>JAIOJX010000031.1:143865822-144218322 GCA_022376925.1 Tragulus kanchil | reverse complement strand
ATACCAGTGACATTTATTTTGTAACTGAAGTTTGTACCTTCCAATCTCCCTCACCTCTTTCTTTCCTCTCCCCACCTTCGTTCCTCTGGCAACCACCTGTTTGTTCTCTGTATCTATGATTCTTGTTTCTGTTTTGTTACGACTTTTGTTTTGTTAGGTTTCACATACAATTAAAATTATATAGTATTTGTCTCTTAATTCACTTAGCATAATACTATTTAGGCCCATACATGTTGTTGCAAATGATAAGACTGCATTTGTTTTTCTATATATATCACATCTTTGTTTATGTGGGTTGCTTTCATATCTTAGCTATTATAAATAATGAGGCAATTTACATAGGGATGCATATGTCTTTTCAAATTAATGTTTTTGTCTCCAAAACACAAAATATTTTAAAGTTTTAATTGTGGTAAAATACATACTTAATTTACCATCTTAATCTTTTTTAAGTGTATAGTTCAGCAGTTTTAAACATAGTGATATTTGTCTCCTTATAGAAGCTTCAACCAATCTTCAGAACTTTTTCAGTGTAAATTTGAAATCCTTTCTAATTATTTAAAGAACTCCCCATTCCCTTTCTTCCAGCACCAGACCCTGGCAACCATCATTTTGCTTTCTGTTTCTAATGAATTTGCCTATATTAGATATCTAATACAAGTAGAATTATACAGTATTTGTGTGTATGTGGCTTATTTCACATACTTATTTCACAGTATTTGTGCATATGTGCCTATATTAGATATCTAATACAAGTATAATTATACAGTATTTGTGTGTATGTGGCTTATTTCACCTTGACTATAATGTAGTCAAGGTTCATCCATGCTGTAACACATGCCAGAATGTCCTTCCTTTTTAATCTGAATAATATTCTACTGGATGTATATTATAGCTCATTAAAAAATTTTTTCCAGTATTTTTCAAAGTCTTTTGAACAAGAAGCATCATACACTATAGAATCTACACCGTGTAGTACACTTATTTTATGGGAAGTAGAGTAAAAGATGTCAGGATACAAAATCCCAAACTGTGACCCAATTATCAGACCTAACCTGCTTAGACAATGCTAACCAAAGTATTCAATCTCCCTATCACTTGGTAACTATATTCTGTAGCGTACATTTCATACCAGTGACATTTATTTTGTAACTGAAGTTTGTACCTTCCAATCTCCCTCACCTCTTTCTTTCCTCTCCCCACCTTCGTTCCTCTGGCAACCACCTGTTTGTTCTCTGTATCTATGATTCTTGTTTCTGTTTTGTTACGACTTTTGTTTTGTTAGGTTTCACATACAATTAAAATTATATAGTATTTGTCTCTTAATTCACTTAGCATAATACTATTTAGGCCCATACATGTTGTTGCAAATGATAAGACTGCATTTGTTTTTCTATATATATCACATCTTTGTTTATGTGGGTTGCTTTCATATCTTAGCTATTATAAATAATGAGGCAATTTACATAGGGATGCATATGTCTTTTCAAATTAATGTTTTTGTCTCCAAAACACAAAATATTTTAAAGTTTTAATTGTGGTAAAATACATACTTAATTTACCATCTTAATCTTTTTTAAGTGTATAGTTCAGCAGTTTTAAACATAGTGATATTTGTCTCCTTATAGAAGCTTCAACCAATCTTCAGAACTTTTTCAGTGTAAATTTGAAATCCTTTCTAATTATTTAAAGAACTCCCCATTCCCTTTCTTCCAGCACCAGACCCTGGCAACCATCATTTTGCTTTCTGTTTCTAATGAATTTGCCTATATTAGATATCTAATACAAGTAGAATTATACAGTATTTGTGTGTATGTGGCTTATTTCACATACTTATTTCACAGTATTTGTGCATATGTGCCTATATTAGATATCTAATACAAGTATAATTATACAGTATTTGTGTGTATGTGGCTTATTTCACCTTGACTATAATGTAGTCAAGGTTCATCCATGCTGTAACACATGCCAGAATGTCCTTCCTTTTTAATCTGAATAATATTCTACTGTATGTATATTATAGCTCATTAAAAATTTCTTCCAGTATTTTTCAAAGTCTTTTTGAACAAGAAGCATCATACACTATAGAATCTACACCGTGTAGTACACTTATTTTATGGGAAGTAGAGTAAAAGATGTCAGGATACAAAATCCCAAACTGTGACCCAATTATCAGACCTAACCTGCTTAGACAATGTCTAACCAAAATACTGTACTGTGAAACTTACAAAGCAACTGTCTGCTTCATTTACCTGGTACTGCTTTACAAGCCTAAACAGAAAGGGAAACTATAAGGATTCAAAAGAAAGTTTTCCTTACCCATCACTATAAAGTAAAACTTGTTAGTATTATTTGTTTGTTGACTCCTTGTCAGGAGACCAAAATTCTAATTTCTGAAACTACTTAAATATGTGACAACATACTCAACCATCTAGCCCCCCAATTTCCTTGTTAACAGCAGACTTGGACTGAATGGCTATGAAGATATCTTATAAATCAACAATGTAGGGCTTCTCTGGTGGTCCAGTGGGTAAGGACACCTCCTTGCTGTGCAAGGGGCGCCAGTTCGATCTCGGGCCTGGCAAGATCCCACAAGCCATGGAGTGGCTGGACCGATGTATCCAACTACCGAGCCGGAGTTCTGGCGCGCATGCGCCCAGAGCCGGCGCTCTGCGACGAAAGAGGCCACTGCCATGGGAGGTCCACACAGGCCAAAGAACAAAAACGGATGAAAACAAATAAATGAAAGACCAATAGAAGTGGCCAAAAACAAAAACAATGTATACTTACTTTGCTCTACTCACAAATTCACAAAATACCTATCCTAACCAAACTAGAGATACCAGGAAAAAAAAAAAAAAAGCTTGAAATCATCATTAAGGAATAAATGCAAGGAAGATAAAAAGTAGCGGGCTCTATATTCTAAAATATTTAGGGTGGCCAAAAAGCTTGTTCAAGTTATTCCATACTACCTTGTGGAAAAAAAAGTTTTGGCCAACCCAATAAACATTTATGAAATTTAACTTAAAACACATTTAAAAAATATAATTTTTATTTATTTCTTGGCTGTACTGGGACTTCATTTCTGCTTGGGTTTTTCTGTAGTTGCAGCAAGAAAGGCCATTCTCTAGTTGCCGTGCATGGGCTTCTCACTGTGGTGGCTTCTCTTGTTGAGGACCACTGGCTCTAGGGTGTGTGGGCTTTAGTAATCCCAGAAGGTGGGCTTCAGCAGTTGCAGCTCCCAGGTTTTAGAGCATAGGCTCAATAGTTGTGGTGCATGGGCCTATTTGCTCCACGGCAGGTGGGATCTTCCCAGACTGGGGGACGAACCTGTGTCTCTTACACTGACAGGTGGATTCTTTACCACTGAGCCCCCAAATACCTTTTAATTTAAAAAAAATTATTATTTCCTTCTCTTAAAGACATAAACCATAATCTTCTATACTTAAAATTCTAAAAAAAAATTATGTTAAAGAAGACTGTTCTATCCTTTCACTATTTGTAGGAATATCACTGTTATCATTTAAAACAACTTCTCAGGCTAATATGACCCTATTATATAACAATATTAACACAAGCAAGATTTAGAACTTTATTAACAGCAGACTTGGACTGAATGGCTATGAAGATATCTTATAAATCAACAATGTAGGGCTTCTCTGGTGGTCCAGTGGGTAAGGACACCTCCTTGCTGTGCAAGGGGCGCCAGTTCGATCTCGGGCCTGGCAAGATCCCACAAGCCATGGAGTGGCTGGACCGATGTATCCAACTACCGAGCCGGAGTTCTGGCGCGCATGCGCCCAGAGCCGGCGCTCTGCGACGAAAGAGGCCACTGCCATGGGAGGTCCACACAGGCCAAAGAACAAAAACGGATGAAAACAAATAAATGAAAGACCAATAGAAGTGGCCAAAAACAAAAACAATGTATACTTACTTTGCTCTACTCACAAATTCACAAAATACCTATCCTAACCAAACTAGAGATACCAGGAAAAAAAAAAAAAAAGCTTGAAATCATCATTAAGGAATAAATGCAAGGAAGATAAAAAGTAGCGGGCTCTATATTCTAAAATATTTAGGGTGGCCAAAAAGCTTGTTCAAGTTATTCCATACTACCTTGTGGAAAAAAAAGTTTTGGCCAACCCAATAAACATTTATGAAATTTAACTTAAAACACATTTAAAAAATATAATTTTTATTTATTTCTTGGCTGTACTGGGACTTCATTTCTGCTTGGGTTTTTCTGTAGTTGCAGCAAGAAAGGCCATTCTCTAGTTGCCGTGCATGGGCTTCTCACTGTGGTGGCTTCTCTTGTTGAGGACCACTGGCTCTAGGGTGTGTGGGCTTTAGTAATCCCAGAAGGTGGGCTTCAGCAGTTGCAGCTCCCAGGTTTTAGAGCATAGGCTCAATAGTTGTGGTGCATGGGCCTATTTGCTCCACGGCAGGTGGGATCTTCCCAGACTGGGGGACGAACCTGTGTCTCTTACACTGACAGGTGGATTCTTTACCACTGAGCCCCCAAATACCTTTTAATTTAAAAAAAATTATTATTTCCTTCTCTTAAAGACATAAACCATAATCTTCTATACTTAAAATTCTAAAAAAAAATTATGTTAAAGAAGACTGTTCTATCCTTTCACTATTTGTAGGAATATCACTGTTATCATTTAAAACAACTTCTCAGGCTAATATGACCCTATTATATAACAATATTAACACAAGCAAGATTTAGAACTTTATTAATTCAAGCAAAAACTAGAATTTAACAGAAAAATAAGCTAATTTGTAACAGTAGTCCAGAAGGATATGCTTCAAAATTATTACCAATAGACAACATAACTTATGTTGTTTCATTAATGTACAACACACTAAATATCAAGGAAGCCCACATAAGAAGCTGTACAAGTCATATATTCCAATCTCTATTACATTTTTTTATACAGCTCCATTAAACACCTTATTTCTCCTTATTTCTGTTCTATGCATACTTTGTATATTTCAGATTAATCTAACTGCATTAGGTATCCATGTGACTAATTCATGATAAATTAGATCACTACTCAATAAGAAAAATTTCTGGCAAATACTGATCAGCCATAGCATAGCTGAAGGAGATCAGGCGTGAATTTGAATTCTTAACTGTCATCTCTGAGCTTTATAACCTTCAGCAGTTCTTTGAAATTCTTTTTCCTCAACTGACCTT
This sequence comes from Tragulus kanchil, assembly GCA_022376925.1. NCBI lineage: Eukaryota > Metazoa > Chordata > Mammalia > Artiodactyla > Tragulidae > Tragulus > Tragulus kanchil. The sequence goes on along the minus strand of JAIOJX010000031.1, from coordinate 144,213,119 downwards.
CTACACTGCAGGGTCGTTGCAGAGCTCAGAAGAAGGAAGTTTAATATATAGTGAGTGCTCAATAAATACATATTTTCCTCTCAATGATCTGTAGAATTAGGAACATGTATCAAGATTCTATGTTGCCTTGCAGAAAAATTACTAAGAGCCTGCTATATCTGATAGCACTTAAGTTTCCAACTCATTAAAAAAATGTATTTATACTAACCAGCAGTATTATTACATGCCTAAACTTGTCTCCCAATATATATGCTTGCTCATTACACTTCTTTGCTAATGATAACCCAATGCTTCTTTCCCAGAAGGTGGGCTTCAGCAGTTGCAGCTCCCAGGTTTTAGAGCATAGGCTCAATAGTTGTGGTGCATGGGCCTATTTGCTCCACGGCAGGTGGGATCTTCCCAGACTGGGGGACGAACCTGTGTCTCTTACACTGACAGGTGGATTCTTTACCACTGAGCCCCCAAATACCTTTTAATTTAAAAAAAATTATTATTTCCTTCTCTTAAAGACATAAACCATAATCTTCTATACTTAAAATTCTAAAAAAAAATTATGTTAAAGAAGACTGTTCTATCCTTTCACTATTTGTAGGAATATCACTGTTATCATTTAAAACAACTTCTCAGGCTAATATGACCCTATTATATAACAATATTAACACAAGCAAGATTTAGAACTTTATTAATTCAAGCAAAAACTAGAATTTAACAGAAAAATAAGCTAATTTGTAACAGTAGTCCAGAAGGATATGCTTCAAAATTATTACCAATAGACAACATAACTTATGTTGTTTCATTAATGTACAACACACTAAATATCAAGGAAGCCCACATAAGAAGCTGTACAAGTCATATATTCCAATCTCTATTACATTTTTTTATACAGCTCCATTAAACACCTTATTTCTCCTTATTTCTGTTCTATGCATACTTTGTATATTTCAGATTAATCTAACTGCATTAGGTATCCATGTGACTAATTCATGATAAATTAGATCACTACTCAATAAGAAAAATTTCTGGCAAATACTGATCAGCCATAGCATAGCTGAAGGAGATCAGGCGTGAATTTGAATTCTTAACTGTCATCTCTGAGCTTTATAACCTTCAGCAGTTCTTTGAAATTCTTTTTCCTCAACTGACCTTCTACACTGCAGGGTCGTTGCAGAGCTCAGAAGAAGGAAGTTTAATATATAGTGAGTGCTCAATAAATACATATTTTCCTCTCAATGATCTGTAGAATTAGGAACATGTATCAAGATTCTATGTTGCCTTGCAGAAAAATTACTAAGAGCCTGCTATATCTGATAGCACTTAAGTTTCCAACTCATTAAAAAAATGTATTTATACTAACCAGCAGTATTATTACATGCCTAAACTTGTCTCCCAATATATATGCTTGCTCATTACACTTCTTTGCTAAAGATACCAATGCCTCTACACGCATTTTTGCTTCTATTTCCCCACAGATATCCATTCCTGAGGTTTCCCAGGTGGCTCAGTGGTGAAGAATCCACCTACAATGGAGGAGACCCAAGTTTGATCCCTGGGTTGGGAAAATTCCCCTGGAGGAGGGCATGGCAAACTCCTCCAGTATCCTTGCCTGGGAAATCCCATGGATAGAGGAGCCTGGTGGGCTACAGTCCATGGCATTGCAGAAGACTTGCATATTACTAAGTGAATAAATAACAACAATTCCTGCCTTAACCACATTGAAATGTCTGAACTCATCAGATTTTCTCACATCTCCATTAATACACACAGGAAGTTCTCTTCACCTATAATATCACTTCCCCTCACCCCATTCCTCCAGTTAATAATGGTTTTGATATTAAACTCAAGTTCTGCCATCTCTAGAAAGTCAGTACATGTGTATACACACACACACACATACACACACAGCCCTCTAGAAAGGTTAAACATTCATTTTCAGGTATGTCTGCTTTGGGTTTGGAGGGCCACACCACGTGAAGTGGGGGATCTTAGTCTCCCAACCAGGGATCGAACACATATCCCAGAAGTCTTAACCGCTGGACCATCAGGAAAGTCCCAAGCATTCATTTTCTGAACTCCACTCTTTACACACTGCATTATCATTCCCGGTCTACTTGTCTATCTTCCCTACTAAACAAGAGAGTGCAGAGTACGTTTCTTATTCATCTTTATCCCTAACATCTACAAGTATAATTTCTGGCATGTTAGTAAATCCTCAAATGCTTTCAAGAATTCAATGTCATAACGTTGAAGAAAACCAAACCTCTCCATCCTTAATAGTTACACCAAAAATTGAAATTCAAAAGCATTCTTTTAAGCAACAATATATCATTTTTATGACTTGGAAGTGTGCCTCCACTGAACTGCACTTAAAAATGGTTAAAACAGTAAATTTTACACACACACACACACACACACACACACACACACACACGATAATGCCTCCAGTGACCGAACTGAGGCTTAATTCCCAGTTATCCCTCAGAGGATTCTGCTTTCACTGATAGATTATTCTGCTAGGGCCCCTACAACACAACAGGAAAAAGTAAGGGTTCTGAAAAGAGACTGGTCAGCTTTATCACCTGTTGTGTGTGTGTCTTCAGTTGCTCAGTCATGTCAGACTCTTTGAGACCCTATGGACTACAGCCCACCAGGCTCCTCTGTCCATGGGATTTCCCACGGGGCTAAATAATCTTAAGCAAGTCACTTATGGTCATTTTCAAGCTGTTTCTTCAACTGCAAAATGGGGAGTGTAATATAATAGTACCTCTCTCCTAGAACTGTAATAAATAACCCACAAAAGCACTCTTTAAATGCTGTTTTCAAACTAGGCTCCCTAGATGACTGGGTAATACTTAGTCAGAGGAAGAACTGGCTTTACCACCCCTTCCCCTATTTCTTCTCCTATAAAAGTTTCACCTTGTGTATTCTTTTATTTTACAGATCGAGTCTTCAAGTAGGATTTAACAACAACAAAAAAATGAAGCATTCCTTGGCTTAAAAGGACTCAAACTACTAATCTAAACAATGCTTATATTAACATCTCAGCCTGTAGATCACCACTTACTAAATTCAATTACTTCCTTTGTCGGCACTCATACTTAATTTAGTGTTGGTATGCATCTCACAGAAAGGAAATCTTTCAAAATACAACCTCATCTCTACTTCTGGCAAAAGGTAACTGGGAATAAATAATTTGTGGCTGATACTGAAGACAGATTACAAGTTGCCTAGCTGTTATTGAGTCACGTTGACTGAAATGCCCAAAAAAAAAAAGTTTGTGTGTGTGTACATCTACAAGTATAATTTCTGGCATGTTAGTAAATCCTCAAATGCTTTCAAGAATTCAATGTCATAACGTTGAAGAAAACCAAACCTCTCCATCCTTAATAGTTACACCAAAAATTGAAATTCAAAAGCATTCTTTTAAGCAACAATATATCATTTTTATGACTTGGAAGTGTGCCTCCACTGAACTGCACTTAAAAATGGTTAAAACAGTAAATTTTACACACACACACACACACACACACACACACACACACACGATAATGCCTCCAGTGACCGAACTGAGGCTTAATTCCCAGTTATCCCTCAGAGGATTCTGCTTTCACTGATAGATTATTCTGCTAGGGCCCCTACAACACAACAGGAAAAAGTAAGGGTTCTGAAAAGAGACTGGTCAGCTTTATCACCTGTTGTGTGTGTGTCTTCAGTTGCTCAGTCATGTCAGACTCTTTGAGACCCTATGGACTACAGCCCACCAGGCTCCTCTGTCCATGGGATTTCCCACGGGGCTAAATAATCTTAAGCAAGTCACTTATGGTCATTTTCAAGCTGTTTCTTCAACTGCAAAATGGGGAGTGTAATATAATAGTACCTCTCTCCTAGAACTGTAATAAATAACCCACAAAAGCACTCTTTAAATGCTGTTTTCAAACTAGGCTCCCTAGATGACTGGGTAATACTTAGTCAGAGGAAGAACTGGCTTTACCACCCCTTCCCCTATTTCTTCTCCTATAAAAGTTTCACCTTGTGTATTCTTTTATTTTACAGATCGAGTCTTCAAGTAGGATTTAACAACAACAAAAAAATGAAGCATTCCTTGGCTTAAAAGGACTCAAACTACTAATCTAAACAATGCTTATATTAACATCTCAGCCTGTAGATCACCACTTACTAAATTCAATTACTTCCTTTGTCGGCACTCATACTTAATTTAGTGTTGGTATGCATCTCACAGAAAGGAAATCTTTCAAAATACAACCTCATCTCTACTTCTGGCAAAAGGTAACTGGGAATAAATAATTTGTGGCTGATACTGAAGACAGATTACAAGTTGCCTAGCTGTTATTGAGTCAGGTCAAGTTGTTTGACTGAAATGATCCTTAACATCAATCATATTCATAACCAAATTAAGTTTGTGTGTGTGTACACTAATAACATTAAAAACAGGGACCTGATTTAAATGCAGAATTTTCCAAAATTTGAAATACACTAAAAACTGAGCCTCAGGTAAATTTAGTTCAGTTCAGTCGCTTAGTCGTGTTGGGCTCTGCAACCTCATGGACTGCAGCACACCAGGCCTCCCTGTTCTTCACCATATCCCAGAGTTTGCTCAAAACTCATGTCCATTGAGTTGGTGATGCTATCTAACCATCTCATCCTCTGTTGTTCCCCTTTTACCTCTGCCTCCCATTTTTCCCAGCATCAAGGTATTTTCCAATGAGTTGTCTCTCCACAACAGGTGGCCAACACACTGGAGCTTCACCTTCAGTATCAGTTCTTTCAATGAATAGTCAGGGTTAATTACCTTTAGGATTGACTGGTTTGATCTCCTTGCAGTCCATGGGACTCTCAAGTGTCTTCTCCAACACCACAGTTCAAAAGAATCAATTCATTGGCACTCAGCCTGCCTTCTTTGTGGTCGAAATCTCACATCTAAACATGACTACTGGGAAAACCATAATTTTGACTATACAGACTTCACCAGCAAAGTGATGTCTCTACTTGTGAGTACGCTGCCTAGATTTGTCATAGCTTTTCTTCTAAGGAGCAAGCGTCTTTTAATTTCATGGCTGTAGTCATCACCAGCAGTGATTTTGGAGCCCAAGAAAATAAAGTCTGTCACTTTTTCCATGGTTTGCCCATCTATTTGCCATGAAGTGAGTACAGGATGCTATGCTCTTAGTTTTCTGAATGTTGAGTTTTAGGCCAGCTTTTTCATTCTCCTCTTTCACCTTCATCAAGAGGCTCCATAATTCCTCTTCACTTTCTGCCATAAGGGTGGTGTCATCTGCATATCTGAGGTTATTAATATTTCTCCCAGCAATGTCGGAATAAATAATTTGGCTTTCAAAATACAACCTCATCTCTACTTCTGGCAAAAGGTAACTGGGAATAAATAATTTGTGGCTGATACTGAAGACAGATTACAAGTTGCCTAGCTGTTATTGAGTCAGGTCAAGTTGTTTGACTGAAATGATCCTTAACATCAATCATATTCATAACCAAATTAAGTTTGTGTGTGTGTACACTAATAACATTAAAAACAGGGACCTGATTTAAATGCAGAATTTTCCAAAATTTGAAATACACTAAAAACTGAGCCTCAGGTAAATTTAGTTCAGTTCAGTCGCTTAGTCGTGTTGGGCTCTGCAACCTCATGGACTGCAGCACACCAGGCCTCCCTGTTCTTCACCATATCCCAGAGTTTGCTCAAAACTCATGTCCATTGAGTTGGTGATGCTATCTAACCATCTCATCCTCTGTTGTTCCCTTCTCCCTCTGCCTCCCATTTTTCCCAGCATCAAGGTATTTTCCAATGAGTTGTCTCTCCACAACAGGTGGCCAACACACTGGAGCTTCACCTTCAGTATCAGTTCTTTCAATGAATAGTCAGGGTTAATTACCTTTAGGATTGACTGGTTTGATCTCCTTGCAGTCCATGGGACTCTCAAGTGTCTTCTCCAACACCACAGTTCAAAAGAATCAATTCATTGGCACTCAGCCTGCCTTCTTTGTGGTCGAAATCTCACATCTAAACATGACTACTGGGAAAACCATAATTTTGACTATACAGACTTCACCAGCAAAGTGATGTCTCTACTTGTGAGTACGCTGCCTAGATTTGTCATAGCTTTTCTTCTAAGGAGCAAGCGTCTTTTAATTTCATGGCTGTAGTCATCACCAGCAGTGATTTTGGAGCCCAAGAAAATAAAGTCTGTCACTTTTTCCATGGTTTGCCCATCTATTTGCCATGAAGTGAGTACAGGATGCTATGCTCTTAGTTTTCTGAATGTTGAGTTTTAGGCCAGCTTTTTCATTCTCCTCTTTCACCTTCATCAAGAGGCTCCATAATTCCTCTTCACTTTCTGCCATAAGGGTGGTGTCATCTGCATATCTGAGGTTATTAATATTTCTCCCAGCAATCTTGATTCCAGCTTGTGCTTCATCCAGCCTGACATTTTGCATGATGTACTCTGCATAGAAGTTAAATAAGCAGGATGAAAATATACAGCCTTGACAAACTCCTTTCCCAATTTGGAACCAGTCCATTCTTCCATGTCTGGTTCGAACTGTTACTTCTTGACCTGCATTCAGGTTGCTCAGGAGACAGGTAAGGTGGTCTGGTATTCGAACCTTCGGGTTTGTTGTGATCCACAGTCAAAGGTTTTACTTGTAAGGTTGTTGCAGAATTTAGAAACATATTTGAAGTCCCTAAAACACAAGTGCTTATTAAATGTAGCTTTCCCTCTCACACATGCCAACGTTCTTCTGACTTCCCAAGAACCTACGGCTGTGACCCTTCTCTTGACCTCCTCAGATCTTTCACTACGCATCTCCAATGCTGTCCTCTCATCACCTTCCATACCATTTGGTCCCTTTTCACTCACTCACTCAACCCACCAAACTTTATTAACATCACCACTGCAATTTTACCTCCTTGCCTCAGTCCAATTCAATGAACATTTTCAATATTTATAATATTTCGAACATTTATTCCATGTCTGGCACCTAACATTTGCCTTCAGTGTGCTCCATGCTTTTCCTTAATGTTTAAATTCATCATTTTCCTAGGCTTCTAGGCTATCTCTGTGCAGTTATTTTATGTTTTCTCTCAATTCTTCAATCTTAACTTCCTCATTTTCACCCCCAGTGCCTCTTAGTCTTCTGAGGTTTTCCAGTTGAAATTCACCAATCATCTTAAAAAGAAGATACAAAGAAGCATTTATCTGTCTTTGACTCTGTTCCTTTTTCATTCTGTCACACTCTTTCCAGAAGAGGAAGCATGATTCTTCCTCAAAGATCCATCTTTCACCTCTTAATACCCACCATTTCATCTAGACTTTCAAAGAGACTTATATGTTGCACCTCCTGAGGATCTTGAATCACCCCTTGCAACTGCCTGCTTCCCTTATAACTTTAGGCAGCAGCAGATCTCTCCTATTTTAACAAATAAAATAATCTTGTTTCTATCCTTCTATTCAAAAATAAATATTGAAAATAAATTTTATACTAACTGTTTTCCAAACAGCTATTTGTTTGCTAACCTCTTGTACGTTAGTTTTTGCTCTCATAAAATTACTGTAAATCTTTCCAAAATAACTGAGGAAATCCAGAGAAACATACTGAACTTAAGTCAGCTAATTTTATGAAAAAAATTTTTAATTTACTCAAACTGTAGTAAAGCACAAAATTTTAAGACAAGACAAATGCTACACAAAATATATGAAATCTAAACATTATCCTCACCACTTTTCTCTTCTTCTTATAAAAAGTACTAATAAGACATACTCGCAGCTATCTCTCAGATGTATAACCACTGATTTCCAATATTCCTTTTGGTGTGTGTGGGGTGTGCCACGTGACTTATGGGATCTTAGGTCCCCAAGCAGGGACTGAACCAGGGCCTTTAGCAGTGAAAACAAGGAATCCTAACCACACCAGGAAATGCTCCTGATACCCAACAGAATAAATTTAGTATACTTTATAGGGCTGCTGCTTAGTCAGGAAACTAACCTGACATAACCCACTGGTTATAGCTAATGGCCAAGAAAGATAATCTCCACCTTGACTCCCAAACTTCAAACCATGTCTTTCTGTAACAATAACAATGTCCGAAATTACTCGTTAAAAAAGTTTTAAAGTATAACCAAAAAAAAAGCCTTAAAATATATTAGCTAACTTCACTTAATTATGCCAGATTATAACAAAATACCAATATCTATAGCTATTTGATAAATAATAGCTTCTAATGACCTATGCTATAGTTTTTACCCATAAGCACTAGAAGTCTCATTAAAAATGATACCTTTTCTATCAGGCTACCTACAAGCTAATAACTTTAAAGACTGCTAATTTCCTAAAAATATCAAGACTACAAGACTTTTGTGTTTTGCACCATCATCCAAGTAATACATAAACCCATTTAATACTACACTCAAGTTGTTTTTCCCAGACCTCCTTATCAATGTAATCTATATTAAGATATTCACCAATGTTCAAAAACTGAAGTACATTGTTAAAAAGATCATTTCAGTTGCCATTTTTTCTAACATAAATAGGAAATCTACTCCTTCCTCTCAAAACACATGCTATGAATATGTCATAGTGTGGTGTCACACACATAGCTAAAGATACCCTGACTGAGGCAGCTACCAATCGTGATAAACAATAACAGATGATTTTACTCACAAGGTGCAAATTTGACTTGAATATACACAGACTGGCAAAATTCAGAGAGGCGGAACGTATGGGAGTGAAGCCCAAATAAGGAGTAAAGAGATACAAAGTGTTAGAAGACAATTACAAACCTGGAATGTGGCAACGTATACTTAAAAAGCAGGCAAGTGTAAAAAAAGTTAAATCTGTATTTTCTTAAAACACATTAAAATCACAACATCCACAAAACATTTGAGAGGTTAAAATAAAGTCATTCTATCTCAGGCTACATAAATCCCTTCTAATTCCAGTTTGGGGTATTTAAAGTTTTTCAAACATTTATGACAATACACTCTCAACATCGACTCAATGGACATGAGTCTGGGCAGACTCCAGGAGACGGTGAAGGAGAGGGAAGCCTGGCATGATGCAGTCAGTCCATGGGGTCCCAGAGTCTGACTAAACTGAACAGAACTCTTATATTTTTCATAATTCATTTTCACTTGGACCCACTACCTCAAGTTTCCATATTCTTTCCACTACGTTCTTTTTCTCTAAACTGCCACCTGATGAAATTTCCCCAGTAGATCTATTATTTCAATCATATTTACTTTTCCTTTCTAGACTTTCACCTAAGACTGCATTTTTTTCCTTTGCTGTCAAAGTATAATAGTCCTTTATTTTCCATCAATGATGTAACTCTTCAGAGAACATAAAATATTCATATGTATCAACAATTTCATTCGACTATTGGTAGAATCTTCAACAGATTTTACTTTTAAATCTGGAATGCTATTTCAGTTCACGCTCCTAAATTTACACAAGCCTCTCCTTTAGTTCTATCTTATTTCCATATGTAAACTGCCAAGATGTAGTCCAGTGCCTTATGGAAGGCATGCAGTTATATTAGATACGGGGTTTGGAGTTACAAGCACCTAAAGATACTTCCAAGTTGAAAATGCTATACTTTCATTAATTTTATCTTGTCATGGGCCTTTTCCATTGACAACACTGCTTTCTTTTTTCATTCATGCTATGTTAAAAGATCATTTCAGTTGCCATTTTTTCTAACATAAATAGGAAATCTACTCCTTCCTCTCAAAACACATGCTATGAATATGTCATAGTGTGGTGTCACACACATAGCTAAAGATACCCTGACTGAGGCAGCTACCAATCGTGATAAACAATAACAGATGATTTTACTCACAAGGTGCAAATTTGACTTGAATATACACAGACTGGCAAAATTCAGAGAGGCGGAACGTATGGGAGTGAAGCCCAAATAAGGAGTAAAGAGATACAAAGTGTTAGAAGACAATTACAAACCTGGAATGTGGCAACGTATACTTAAAAAGCAGGCAAGTGTAAAAAAAGTTAAATCTGTATTTTCTTAAAACACATTAAAATCACAACATCCACAAAACATTTGAGAGGTTAAAATAAAGTCATTCTATCTCAGGCTACATAAATCCCTTCTAATTCCAGTTTGGGGTATTTAAAGTTTTTCAAACATTTATGACAATACACTCTCAACATCGACTCAATGGACATGAGTCTGGGCAGACTCCAGGAGACGGTGAAGGAGAGGGAAGCCTGGCATGATGCAGTCAGTCCATGGGGTCCCAGAGTCTGACTAAACTGAACAGAACTCTTATATTTTTCATAATTCATTTTCACTTGGACCCACTACCTCAAGTTTCCATATTCTTTCCACTACGTTCTTTTTCTCTAAACTGCCACCTGATGAAATTTCCCCAGTAGATCTATTATTTCAATCATATTTACTTTTCCTTTCTAGACTTTCACCTAAGACTGCATTTTTTTCCTTTGCTGTCAAAGTATAATAGTCCTTTATTTTCCATCAATGATGTAACTCTTCAGAGAACATAAAATATTCATATGTATCAACAATTTCATTCGACTATTGGTAGAATCTTCAACAGATTTTACTTTTAAATCTGGAATGCTATTTCAGTTCACGCTCCTAAATTTACACAAGCCTCTCCTTTAGTTCTATCTTATTTCCATATGTAAACTGCCAAGATGTAGTCCAGTGCCTTATGGAAGGCATGCAGTTATATTAGATACGGGGTTTGGAGTTACAAGCACCTAAAGATACTTCCAAGTTGAAAATGCTATACTTTCATTAATTTTATCTTGTCATGGGCCTTTTCCATTGACAACACTGCTTTCTTTATTCATACTTGCTGATAGGAGGCTATTCTAAAAATGTTTTCCAATAAGGTCAACTTACCTGAAATACTAGTACACCACTATTTCTTTCTAATACTTAAATCAGAGTATGATTTGCATTTTAGAGGAAGATCTCAGGATACTCAGAATCACAGTACTGTTAAACTGGAGAGAAAGAAGTTTCACAGCATTTAATTAACTTGACTACAACTATACAGTTAATAAAGTGGCAAAGTCCCGATTCTCTCAAATAGGCACTCCTTCCAAGACAAGAAGGCTTTGCTAGTTATACCAGCACCATGTTTTCTTCCTAATATTATTTCCAATATCCTTAGGACAGCATCTTCTCCTAATCAATCACAACGTTTTTGTTTTTAACTCTACAATATCTGCTATCCTAAAACTGTTCAAGCACGACAGAAATACCAGAAGCAAACCTGGATGGCAACTACATTGCTTTCCTCAGATCATTTTTTATCTATATGATGTGCATTTTACAGGAAACTCACCAAGACCTGCCAAGACTTTATAGTGCACTGTAACTACTTAACATGAAGTGCTAAGGCAATAGAAGGGCTTCCCAGGTAGCTCATCGGTTAAGAATACACCTTGGATGACAAGATCATCAAACCAGCCAATCCTAAAGGAAATCAACTTTGACTATTCATTGGAAGAAGTGATGCTGAAGCTGAAGCTCCAATACTTTGGCCACCTGATGCGGAGAGTCAACTCCTTTGAAAAGACCCTGATGTTGGGAAGGATTGAGGGCAGAAGGAGAAGGGGGACAACAAAGGGTGAGATGGTTGCATGGCATCACAGACTCCATGACACGCATTTAAGGAAACTCCAGGAGACAGTGAAGTGTCCTGCAGTCTGGTGTCTGCAGTCCACGGGGTCACAAAGAGCTGGGCTCGACTTAGTGACTGAATAACAACAACAAAGAATCTGCCTGCTAATGCAGGAGGCCTGGGTTTTCTCTCTGGGTGGGGAAGATCCCCTAGAGAAGGAAATGGCAATCCATTTCAATATTCTTGCCTGGGAAATCCCATAGAGAGAAGGGCCTGAGGAGCTACAGTCCATGGGTAGAAAGAGATGGCCAGGACTTCATGACTGAACAGTAACAAGGCAACAGAAACAGAGAAGTCTTATAAGATAACATGGTAGCAATATTTTTCATTTAGCAAACATGTTGCTGTTTAATAGCTCAGTTGCAGTCCAACTCTTGTGCAATCCCATGCACTACAGCACCAGGTTCCTCTCATGGGATTTCCGAGGTAAGACAACAGAAGTGGGTTCCTGACCCCAGAGGTCCTACCCAAGTTTCCTGTACTCAGGCGGATTCTTTACAGCTGAGCCACCCAGGGAACCCCAGTTAAACTATTTATCAGTGACCATATGGAAGGCTCTGTGCTACCTATTAGCAAAGAGTCACGTTTAAATTCAAGGTCTGTATATCTAACATAAAAGAAACACCATGTTCATCTTTGTGCAATGCAAAGTCAAAAAAAAAAAAAAAAAAAACACAGCGCAACCCTCCCTCTGCAAAGTGGATCCCCTCCCTTAAGAGCATCTTCTGTACATTCAAGTGTTTGTAAACCTAATGGTTCTTAAGTACCAGTATAACTATGCAGACTTCAGGTAGAGTAACACTAAAAACTCTGTTCAAGATTATAGTTACTTAAGTAGAACTGGAGAGTCTGAAATCAGAGAAAAGGAAAAGCTGAAAAGTGGAATGCAAAACTGAAATTAAACTGTGATAATGACTGCATTCCTGAAGACAAACTTTACTTAATGGTAGGGGCTCTTAAGTATTTATGAGTATTTCACAGAAACTGACTGAAAAAATCACAGGAAAGTCATATCTCAGTCTTCCAAGAAAGTAACTGTGTACAAACACTTTAAATATCACAATCAAAAAAAAAAAAAATTCTTGTCTACGTTGTTCTGAAAAGTTTTATTTTCCTCTTAAAACACAGGGCAAAACAAAACCAAAAAAGGAACAAACAGAAACCACTCTTGAGCTGGCAACTGCGACAAGGCGAGTCAGACACCCAGGCTTTCCGGGTCGTGCGTGGCTCTGGGATGGATGTCCGCGGAGAGTGCGCTGGAACCACCCATCACGTCCCACACCCAGATCCCCAGAAAGCAGCAGGCACGGCGGAGGCCCCGCACACGCACGGGCTGGCGGGGTCGGGGCCCCGGCTGCAGACGTGGAGGCGGGCCCGGGGCGGGGGGTCCCAGAGCGGCAGGGCGGTCGCGAACCGCACACCCAGGGCCTGGGGGAGCGCCGGGGGCGCCCCGCGCTCGAGGGCACCCAGCGCCCGCGCGGGACGCCTTGTCATGAGTCACGGAGGCGAAAGCGCCTGCGGGCGGGGGACGAGGCTGCAGGATGGAGGGAAGCCCGACCCTCGGGAGGCGAGCGAGCGGACGGGGAGGCCCCGACCTCCGGCGGGGCGGGGAGGGGGACCCTGCCCACCTACGCCCTGCACGCCCTGCCTTCACCTCCCCGCGACGCAACAGGCGCGGCGACCCGGTCCCGACCCCGGGGTCCGCGGGCTGCGGGGCGGGGGCGGCAGCCCGCAGCCATGACAGGCGCGGGGCGGGCCGCGGGCGGGCTGGGCCGCACGTGCGGGCAGCGCCCCCTCCCAGGCCGCCCCGGGCGCCCGCCTGCCCGCCCGTCCCCGGGCGCCGGCCCCTCACCCCGGCGGCCGCGACGCGGCCCGGCCTGCCCCGAGCCTCCCCCCACCCCGGCCGAGCGGCGGCACGGACGCACCGCCCCTCGCGGGCGCGCCGGCTTCGCCATGACGGAGGCGCCCCCGCCGCCCCGCGCTTCGACCGAGACTGACACGCGCGGCTGGCCGGGCGGGGGCGGCCTCGGGCGACCACCCGGCTGACAGAACCCGCCCCCGCCCCTCCCCACCAGTTGAGCAGCGCCCGCCGCCCCGCGGCGCCCGCCGGGCTTCCTCCCCACGCCTGGGGCGGCGGGTGGCAGCGGCGGGTGGCGGTGGCACTTACCGGCGGCGCGGCCAGGCCCCCCTGTCAGCGCGGGGCCGGGAGGGAGCGGAGGGAGGAGTGGAGGGGCACCGCCTCCCCCGCGCCGCCACGCACCCGCCTGATTGGCCCAGTGCACTCCCTCAGAGCGACCCCACCAGCCCCTGCGAGCGGCACTCCGGCAGCACCGGCGCGCTATTTGCATATTTGTGCCCGCAGCCGCTGATGGCCCCCGGGCGTCCCACACCCAGATCCCCAGAAAGCAGCAGGCACGGCGGAGGCCCCGCACACGCACGGGCTGGCGGGGTCGGGGCCCCGGCTGCAGACGTGGAGGCGGGCCCGGGGCGGGGGGTCCCAGAGCGGCAGGGCGGTCGCGAACCGCACACCCAGGGCCTGGGGGAGCGCCGGGGGCGCCCCGCGCTCGAGGGCACCCAGCGCCCGCGCGGGACGCCTTGTCATGAGTCACGGAGGCGAAAGCGCCTGCGGGCGGGGGACGAGGCTGCAGGATGGAGGGAAGCCCGACCCTCGGGAGGCGAGCGAGCGGACGGGGAGGCCCCGACCTCCGGCGGGGCGGGGAGGGGGACCCTGCCCACCTACGCCCTGCACGCCCTGCCTTCACCTCCCCGCGACGCAACAGGCGCGGCGACCCGGTCCCGACCCCGGGGTCCGCGGGCTGCGGGGCGGGGGCGGCAGCCCGCAGCCATGACAGGCGCGGGGCGGGCCGCGGGCGGGCTGGGCCGCACGTGCGGGCAGCGCCCCCTCCCAGGCCGCCCCGGGCGCCCGCCTGCCCGCCCGTCCCCGGGCGCCGGCCCCTCACCCCGGCGGCCGCGACGCGGCCCGGCCTGCCCCGAGCCTCCCCCCACCCCGGCCGAGCGGCGGCACGTACTCACCGCCGCTCGCGGGCTCTCGGGCTTCGCCATGACGGAGGCGCCCCCGCCGCCCCGCGCTTCGACCGAGACTGACACGCGCGGCTGGCCGGGCGGGGGCGGCCTCGGGCGACCACCCGGCTGACAGAACCCGCCCCCGCCCCTCCCCACCAGTTGAGCAGCGCCCGCCGCCCCGCGGCGCCCGCCGGGCTTCCTCCCCACGCCTGGGGCGGCGGGTGGCAGCGGCGGGTGGCGGTGGCACTTACCGGCGGCGCGGCCAGGCCCCCCTGTCAGCGCGGGGCCGGGAGGGAGCGGAGGGAGGAGTGGAGGGGCACCGCCTCCCCCGCGCCGCCACGCACCCGCCTGATTGGCCCAGTGCACTCCCTCAGAGCGACCCCACCAGCCCCTGCGAGCGGCACTCCGGCAGCACCGGCGCGCTATTTGCATATTTGTGCCCGCGCCGCTGATTGGCCCCGGCTCGGAGGCGGCCGCCTAGACCGCGGCCGCTCCCGTCGCCGCTGCCGCCGCGTCGGGCGACCGGGGAGGGAGGGTCCCCTCTGTGGCTCCCCTTCCCCCACGACCCGCTCTGACCTGGGGCGGAGGGCGGCGGGGGGCGGGGTCGCCGCCCGGCTCCAACATGGCCCCGCCGCGCCGGCGACCCAATCGCCGGTGCGGTTACTCCCGGAGCCCTGGGCGGCCTCGGGGCGGGGAAGTGTTGGCGCCGGGCGCCCTCTGGCCGGAGCGCGGGGCAGTGCAGTGGCCCGGGCTCCCCTCGCCGCCCCGCCGCGGCCGCCACGTCAGGCCGCGCCCTCGCGGCGGCCTCTCCCCGCCCCGCCGCCCCGCCGCCCCGCCGCCACGTCAGGCGCGGCAGGCACGCCCCGGCCGCGAGCTGACCGGTGGCGGGGTCGGCGCCGAGGTCACTCACTTGCTGGGCATCTCTCCGCCAGGCGGGGCTCCGCCGGGGAACCGGGAGGGCTTCCAGAGCCTCCCGCTTGACACGGCCGCGAGGTCGGACCCCAGGTTCTCCTTTTGCTCCGAGAGCGCGGTGGCACACGCCTGTGCGGTAAAATCCGGAGCAAGAAGTGTCGCCGCGATGATACAGCGATTCGGTGCAGGTGCTGAGCATCCACCGCGGGAAAGGCGCCACGTTAAGGCGAGACCCAGCCCCAGCCCCAAGTCCTGATCTAGAGAGAGAGCGCGCACCTTAAGTAGTGGAGAGCCCGGCTGACACCCCCTCATCCCCCTGCTCAGGCCCTCGTTCTTAACTGCACAGCTATAAAGGGAAAGAAAGGCCGGTTTCCCTGCCTACTACCCCCCAAAAAGAGACGGGGAGGGTGACTCTGGTCCAAGACGAGGGAGCAACCTAGAAAACCACTGGCCTGCAAAGGCGTGGGGACACCTGGGTTCCCTCTCTGTCCCCAATTAACTGAGTGACCTACATTAAATCATAACGTGTCCCAAGGCCTCGGTTTTCCCTTCTCTGAAATGAAGAGGTTGGGCACATTTTCTAAAAGCCTTCCGATTCTAAAATTCTACGGGTCTCTCCTTGAGGGCCTGAGCTGGCTTTAATACCCGGATTAAAACTTTTAAGATCCGTCTTTGCGAGATGACAAAATCATGGAACGTTAGAACTTCAAGCCTATTTTATGTGTGTTTCGGATCTGTTTTACCGTTTCAGATCGTAAGAGTGTGATATTTACAATTGACAGCAATCTCTTGACCTTCTGCCTTCACAAAGAAGCACAGAGCCAGGTCACTGTGCTTTTGGACTTCCAATGGCCCGCCGGGCGCCCTCGCCGGTGCGGTTACTCCCGGAGCCCTGGGCGGCCTCGGGGCGGGGAAGTGTTGGCGCCGGGCGCCCTCTGGCCGGAGGCGGGCAGTGCAGTGGCCCGGGCTCCCCTCGCCGCCCCGCCGCGGCCGCCACGTCAGGCCGCGCCCTCGCGGCGGCCTCTCCCCGCCCCGCCGCCCCGCCGCCCCGCCGCCACGTCAGGCGCGGCAGGCACGCCCCGGCCGCGAGCTGACCGGTGGCGGGGTCGGCGCCGAGGTCACTCACTTGCTGGGCATCTCTCCGCCAGGCGGGGCTCCGCCGGGGAACCGGGAGGGCTTCCAGAGCCTCCCGCTTGACACGGCCGCGAGGTCGGACCCCAGGTTCTCCTTTTGCTCCGAGAGCGCGGTGGCACACGCCTGTGCGGTAAAATCCGGAGCAAGAAGTGTCGCCGCGATGATACAGCGATTCGGTGCAGGTGCTGAGCATCCACCGCGGGAAAGGCGCCACGTTAAGGCGAGACCCAGCCCCAGCCCCAAGTCCTGATCTAGAGAGAGAGCGCGCACCTTAAGTAGTGGAGAGCCCGGCTGACACCCCCTCATCCCCCTGCTCAGGCCCTCGTTCTTAACTGCACAGCTATAAAGGGAAAGAAAGGCCGGTTTCCCTGCCTACTACCCCCCAAAAAGAGACGGGGAGGGTGACTCTGGTCCAAGACGAGGGAGCAACCTAGAAAACCACTGGCCTGCAAAGGCGTGGGGACACCTGGGTTCCCTCTCTGTCCCCAATTAACTGAGTGACCTACATTAAATCATAACGTGTCCCAAGGCCTCGGTTTTCCCTTCTCTGAAATGAAGAGGTTGGGCACATTTTCTAAAAGCCTTCCGATTCTAAAATTCTACGGGTCTCTCCTTGAGGGCCTGAGCTGGCTTTAATACCCGGATTAAAACTTTTAAGATCCGTCTTTGCGAGATGACAAAATCATGGAACGTTAGAACTTCAAGCCTATTTTATGTGTGTTTCGGATCTGTTTTACCGTTTCAGATCGTAAGAGTGTGATATTTACAATTGACAGCAATCTCTTGACCTTCTGCCTTCACAAAGAAGCACAGAGCCAGGTCACTGTGCTTGTTGATACCTGGCCAGCGCGGAATGGCAGAGGTTATACAGAGAGCTGGTTGCCAAGTCATTTCATTGTTTAGGAAGGCTCTCCCCAGTAGATCAACACAACTCTGTTAAGCTGAGATACTGAAAGGGCTGGGAGAAAACCCTACTGAGACAGAAGGGACGATTACCGTTTCAATTCCCCTTAAGGATACTTAGTAACAACTACACACTAGGATACGAATACACAAGAAACAGTTCATCTCTGCGCTTCCTGCACTACTTATTTGAATACCACTTTAGTTTGCAAATTCGACCTGCTGAGTCAAATCTAAGGCCAGTAATATCTCATTTATCTGGCATAACAGGATGAAAAAGATACCATTTAGATGAACACTTTACCTACTTTACAAAACTCTTCTCCCCAAGAAAACTCACATTTTCCTAAATACTGCCTCTTGAAAGATACGTTTGGTGATTAAGGAGCATCGTTTATCATTATTAACACTACTGCTTCACTTATAACCAATGCATGCCCTCAAAATTATGTAGATCTGGTTCTATAATAAATTACCTGTAGAATGCTGTTTTATGATTCCATTAAACTTAAATTTGTTTGTTTTATGTTTCCTTTCTCACTACTTGACTGACATGTCTCCGTCTCCATTCTTCTACCTAACAACCTGCTTTCTTGTTTTGCGGGGTTTTTTTCTTTATGGTCCTATTGTACTATGAACTTAGACACAGATAAACTTCTTTTATTAGTTTAGACTTTCAAGTTTTGAGTAAAGACTTTCTGTGGGACTCTCCTGTGGATTAAGCACATGAGGTTTTGTGACCTGTTTTGCTGCTCAATAACTAGTTTTCACTTTAATCCTAGTGTCCCAAGGCCTCGGTTTTCCCTTCTCTGAAATGAAGAGGTTGGGCACATTTTCTAAAAGCCTTCCGATTCTAAAATTCTACGGGTCTCTCCTTGAGGGCCTGAGCTGGCTTTAATACCCGGATTAAAACTTTTAAGATCCGTCTTTGCGAGATGACAAAATCATGGAACGTTAGAACTTCAAGCCTATTTTATGTGTGTTTCGGATCTGTTTTACCGTTTCAGATCGTAAGAGTGTGATATTTACAATTGACAGCAATCTCTTGACCTTCTGCCTTCACAAAGAAGCACAGAGCCAGGTCACTGTGCTTGTTGATACCTGGCCAGCGGAATGGCAGAGGTTATACAGAGAGCTGGTTGCCAAGTCATTTCATTGTTTAGGAAGGCTCTCCCCAGTAGATCAACACAACTCTGTTAAGCTGAGATACTGAAAGGGCTGGGAGAAAACCCTACTGAGACAGAAGGGACGATTACCGTTTCAATTCCCCTTAAGGATACTTAGTAACAACTACACACTAGGATACGAATACACAAGAAACAGTTCATCTCTGCGCTTCCTGCACTACTTATTTGAATACCACTTTAGTTTGCAAATTCGACCTGCTGAGTCAAATCTAAGGCCAGTAATATCTCATTTATCTGGCATAACAGGATGAAAAAGATACCATTTAGATGAACACTTTACCTACTTTACAAAACTCTTCTCCCCAAGAAAACTCACATTTTCCTAAATACTGCCTCTTGAAAGATACGTTTGGTGATTAAGGAGCATCGTTTATCATTATTAACACTACTGCTTCACTTATAACCAATGCATGCCCTCAAAATTATGTAGATCTGGTTCTATAATAAATTACCTGTAGAATGCTGTTTTATGATTCCATTAAACTTAAATTTGTTTGTTTTATGTTTCCTTTCTCACTACTTGACTGACATGTCTCCGTCTCCATTCTTCTACCTAACAACCTGCTTTCTTGTTTTGCGGGGTTTTTTTCTTTATGGTCCTATTGTACTATGAACTTAGACACAGATAAACTTCTTTTATTAGTTTAGACTTTCAAGTTTTGAGTAAAGACTTTCTGTGGGACTCTCCTGTGGATTAAGCACATGAGGTTTTGTGACCTGTTTTGCTGCTCAATAACTAGTTTTCACTTATTTCTTAAATCCTAGTCTTGATAATTGAGGTTTCTGGATAGGTGCACTCTAGGAAAACCATGGCAAAGGATGGCTCTTCATCCCAGGATTTAGACTTTGCTCTTTTACTGGTTTTTTATTTATTTTCATCCATCTTTGTTCTTTGGCCTGTGTGGGCCTCCCATCGCAGGGGCCTCTCTTGTTGCAGAGCACCGGCTTTGGGTGCACGCGCTACAGAGCGCTAGCTCATAATTGGCTCCGCGGCACGTGGGATAGTCCTGTGCCAGGGACCAAACTGGTGCCCCTTGCACTGCAAGGTTACCCACTGGACCACCACGGAAGCCCCCCATAAGTACTTTTACAACTTAAATGAATAAGAATCGGTATCATCAACATCAACATCTAGCAACAACGGACAACTAGTTCCATCAGGCGAATGGAATGTCCAGAACTAGCTGGCAGCAGTGCTCTCTCCGGGTCCCACTGTCCCACTCTAAAAATGACTCCATTCTTACCCAAAGCCTTTCAAACCCCACAGCCCCCATACCTGCAGAAATAATGTTTCAGGTCACTAGGAAACTGCTATGTCACCCAGCTGTTCTTTACACCCTAGATGAAGCATTTTACAAGTGTATCCAGTCGGTACCATTTACTGAAATCTAACTGGTCCCAAGCACTGTATAAGGGTTTATAAGGGTTTAGCTAGGGAAGTCAGCAACTTTCAACTTTGTTATAGTATTACATATTTGTTATTTTATTTGACATTCACAGCCACTCTATGAAAAAAGGGATTATTCTCCCCTATTTTACAGATGGAAAGGGTTCAAAATTTTCCCCTGGTTAAACAATCATTGAGTGGCAGAGACAGGATTCAAACTTTAAAAAGCCTATAACTCTCAACCATTATGCTATATAGCTCCCTGAGCCTTAGTTTCCAATCCCAAGTTTACCAAGCAAACTTTTACTAATTTGGCACCTTATAAGGAGGAATTCCCTGTAGAGCCATTTTGGTTGATGTTACCAAGAAAGAATATCTCAAAATGTATATAGTCTATCAAACTTGGCATTTTCTTGCAAGTTTAAGGGGTATGAGCCATTGTTCGGGCACTATTCACTTTGGGGGAAAATTAATACAATCAAGATCCTAAGATTCCAAAACTAAGGATTCGACTCTACTTCAGTGATATCTGCAGAAGAGAAACCCAGAGAACAGCCAAAACAACCTTAAACAGGAAGAAAGTTGGAGGATGCACACTTTCTGACTTTAAAACTTACTGCAATGCTACAGTAATTGGATAGCGTGGTACTGGCATAAGGGAAGACATATATATCAATGGAATAGAATTGAGAGTCCAGAAATAAAGCTTTACATTTATAGTTAACTGATTAGCAACAAGAGTGCTGAGACACTTAAAGTGGGAATGGCAACAGTATGTGCTAGAGAATGAATTGGACCCCTACCTCACACCAAATACAAAAAATAAATGAAAAAGGATCATAGACCCAAATGTAAGAGGTAAAGCCATGAAACTCTAAGAAAACACAGGAGTAAATCTTCAGGAACTTGGCTTAGGCAATGGTTTCTTATATATGATACCAAATTATGCATCTGATAAGGGTATAAGTATCCGGAATATATAAAGATCTCTTACGACTCAGCTATCTTTTAAAAATCCAGTTGTAAAATGGGCAAAGTATGTTTGAATAGACATTTCTATGATGAAGATACACAACAGCCAATGTGCACATAAAAATGCACTCTAATAATCATTAGCTTTTAAAGAAATGCGAATCAAAATCATACTGAAATACTACTTCACACTCACTAGGATGGCTGTTATAAAAAGACAGACAATCATAAGCGTTGATGAGGATGTGGGGGAGTTAAAACCCTCATACATTGCTGGTGGGAGTGTATTGCTAAGAGGTGCAGCCACTTTGGGCAGCAGTGCTTCTAAAAGTTAAACAGTTATTATATGACCTAGAGGCCCCAACAAAATGAGAACATGGGTCTACACACAAGCTTACACACAACTGTGCACAGCAGCATTACATAATAGCGTCAGATGACTGGGAAGTGTATTGACTATCTCAAAATTTTCTAAGTTATAAGAGGTCTGAGTTTTTCTATCAAAAACTTTGGCATTTTCTTGCAAGTTTAAGGGGTATGAGCCATTGTTCGGGCACTATTCACTTTGGGGGAAAATTAATACAATCAAGATCCTAAGATTCCAAAACTAAGGATTCGACTCTACTTCAGTGATATCTGCAGAAGAGAAACCCAGAGAACAGCCAAAACAACCTTAAACAGGAAGAAAGTTGGAGGATGCACACTTTCTGACTTTAAAACTTACTGCAATGCTACAGTAATTGGATAGCGTGGTACTGGCATAAGGGAAGACATATATATCAATGGAATAGAATTGAGAGTCCAGAAATAAAGCTTTACATTTATAGTTAACTGATTAGCAACAAGAGTGCTGAGACACTTAAAGTGGGAATGGCAACAGTATGTGCTAGAGAATGAATTGGACCCCTACCTCACACCAAATACAAAAAATAAATGAAAAAGGATCATAGACCCAAATGTAAGAGGTAAAGCCATGAAACTCTAAGAAAACACAGGAGTAAATCTTCAGGAACTTGGCTTAGGCAATGGTTTCTTATATATGATACCAAATTATGCATCTGATAAGGGTATAAGTATCCGGAATATATAAAGATCTCTTACGACTCAGCTATCTTTTAAAAATCCAGTTGTAAAATGGGCAAAGTATGTTTGAATAGACATTTCTATGATGAAGATACACAACAGCCAATGTGCACATAAAAATGCACTCTAATAATCATTAGCTTTTAAAGAAATGCGAATCAAAATCATACTGAAATACTACTTCACACTCACTAGGATGGCTGTTATAAAAAAAGACAGACAATCATAAGCGTTGATGAGGATGTGGGGGAGTTAAAACCCTCATACATTGCTGGTGGGAGTGTATTGCTAAGAGGTGCAGCCACTTTGGGCAGCAGTGCTTCTAAAAGTTAAACAGTTATTATATGACCTAGAGGCCCCAACAAAATGAGAACATGGGTCTACACACAAGCTTACACACAACTGTGCACAGCAGCATTATTCATAATAGCCCCAACAACCCAAATACCCGTCAGATGACTAATGGATGAACAGAAGTGTTAGATCCATAGAGTGGAAAATTATTCATCCATAAAAAGGATTGATTGAGTACTGCTGCATGCTACAACATGGAAGAACCTTGAAAACATTCTGAAGAATGATAAAAGTCAGACACAAAAGACCACATTTATGGTTCCATTTACATGAAGTGTCCAGAATAAACAAATCAAGAGTAACACAAAGTGAATTAGTGGTTGCCTAGGGCTGGGTTGGAGGGAAGGGGATGAAGAATGAAGAGTGATTGACAACAGGTACTTGTGAGGGACAAGTGTGATGAAAATGTTCTAAAATTAGATTGTGGTGATGTATGTACAATACTGTGGGCACACGAAACACCACTGAAGTGTGAACTTTATGGTATGTAAATACTATTTCAATAAAGATGTTTTTCCAAAAGTAATGCCTGGGCTTCCCTGGGGGTCCAGTGGGTAAGGACACCGCTTTGCAGTGCAAGGGGCGCCGGTTCGATCCCTGGCGTGGGAAGATCCCACGTGCCACGGAGCGGCTGGACCAATGTGTCCAACTAGCAAGCTGGAGCTCTGGAGCACATGTGCCCAGAGCCAGTGCTCTGTGACACCACCACACAGGCCACTGCGATGGGAGGCCCACACGGGCCAAAGAACAAAGATGGATGAAAATAGACAAATGAAAGACCAATAGAAGTGGCAAAAAAAAAAAAGAAAGTAACGCCTACCAGCCACGCTCAATTTGGTTACGTTCATTAAATTTACATTCATTAAATCCCTATATTTATGTCTATATGTATTAGTATATATGCATATACATACATGCATATATATAAACACATGCTGAGCAAAAGGAATAGCTATATTTTAATTATATGTATCAAGTTAATTAAGCAACAAATAATTCTTTTATTTGAAGATTATTGGAGGAGCACTGTTATTTCCCATACTGGATTCCCCAGTTTTATGACTTTGGGGTAATTCATATGCACTTCAATACCCTCACGATGTATGTCCACCAGGCTGGAAGCTGTGTTATGCCACTTCAATTATATGACCTAGAGGCCCCAACAAAATGAGAACATGGGTCTACACACAAGCTTACACACAACTGTGCACAGCAGCGTTATTCATAATAGCCCCAACAACCCAAATACCGTCAGATGACTAATGGATGAACAGAAGTGTTAGATCCATAGAGTGGAAAATTATTCATCCATAAAAAGGATTGATTGAGTACTGCTGCATGCTACAACATGGAAGAACCTTGAAAACATTCTGAAGAATGATAAAAGTCAGACACAAAAGACCACATTTATGGTTCCATTTACATGAAGTGTCCAGAATAAACAAATCAAGAGTAACACAAAGTGAATTAGTGGTTGCCTAGGGCTGGGTTGGAGGGAAGGGGATGAAGAATGAAGAGTGATTGACAACAGGTACTTGTGGGGGACAAGTGTGATGAAAATGTTCTAAAATTAGATTGTGGTGATGTATGTACAATACTGTGGGCACACGAAACACCACTGAAGTGTGAACTTTATGGTATGTAAATACTATTTCAATAAAGATGTTTTTCCAAAAGTAATGCCTGGGCTTCCCTGGGGGTCCAGTGGGTAAGGACACCGCTTTGCAGTGCAAGGGGCGCCGGTTCGATCCCTGGCGTGGGAAGATCCCACGTGCCACGGAGCGGCTGGACCAATGTGTCCAACTAGCAAGCTGGAGCTCTGGAGCACATGTGCCCAGAGCCAGTGCTCTGTGACACCACCACACAGGCCACTGCGATGGGAGGCCCACACGGGCCAAAGAACAAAGATGGATGAAAATAGACAAATGAAAGACCAATAGAAGTGGCAAAAAAAAAAAAGAAAAAAAGTAACGCCTACCAGCCACGCTCAATTTGGTTACGTTCATTAAATTTACATTCATTAAATCCCTATATTTATGTCTATATGTATTAGTATATATGCATATACATACATGCATATATATAAACACATGCTGAGCAAAAGGAATAGCTATATTTTAATTATATGTATCAAGTTAATTAAGCAACAAATAATTCTTTTATTTGAAGATTATTGGAGGAGCACTGTTATTTCCCATACTGGATTCCCCAGTTTTATGACTTTGGGGTAATTCATATGCACTTCAATACCCTCACGATGTATGTCCACCAGGCTGGAAGCTGTGTTGGCTACAGAAGAAAGGACTGTTTTTCCCATATAAATACTAATGAATTATTAGTAAGAAATAATGAACAAATATGTGTGGATAAAATATTTTCTCACTCATCTTCTTTGACATTCATTCACAGGCTGAAGATTAAAGAAAATGTTCTTTCACAGGGTAGGTTTTTTTTTTTTTAATGTTTTATACATTTTATGTAGATTCATAACTTAAATGTTTTATGTCCCATTATATTATGAAATCGAAACTGATTTCCATCTCTTTGCAATAGTAAATGGAGCCTGAGGAGCTTGGATATTTTTCCACTTGAGGAAAAGAATCTGAAAGGAACTTTAGTTGGTGCAGTAAGGGAGTAAAAGCTAACTTCACATTAGCCCCTGGGTGTTGTGAAAGTTCCTGAACTCCATAGGCTCTTTTCCTTTTTTTTTTCTTTTAAAGATTTATTTATTTATTTATTTTGGGTGGGGGTCGGGTTGGGGAGGGAGGGGAGCTGGCGGGCCACTTCCATTGGTCTTTCATTTCTACATTTTCATCCGTCTTTGTTCTTTGGCCCCTGTGGGCCTCCCATCACGGTGGCGTCTGTCGTTGCAGAGCGCTGGCTCTGGGCGCATGCGCTCCAGAGCTCCGGCTCGGTGATTGGACACATCAGTCCAGCCGCTCCGCGGCACGTGGGATCTTCCCAGGCCAGGGATCGAACCGGCACCCCTTGCACTGCAAGGTGGTGTCCTTACCCACTGGACCACCAGGGGAACCCCCCATAGGCTCTTTTTCGAACAGGGGTAAAGGACATCATTAGAAACCTCTTTAACATTCCTTTTCAGGTTCCTGTTCAAGCTCACAGAAAAGAGAGCAGGCGTTCAGTTGTAGCTTAGAGCACCTCAAAGATCAATTAAAAGCGTGTTCAGCGCTGTTTTCAAATCTACAGGCTGCTGATAACAACATCCAAAGGATGTGTTCAGTCAGGCAGTCATTCTTCAGACTCTTATCTTAGGCCTACTTAATCAGGGACAGATCTTAGAGCCTCTAAGTTGTATCTGTTTTATCCCCTGCTTTTAGCTAGGAATATACTTCAAAGCATGATCCAACTTGACAGTTCAAATCTTCCACTGTTTTGACTTTCTGAGCAGTTGCTTGTCCTGGGAATTCCATGGTGGCTCAAGGGCAATGACTCTAGGCTAAAATATTTTCTCACTCATCTTCTTTGACATTCATTCACAGGCTGAAGATTAAAGAAAATGTTCTTTCACAGGGTAGGTTTTTTTTTTTTTAATGTTTTATACATTTTATGTAGATTCATAACTTAAATGTTTTATGTCCCATTATATTATGAAATCGAAACTGATTTCCATCTCTTTGCAATAGTAAATGGAGCCTGAGGAGCTTGGATATTTTTCCACTTGAGGAAAAGAATCTGAAAGGAACTTTAGTTGGTGCAGTAAGGGAGTAAAAGCTAACTTCACATTAGCCCCTGGGTGTTGTGAAAGTTCCTGAACTCCATAGGCTCTTCTTCTTCTTCTTTTTTAAAAAGATTTATTTATTTATTTATTTTGGGTGGGGGTCGGGTTGGGGAGGGAGGGGAGCTGGCGGGCCACTTCCATTGGTCTTTCATTTCTACATTTTCATCCGTCTTTGTTCTTTGGCCCCTGTGGGCCTCCCATCACGGTGGCGTCTGTCGTTGCAGAGCGCTGGCTCTGGGCGCATGCGCTCCAGAGCTCCGGCTCGGTAATTGGACACATCAGTCCAGCCGCTCTGCGGCACGTGGGATCTTCCCAGGCCAGGGATCGAACCGGCACCCCTTGCACTGCAAGGTGGTGTCCTTACCCACTGGACCACCAGGGGAACCCCCCATAGGCTCTTTTTCGAACAGGGGTAAAGGACATCATTAGAAACCTCTTTAACATTCCTTTTCAGGTTCCTGTTCAAGCTCACAGAAAAGAGAGCAGGCGTTCAGTTGTAGCTTAGAGCACCTCAAAGATCAATTAAAAGCGTGTTCAGCGCTGTTTTCAAATCTACAGGCTGCTGATAACAACATCCAAAGGATGTGTTCAGTCAGGCAGTCATTCTTCAGACTCTTATCTTAGGCCTACTTAATCAGGGACAGATCTTAGAGCCTCTAAGTTGTATCTGTTTTATCCCCTGCTTTTAGCTAGGAATATACTTCAAAGCATGATCCAACTTGACAGTTCAAATCTTCCACTGTTTTGACTTTCTGAGCAGTTGCTTGTCCTGGGAATTCCATGGTGGCTCAAGGGCAATGACTCTAGGCTCTCACTGCCAGGGGTCTGGGTTTGATCCCTGGTCAGAGAACTAAAAATCCCACATGCTGAGTGGAATGGCAAAAAACAACAACAACAACAACAAAGGCAAAAAACCAGTTGCTAGTCCTAATCTTAAAAGAGGTGTTTGCTCTTTTCCTTTAGAAGACATCCTTAACATGTTATTTCCTCTCTTTGTCCATCTGCTTTTCTTTGGGTATTATAAGCACTCCTGGAGAAGTTATATCTAAATCAAGTTTGGGGGAATGAAATGCATGATGTGCAGCTGCCATTTAAGACATTAGTTCATTCAACAAATATTTAAAGACTATCTGTAAATGGGAATTCCCTGGTTTCCCAGTGGTTAGGACTCAGCTCTTCACTGTCCAGGGCAGTGAAAACAAGAAATTCATAGAGAATAAGCCTCCTACAGGCACCCATTTGATTTCTCCAACATTACAGGTATTTGTGCTTCCCAGGTGGCTCAGTGGTAAAGAATCCACCTGCCAATGCAGGAGACACAAGAGAGATAGTTTCATTCCAGTATCCAGGGTCGGAAAGATCCTCTGGAGTAGGAAATGGCAACCCACTCCAGTACTCTTGCTGGAAAATCCCATGGACAGAGGAGCCTGGAGGACAACAGTCCATGGGGTCGTAGAGTAGGACACACCTGAGTATGTGCGTTCGTGCACACACACACAGATTTTTGACAAACATCCCATCTTGCAGAAAGTTTCATGGGTTAAAGAACTCAAAATAGTATGTCAGAGAGCATGCGGGTTTAATCCATAGCCAGGAACTAAGATCCTTCAAGTCACGTGGTGCAGTCAAAACATGGCGGGTTTAATCCATGATCCTTTGCTTCATGACAAAGGATGTGTTCAGTCAGGCAGTCATTCTTCAGACTCTTATCTTAGGCCTACTTAATCAGGGACAGATCTTAGAGCCTCTAAGTTGTATCTGTTTTATCCCCTGCTTTTAGCTAGGAATATACTTCAAAGCATGATCCAACTTGACAGTTCAAATCTTCCACTGTTTTGACTTTCTGAGCAGTTGCTTGTCCTGGGAATTCCATGGTGGCTCAAGGGCAATGACTCTAGGCTCTCACTGCCAGGGGTCTGGGTTTGATCCCTGGTCAGAGAACTAAAAATCCCACATGCTGAGTGGAATGGCAAAAAACAACAACAACAACAACAAAGGCAAAACCAGTTGCTAGTCCTAATCTTAAAAGAGGTGTTTGCTCTTTTCCTTTAGAAGACATCCTTAACATGTTATTTCCTCTCTTTGTCCATCTGCTTTTCTTTGGGTATTATAAGCACTCCTGGAGAAGTTATATCTAAATCAAGTTTGGGGGAATGAAATGCATGATGTGCAGCTGCCATTTAAGACATTAGTTCATTCAACAAATATTTAAAGACTATCTGTAAATGGGAATTCCCTGGTTTCCCAGTGGTTAGGACTCAGCTCTTCACTGTCCAGGGCAGTGAAAACAAGAAATTCATAGAGAATAAGCCTCCTACAGGCACCCATTTGATTTCTCCAACATTACAGGTATTTGTGCTTCCCAGGTGGCTCAGTGGTAAAGAATCCACCTGCCAATGCAGGAGACACAAGAGAGATAGTTTCATTCCAGTATCCAGGGTCGGAAAGATCCTCTGGAGTAGGAAATGGCAACCCACTCCAGTACTCTTGCTGGAAAATCCCATGGACAGAGGAGCCTGGAGGACAACAGTCCATGGGGTCGTAGAGTAGGACACACCTGAGTATGTGCGTTCGTGCACACACACACAGATTTTTGACAAACATCCCATCTTGCAGAAAGTTTCATGGGTTAAAGAACTCAAAAATAGTATGTCAGAGAGCATGCGGGTTTAATCCATAGCCAGGGAACTAAGATCCTTCAAGTCACGTGGTGCAGTTCAAAAAGAAAAAAAAAAAAACAGTGAGGTACGGTGCTAGGTGCTGGGAACACAACAGTGAAAAAAAATAGGCATAGGCATGATCCTTTGCTTCATGACAAATTCTGTGACGTAAATACCCACTAATTAATTATTTTGACTAATTTATTAATACTGAACTTTCATTTACAGGTACTGTAATTGATGCACTTAAAAAAAAAAAAGTATGCTCTGTATGCCACTGAGCCACAGACTCATGAAAACTGTAGAGCTGTATTTTTCTAATCAACTGGTTTGTTTTATAGGCATCACGAGCATCTTATTTCAAGGAGAAATCCATTCTGGTGTCATTGAAACCCATCTTGTCTTGTTTAAGCTTCAAAAAGGAGAAAATTGCACCAGGCTTTCTCTGAATATTTCTTGACTTATTTCTCCTCACTAGTTATAGCCATGACTATAATTTGGTCACCGTCTTTTCATAATCGCATTGGCCAGGTTTCACGTTCTTTGTTCTGTCTTGGTAAGAGTTTGTAAAACTCATATATTATCATTACGAATAAAATCCTTTAACAATTGCTGTAGTCTTGTATTTTTTTTTTAAATAATTGAGAAAGTCTTTTCCTGCCTCATACAGATTTCTTAGGAAGGGTTATCTTTCTTATTAAGATCATCTTTTAAAGCACTTTTATTTTATCAAGGCATCATACCATCTCTTGTATAAAAGCATGTGAGGATTATTGGAATTCTTGGACATTCTGGTTGAGGATACATATTAATTATGGTTGTTTTCTCCGCATTGAGCCCATGGTTTGTTTTCTGGATGATGAGTAACAACATGCCAACCAGGAAAATTAATTCCAGCTTATATGACTGAAAAAAAAACATTTTAAATTCAAGAGAAGAGAGGCCTTAGAAGTTTCGCTGAAAAAAATCAGTGTAGTTTTTTTCTCTGGTTACCATTATACAGTAAGTAAAAATCGCTCAGTCATGTCCAACTCTTTGCAACCCATGGACGAGCCATGGAATTCTCCAGCCAAGAATGCTGGAGTAGGTAGCCTTTTCCTTCTCCAGGGGATGTTCCCAACCCAGGGGTTGAACCCAGGTCTCCTATATTGTAGGCAAATTCTTTACCATCTAAGTCACCAGGGAAACCCAAGAATACTGGAGTAGGTAGCCTAACCCTTCTCCAGAGGAACTTCCTGACCCAGGAAGTAGTTAGTAACCCTGCACACTTTTTTTTTTTTTTTGGTTGCACCTTATGGCTTGGAGGAATCTTATCTTAGCTCCCTGACTGAACTTGGCCCCCCGGCAGTAAAATCATGCGGTCCTAACCACCGGACTGCCAGGGAATTCCCAGATCCTGCACAAGTGAGATAGATGTGTTGTATGAAAACAAGGAAAGGAACTGAGTCAATGTTTCTTAACATGAGAAATTCATAGAAATTAAGCCTCCTTCCATTCAGTACAGTCGCTCAGTCATGTCTAACTCTTTGTGACCCAATGGACTGCAGCATACCAGGCTTTTCTGTCCTTCACAATCTCCTGGAGACTGCTCAAACTCATGTCCGTTGACTCAGTGATACCATCCAACCATCTCCTCCTCTGTGGTTCCCTTCTCCTATTTTTCCCAACATCAGGCTCTTTTCCAGTGAGTCATCTCTTCGCATCAGGTGGCCCAAGTATTGGAGCTTCAGCTTCAGCATCAGTCCTTCCAGTGAATATTCAGTGTTGATTTCCTTTAGGACTGACTCCTAAATATGTGCCTCCTGCAAGGACATATTTGATTTCTCCCACATTACAGATATTTTGACACCTTCCAAAATTTTCCCACCTTCCGAAATCTTTGGTTGGGTCTGTACCTCAAAAACAGTCTGTGGGAGAACTGAATTTTTCCCCAAATGGGGCCAGTTCTGCCACACTGATAGGCTGTATTTGAGTGATGGTTAACAGCAAGATAAAAGATGAAAGAGTTAGGCTAAATCCTCTGGATATCAGATATATCACTTTCTCCTTTTTTGTCAGGAGGGCTACCTAGCTTTTTTTTCATAGTTAGTCACTTCCAGCTGATCCTGGGAGCCCTCACCATCCAGCACACAGTACCCAGGCTCCCAGAGGACACGTCTCCTTGAGTTCCCTGTGCAGGCTGTGTGCTGCTTGGCAGGGACATGCTGAGTGGTTTGTGCAGACTCCAAGAAGTGTCAGGCTGGCGCTGGCTCATTCTCTGCCACTCCTCTTTCTAGACAAACGAAAGTGACTGCGGGCTTTTCTGTTCTTCAAACACACCACTTTCCCTGTTCTAGGACCTTTTCACCCTCTCTTCCCTCTGCCTCACCATAGATCTAAGTACCGCTGCTCCTTGAGGTTTTGCAAAAATGGCTCCTTGCAGAGGCCTTCCTTGACCCCTACGTACTCAGCTTGTTTCCTCCCAAACACCGCAGTCGTGTTTGTTTCTCTGTCCCTGCACACTCTAAAGCAAGCTTCTGGAGGCCAAGGCCAGCTCTGTCTTGCTCCTGGACATATTTCCAGCTTCTAGAACACAGCTGCTCAAGGAATGTGTACTTTGGCTACTGTATGGACAGCAAATAGCCATCAGGGACCTACTTTAGAGGACAGGGAACTCTGCTCAATATTCTGTGATGACCTACATGAGAAAAGAATTTGAAAAAGAATAGACACGCACATATGGATAACTGAATAACCTTGCTGTACACTTGAAGCTAACACCACAGTGTTCATCACCTATGCTCCAACAGAAAACATTCTCACTAAAAAAAGCTGTATTTTACACTGAATGAACTGTTTACCAAATGTATCTGTAATAAAGAACGGCTGTCATTGGGCATGATCCCACCCAGTTTTGAACAAGATCCTGGAAGCCTCAACCAGAGATTCTCAAACCGTACTGCATACTAGAATCAGCTGGAAATTTTTGTTTAGACCCGGTCTCAGCCTAGGGATGATGGGTCTCAGGCACCAATGTTTTAAAAGCTCTTTGTGTCCTTGCTTGGCAGCCAGGGTAGAAAGCACTCCTCTAAGTGACAGGGAACTGAGCAACTACCATGTTCTTATCCTCTAGGCGAACCATTCCTGGGTCATCTCTGTTTAGGGGAACCCAAAGTGTTCTTTAAGCTACCTTTGTGGTTTCTGAACACCTGCCTCGTTATCAGAGGGGAAGAATCAGGCACAAACCACAAGAAAAATAAACCTCTCGGGAAAGAGAAAAGGCATTCAAGGAATCCAAGTCCAGTCTGTGTGCTGCTTGGCAGGGACATGCTGAGTGGTTTGTGCAGACTCCAAGAAGTGTCAGGCTGGCGCTGGCTCATTCTCTGCCACTCCTCTTTCTAGACAAACGAAAGTGACTGCGGGCTTTTCTGTTCTTCAAACACACCACTTTCCCTGTTCTAGGACCTTTTCACCCTCTCTTCCCTCTGCCTCACCATAGATCTAAGTACCGCTGCTCCTTGAGGTTTTGCAAAAATGGCTCCTTGCAGAGGCCTTCCTTGACCCCTACGTACTCAGCTTGTTTCCTCCCAAACACCGCAGTCGTGTTTGTTTCTCTGTCCCTGCACACTCTAAAGCAAGCTTCTGGAGGCCAAGGCCAGCTCTGTCTTGCTCCTGGACATATTTCCAGCTTCTAGAACACAGCTGCTCAAGGAATGTGTACTTTGGCTACTGTATGGACAGCAAATAGCCATCAGGGACCTACTTTAGAGGACAGGGAACTCTGCTCAATATTCTGTGATGACCTACATGAGAAAAGAATTTGAAAAAGAATAGACACGCACATATGGATAACTGAATAACCTTGCTGTACACTTGAAGCTAACACCACAGTGTTCATCACCTATGCTCCAACAGAAAACATTCTCACTAAAAAAAGCTGTATTTTACACTGAATGAACTGTTTACCAAATGTATCTGTAATAAAGAACGGCTGTCATTGGGCATGATCCCACCCAGTTTTGAACAAGATCCTGGAAGCCTCAACCAGAGATTCTCAAACCGTACTGCATACTAGAATCAGCTGGAAATTTTTGTTTAGACCCGGTCTCAGCCTAGGGATGATGGGTCTCAGGCACCAATGTTTTAAAAGCTCTTTGTGTCCTTGCTTGGCAGCCAGGGTAGAAAGCACTCCTCTAAGTGACAGGGAACTGAGCAACTACCATGTTCTTATCCTCTAGGCGAACCATTCCTGGGTCATCTCTGTTTAGGGGAACCCAAAGTGTTCTTTAAGCTACCTTTGTGGTTTCTGAACACCTGCCTCGTTATCAGAGGGGAAGAATCAGGCACAAACCACAAGAAAAATAAACCTCTCGGGAAAGAGAAAAGGCATTCAAGGAATCCAAGTCCATCTGTTAGCTGCTGCCCTAGTTTAGTTGCTAATTCATGTTTAGCTCTTGCATCCCCATGAACTGTAGCTTGCCAGGCTCCTCTGTCCATGGTATTCTCTAGGCAAGACTACTGGAGTGGGTTGCCATGTCCTCCTCCAGGGGATCTTCCTGACCTAGGGATCAAACCTGCATCTCTGGCACCTCCTGCATTGGCAGGTGAGTCACCTGGGAGGCTTTCATCTGTTAATACCTGCTCTGAAAACCTCAAAGGGGAAAGTTCCAGCACTTTTCTCTCTTCCTTCGTAAAAGAAAGTCATCAACAAACTCTTATTTAGTTGTCGAAGTCAGAGGCAATCAACCAATCGCTCAAGTGTAAAGGAAACAAAAAACAATGCTCCTGGAGAAGGGATGTGTCCAAATTCCATCCTCTTCTTTGTAATAAACAGAGACCAAGTAGTGTTGGGCTCAGAAACACTTGTCCAGAGACCTCCCTGGTGGTCCAGTGGCTAAGATTCTGTGCTCCCAATGCCGGGTGCCTAGGTTCCATCCCCGGTCAGGGAACTAAATCCCACATGTTACAACTGAAGATCCCACATGATGCAATGAAGATCAGAGATCCCATGTACTGCAACTAAGACTCGGCACAGTCAAATAAATACATAAATATTTAAAAAGAAACACTTGTCCGTATTTTTCGTTATGTGCTTAGTCGCTCAGTCATGTCCAACTCTTTGCAACCCCATGGACTTTAGCCTACCAGGCTCCTCTGTCCATGGGATTGTTTTAGCTGTGACTTTCTCAAGTTGCCCAGGTACAAAACATAGCCTAGAAACACATCACAGTAATTCCTATTTGTTTCATATCTCAATACATTGGCCAGAACATCAAGAACGATGTAAAAAAATTTAAAAAATGATGTTTAATGCTGGTGACAGCATCACTATTAAATTAGATATTCACATTACTATGTTAATGAAGTACTGTTCTATTGAGAGTTTACCTAACAATTTATTTATTTATTTATTTTTAAGAGTTTATTTATTTATTTTGGGGGGTGGGGTTTGGGGAGGGAAGGGAGCAGGCGGGCTACTTCTATTGGTCTTTCATTTGTCTATTTTCATCCATCTTTGTTCTTCGGCCTGTGTGGGCCTCACATCGCGGTGGCGTCTGTCGTCACAGAGCCCCGGCACTGGGCGCATGCACCAGAACTCCGGCTCAGTAATTGGACACATCGGTTGCCATGTCCTCCTCCAGGGATCTTCCTGACCTAGGGATCAAACCTGCATCTCTGGCACCTCCTGCATTGGCAGGTGAGTCACCGGGGGTTTCTGAAAAAACCTCAAAGGGAAAGTTCCAGCACTTTTCTCTCTTCCTTCGTAAAGAAAGTCATCATCAAAGTCTTATTTAGTTGTCGAAGTCAGAGGCAATCAACCAATCGCTCAAGTGTAAAGGAAACAAAAAACAATGCTCCTGGAGAAGGGATGTGTCCAAATTCCATCCTCTTCTTTGTAATAAACAGAGACCAAGTAGTGTTGGGCTCAGAAACACTTGTCCAGAGACCTCCCTGGTGGTCCAGTGGCTAAGATTCTGTGCTCCCAATGCCGGGTGCCTAGGTTCCATCCCCGGTCAGGGAACTAAATCCCACATGTTACAACTGAAGATCCCACATGATGCAATGAAGATCAGAGATCCCATGTACTGCAACTAAGACTCGGCACAGTCAAATAAATACATAAATATTTAAAAAGAAACACTTGTCCGTATTTTTCGTTATGTGCTTAGTCGCTCAGTCATGTCCAACTCTTTGCAACCCCATGGACTTTAGCCTACCAGGCTCCTCTGTCCATGGGATTGTTTTAGCTGTGACTTTCTCAAGTTGCCCAGGTACAAAACATAGCCTAGAAACACATCACAGTAATTCCTATTTGTTTCATATCTCAATACATTGGCCAGAACATCAAGAACGATGTAAAAAAATTTAAAAAATGATGTTTAATGCTGGTGACAGCATCACTATTAAATTAGATATTCACATTACTATGTTAATGAAGTACTGTTCTATTGAGAGTTTACCTAACAATTTATTTATTTATTTATTTTTAAGAGTTTATTTATTTATTTTGGGGGGTGGGGTTTGGGGAGGGAGCCGGGCGGGTGGGCCATTTCTATTGGTCTTTCATTTATCTGTTCTCATCCATCTTTGTTCTTCGGCCTGTGTGGGCCTCACATCGCAGTGGCCTCTATTGTCGCAGAGCACCGGCTCTGGGCGCATGCACTCCAGAACTCCGGCTCAGTAATTGGACACATCGGTCCAGCCGCTCCACGGCGCGTGGGATCTTCCCAGGCCAGGGATCAAACCGACGCCCCTTGCACTGCAAGGCGGTGTCCTTACCCACTAGACCACGAGGGAAGCCCCCCTAACAATTTAAATGAAGGAATTTTTTATTATTGCAAACTCTAAACTTTAAGACCTTACATATAATTGGGACTTGGGACCTCTACATTTTCTTTAAAGGAAAAGCAATGGTTATTGGTATTTTCTGCAAACTGTGCAATTCATATAAATTGTTTTTCTTCTTTATTTTTCAAAATCACCATCAGAACTGTTAACAAAAAACTAGATTCATGCTGAGAGTCAACTTGTTTCCCCTCCAGTTAGAAAAGCCAAATAACTACAGTAAAATGGAGTACACATCAGAATAGAAATAGAAATATCTGAGTTATTGTCCAGGCCCTATCTCACCTGTCAACTGCATGAACTATCAGCAATTTTTCTTGGTTGATAAATGAGCATCAGGACACCTATGCTCCCTGCTTGACACTGCTGTTTCTTGATAGTAATATTCACTAACATTTTCTGAAAATGTTGCCGTGTGCAAATGAAAATTATACACTGTGGGAGGGAGGCTCAAGAGGGAGGGAGTTTGAGTTGCTGTACAGCAGAAACCAACACCACATTGTAAAGCAATTATCTTCCAAATGAAACTGACTGACCTTCCATCTTTCAGTGAACTTTTAAGAAAAAAAAAAGAACCCCCCCCCCCAACAACTCCATTGTTACAGTAATTAGAGACGTTGCCCTAGGACATACTATGTGCCCAGTAAAGTGCTGAACAGAAAAGGTGTCCACTAAGGGAAACCAAATCCATTAGAACAGAACAGTAGGTAGACCACCCAACAGAGAAAGCCATTTCCTTCGCAACAAGAGAAACGCAGCTCAGTCAAATCCAGAGATAACACAATAAATCCTCTTATTTATCTCCAACAGTCAGTTTCCACCCTCTAAAGTTTTTTCATCTCCCTCAGATGTGACGGGACTATTTATATTCAGAGAGTCCTGGGGCCTCCCTAGTGCCTCAGGAGTAAAGAATCTTCCTGCCAAGGCAAGGGACATGGGCTCAGTCTCTGAATGAGGAGGATCCACATGCCGCAGGGCAACTAAGCCCAAAGACTGCAACTACTGAACCTGTGCTCTAGAGCCTGGGAACTACAACTACTGAAGGAAAGCCCATGCTCCCCAATAAGAAGCCACCCCAATAAGAAGCCTGCACACCTCTACAAGAGAGTAGCCTCCTCTCACCGTCAACTAGAGAAAAGCCCAAGCAAGCAGCAACAAAGACCCTGCACAGCTAAAAATAAACAAATGCATAAAATTATTTATAAAGAAACACGTAAATTAACCAGGTACGGGTTAGAATCCCATGTGGTTCAGGTAAGTCTTTAACCTCATTAAGCCTTTGTTTATTTATTTGTAAAACAGAGATTAAAACTATCTCTTTGCAATGTAAAAATCTAAAGCTTAGAGATAATATACATAAAACCGCACAGATTAGATTTTCAATAAATTACAACTAATTTTTAAAAGTCAGTTGAGTGATTTTCAGATTTCTCTCACTGGTAGATCACTGCAAAATGTTGCCGTGTGCAAATGAAAATTATACACTGTGGGAGGGAGGCTCAAGAGGGAGGGAGTTTGAGTTGCTGTACAGCAGAAACCAACACCACATTGTAAAGCAATTATCTTCCAAATGAAACTGACTGACCTTCCATCTTTCAGTGAACTTTTAAGAAAAAAAAAAGAACCCCCCCCCCCAACAACTCCATTGTTACAGTAATTAGAGACGTTGCCCTAGGACATACTATGTGCCCAGTAAAGTGCTGAACAGAAAAGGTGTCCACTAAGGGAAACCAAATCCATTAGAACAGAACAGTAGGTAGACCACCCAACAGAGAAAGCCATTTCCTTCGCAACAAGAGAAACGCAGCTCAGTCAAATCCAGAGATAACACAATAAATCCTCTTATTTATCTCCAACAGTCAGTTTCCACCCTCTAAAGTTTTTTCATCTCCCTCAGATGTGACGGGACTATTTATATTCAGAGAGTCCTGGGGCCTCCCTAGTGCCTCAGGAGTAAAGAATCTTCCTGCCAAGGCAAGGGACATGGGCTCAGTCTCTGAATGAGGAGGATCCACATGCCGCAGGGCAACTAAGCCCAAAGACTGCAACTACTGAACCTGTGCTCTAGAGCCTGGGAACTACAACTACTGAAGGAAAGCCCATGCTCCCCAATAAGAAGCCACCCCAATAAGAAGCCTGCACACCTCTACAAGAGAGTAGCCTCCTCTCACCGTCAACTAGAGAAAAGCCCAAGCAAGCAGCAACAAAGACCCTGCACAGCTAAAAATAAACAAATGCATAAAATTATTTATAAAGAAACACGTAAATTAACCAGGTACGGGTTAGAATCCCATGTGGTTCAGGTAAGTCTTTAACCTCATTAAGCCTTTGTTTATTTATTTGTAAAACAGAGATTAAAAATATCTCTTTTGCAATGTAAAAAATCTAAAGCTTAGAGATAATATACATAAAACCGGCACAGATTAGATTTTCAATAAATTACAACTAATTTTTAAAAGTCAGTTGAGTGATTTTCAGATTTCTCTCACTGGTAGATCACTGCAAAATGTTGATACAATCTACCAAATCATGTGAATCTGGAAAACCTTCGTGGATGTTGTTGTTTAGTCCCTAAGTGGTGTCCAGCATTCTTTGACCCCATGGACTAGTCCACCAGGTTCCTATGTCTACAGAATTTCCCAGGCAAGAATTCTGGAGTAGGTTCCCATCTCCTTTCCTCCTCCAATGTAGGGATTGAACACGCATCTTTTGTATTTCTTGCATTGCAGGCAGATTCTTTACCACTGAGCAATCAGGGTAGCCCAGAAAAAGCATGTAGTGAAAGTATGAGTTGCTTAGTCGTGTTCAACTTCCGTCCATGGAATTTCCAAGGCAAGAATTCTGGAATGGGTTGCCATTCCCTTCTCCAGGGGATCTTCCTGACAAGGGAATGAACCTAGGTCTCCTGCATTGCAGGCAGATTCTTTACAGTCTGAGCAATAAGGGAAGCCCCCAGGAAAAGCTTACTTAGTAGCAAATATGACTCTATTGTATATGTATATATAGTATCACAAAAAGCACACATCTGAGGACTTCCCTGATGATCTAGTGGCTACAGATACACCTTCCAATGCAGGGGACAGAGGTTAGATCCTTGGTCAGGGAGCTAAGATCCTACACGCCATGGGGCAACTAAGCCCACACCACAACTAAAGAGTCCGTGTGCTGTAAGTAAAGATTGCATGGGGCAATGCAGTAAAAAGGTTAGTTCCACCCCAATAAGAAGCCTGCACACCTCTACAAGAGAGTAGCCTCCTCTCACCGTCAACTAGAGAAAAGCCCAAGCAAGCAGCAACAAAGACCCTGCACAGCTAAAAATAAACAAATGCATAAAATTATTTATAAAGAAACACGTAAATTAACCAGGTACGGGTTAGAATCCCATGTGGTTCAGGTAAGTCTTTAACCTCATTAAGCCTTTGTTTATTTATTTGTAAAACAGAGATTAAAAATATCTCTTTTGCAATGTAAAAAATCTAAAGCTTAGAGATAATATACATAAAACCGGCACAGATTAGATTTTCAATAAATTACAACTAATTTTTAAAAGTCAGTTGAGTGATTTTCAGATTTCTCTCACTGGTAGATCACTGCAAAATGTTGATACAATCTACCAAATCATGTGAATCTGGAAAACCTTCGTGGATGTTGTTGTTTAGTCCCTAAGTGGTGTCCAGCATTCTTTGACCCCATGGACTAGTCCACCAGGTTCCTATGTCTACAGAATTTCCCAGGCAAGAATTCTGGAGTAGGTTCCCATCTCCTTTCCTCCTCCAATGTAGGGATTGAACACGCATCTTTTGTATTTCTTGCATTGCAGGCAGATTCTTTACCACTGAGCAATCAGGGTAGCCCAGAAAAAGCATGTAGTGAAAGTATGAGTTGCTTAGTCGTGTTCAACTTCCGTCCATGGAATTTCCAAGGCAAGAATTCTGGAATGGGTTGCCATTCCCTTCTCCAGGGGATCTTCCTGACAAGGGAATGAACCTAGGTCTCCTGCATTGCAGGCAGATTCTTTACAGTCTGAGCAATAAGGGAAGCCCCCAGGAAAAGCTTACTTAGTAGCAAATATGACTCTATTGTATATGTATATATAGTATCACAAAAAGCACACATCTGAGGACTTCCCTGATGATCTAGTGGCTACAGATACACCTTCCAATGCAGGGGACAGAGGTTAGATCCTTGGTCAGGGAGCTAAGATCCTACACGCCATGGGGCAACTAAGCCCACACCACAACTAAAGAGTCCGTGTGCTGTAAGTAAAGATTCTGCATGCTGACATGAAGACCTAATGCAGCCAAATATATAAATAAAGTTTTTAAAAAACTCAGTTCATTAAGACAGAGATTTTCTTAAATCTCCCAAAACAATCTTGAACTGGGGCATGTGTCAGATCTTCCCAATCTACTTGCTGACTGCACATTCATTTGGTTTATGCCTGAGGTGTAGTAGCAGGTGTAACCAGACAAGCAGTGGTAGACAAATAGAGAAAAATACAGTTTGCAAATCTCACCTAATAACAATGTGTGTGTGTGTGTGTGTGTGTGTGTGTGTGTGTGTGTGTGTGTGTGTGTGCTAGTCACTCAGTTGTATCTGACTCTTTTTGAACCCATGGACTGTAGCCTGCCAGGCTCCTGTAGGATTCTCTAGGCAAGAAATACTGGAGTGGGTTGCCACTCTCTTCTCCAGGGGAATCTTCCCAACCCAAGGATCCAACCTGGGTCTCCTGCATTGCAGACTTTACTGTCTGAGCCACCAGGAAGTCCAATAACATCTTATTGATACTGAGAAACTAATTCAGTGATTCTGAAACTTTTCTGAAGATGAGAAAACGCTTTCTTTAAAAAGATTTTTTTTTTTTCCAGAAGCTCAAGATCTAAAACACAGAAAAGCAGAAGTGTTGAATGAAAAAAAGTACAACAATGGCTGAGCATACTTTCTGTGAATTTAGGGATACCTTGCTCTTCCCTACGCTTAGAAAGGCATCTCTGAAGACTTTTGGGCTTGGAGGGGGACAGTTTGAAAATCCCTTCAGTTCAGCCCCTCATTCTGCAGATAAGAAAGTTAAAACCCAAGGGACTGAGAAATCCACCCAAGGTAGCCCCGGTATTTGTGAAGGAACCAACCCTAGGATCCAGGCCTGACTTCTTTGTTCAGCATTTTCTCGACCCAGTGGTTTTCACTTGGGAAGTTTTACAGTCTGAGGAACCCCAAAAAGGTTAGATCCCCTCTGGTCCATGATCTAGTGGCTACAGATACACCTTCCAATGCAGGGGACAGAGGTTAGATCCTTGGTCAGGGAGCTAAGATCCTACACGCCATGGGGCAACTAAGCCCACACCACAACTAAAGAGTCCGTGTGCTGTAAGTAAAGATTCTGCATGCTGACATGAAGACCTAATGCAGCCAAATATATAAATAAAGTTTTTAAAAAACTCAGTTCATTAAGACAGAGATTTTCTTAAATCTCCCAAAACAATCTTGAACTGGGGCATGTGTCAGATCTTCCCAATCTACTTGCTGACTGCACATTCATTTGGTTTATGCCTGAGGTGTAGTAGCAGGTGTAACCAGACAAGCAGTGGTAGACAAATAGAGAAAAATACAGTTTGCAAATCTCACCTAATAACAATGTGTGTGTGTGTGTGTGTGTGTGTGTGTGTGTGTGTGTGTGTGTGTGTGTGCTAGTCACTCAGTTGTATCTGACTCTTTTTGAACCCATGG
The DNA here is from genome assembly GCA_022376925.1 of Tragulus kanchil. Classification (NCBI taxonomy): domain Eukaryota; kingdom Metazoa; phylum Chordata; class Mammalia; order Artiodactyla; family Tragulidae; genus Tragulus; species Tragulus kanchil. The sequence continues at coordinate 144,171,510 of JAIOJX010000031.1, read as the reverse complement.
ACTGTAGCCTGCCAGGCTCCTGTAGGATTCTCTAGGCAAGAAATACTGGAGTGGGTTGCCACTCTCTTCTCCAGGGGAATCTTCCCAACCCAAGGATCCAACCTGGGTCTCCTGCATTGCAGACTTTACTGTCTGAGCCACCAGGAAGTCCAATAACATCTTATTGATACTGAGAAACTAATTCAGTGATTCTGAAACTTTTCTGAAGATGAGAAAACGCTTTCTTTAAAAAGATTTTTTTTTTTTCCAGAAGCTCAAGATCTAAAACACAGAAAAGCAGAAGTGTTGAATGAAAAAAAGTACAACAATGGCTGAGCATACTTTCTGTGAATTTAGGGATACCTTGCTCTTCCCTACGCTTAGAAAGGCATCTCTGAAGACTTTTGGGCTTGGAGGGGGACAGTTTGAAAATCCCTTCAGTTCAGCCCCTCATTCTGCAGATAAGAAAGTTAAAACCCAAGGGACTGAGAAATCCACCCAAGGTAGCCCCGGGGATTTGGGAAGGAACCAACCCTAGGATCCAGGCCCCTGACTTCTTTGTTCAGCATTTTCTCGACCCAGTGGTTTTCACTTGGGGAAGTTTGATTCGTTTCCCAAGATTAACTGGTCAAACAGATGAGGCAGAACTTTAGCAAACCAGGTCAACTCCCTAAAAAAAAAATGTACCTTCACAAATGGGCAGGTGAATCAGATGTCCTCCTCTGCTTACTATTTGCTATCATGCTGGATGATGTACTGGAATTTTCTGTTGATATTAGACACCATAAATGGCTTGCACAGTGTATCCAACTCTCTTGGGCTAGTTGCCTACATTGAAAAATCAGAAGATTTTTGCCTAAAAATTTGGATTTCCAGCTTCTGCTGGAAAAAGAGACATTCTAGCAAGAGTGAACTCTCATTCCCAGTTAACGCTCCCAGGAGCTGCAAAGAGGCAGGCACTCTCTGGTGTGTCCCAGTCCCCACACATCCTTAGCTGCTTGTGTCCCTTACTGTCTGTCCCCTGTAGGCATTTGACCCATGTTTTTCTCTTTAGAAGCTTCTCTTTTTTTTTTTTTTTTTGAAGAATATAATTCACAGGAACAAAGGTAAACCCAAGATACAGACACAGGGGATAATCCCATTTCAAAAGATAAGTGAGAGGCTTCCCTGACAGTCCAGTGGATAAGCATCCTCCTGCCAATGCAGGGCAGACAGGTTCCATCCCTGGGTCTGGAAGATCCCACATGCCTCAGGGCAACTAAGTCTGAAGGCAGCCACGATTGAACCTGTGTGCTCTAACTACAGAGGCCGGAGCACTCTAGAGCCTATGCTCTGCAACAAAAGAAGCCACTGAAACGAGAAACCCCCACACCACCACAACAAAATAAGAAGCTCAAGATCTAAAACACAGAAAAGCAGAAGTGTTGAATGAAAAAAAGTACAACAATGGCTGAGCATACTTTCTGTGAATTTAGGGATACCTTGCTCTTCCCTACGCTTAGAAAGGCATCTCTGAAGACTTTTGGGCTTGGAGGGGGACAGTTTGAAAATCCCTTCAGTTCAGCCCCTCATTCTGCAGATAAGAAAGTTAAAACCCAAGGGACTGAGAAATCCACCCAAGGTAGCCCCGGGTATTTGTGAAGGAACCAACCCTAGGATCCAGGCCCCTGACTTCTTTGTTCAGCATTTTCTCGACCCAGTGGTTTTCACTTGGGGAAGTTTGATTCGTTTCCCAAGATTAACTGGTCAAACAGATGAGGCAGAACTTTAGCAAACCAGGTCAACTCCCTAAAAAAAAAATGTACCTTCACAAATGGGCAGGTGAATCAGATGTCCTCCTCTGCTTACTATTTGCTATCATGCTGGATGATGTACTGGAATTTTCTGTTGATATTAGACACCATAAATGGCTTGCACAGTGTATCCAACTCTCTTGGGCTAGTTGCCTACATTGAAAAATCAGAAGATTTTTGCCTAAAAATTTGGATTTCCAGCTTCTGCTGGAAAAAGAGACATTCTAGCAAGAGTGAACTCTCATTCCCAGTTAACGCTCCCAGGAGCTGCAAAGAGGCAGGCACTCTCTGGTGTGTCCCAGTCCCCACACATCCTTAGCTGCTTGTGTCCCTTACTGTCTGTCCCCTGTAGGCATTTGACCCATGTTTTTCTCTTTAGAAGCTTCTCTTTTTTTTTTTTTTTTTGAAGAATATAATTCACAGGAACAAAGGTAAACCCAAGATACAGACACAGGGGATAATCCCATTTCAAAAGATAAGTGAGAGGCTTCCCTGACAGTCCAGTGGATAAGCATCCTCCTGCCAATGCAGGGCAGACAGGTTCCATCCCTGGGTCTGGAAGATCCCACATGCCTCAGGGCAACTAAGTCTGAAGGCAGCCACGATTGAACCTGTGTGCTCTAACTACAGAGGCCGGAGCACTCTAGAGCCTATGCTCTGCAACAAAAGAAGCCACTGAAACGAGAAACCCCCACACCACCACAACAAAAAATAGTAGCCTCCCTTCCCGCAAGTAGAGAAAAACCCACGTTCAGCAACAAAGACCCAGCACAGCCACAGATCAAGTTAAAAAAAAAAAAAAAAAAAGATGAGGTGAATGTCACCATACAGAATGCTGCTCTCTTTCATTGATTAAGGAGGAAACGTACAGTTTCCTGACTCATTTATTTTTTTGAGTGCTGTTGAAAGTATTCGTAGACAAACAGAGCTACAAGGCTCAGATGTGCTTCCCTGGATGTCTCCTTTTATATGTCTGTCTCCAGCGCGACTCTGAGCCCCTCTGGAGATGTATTATTAAATCGCACATCAGCCTGTTTCCTGCCTCCTAGAGCGCCTCGCTCAGCACTACAGTTAGGAGGAGGGATCATGCCCAGGACTGCGCAACAGGGACAGGGGAACGGTAGGCAAAATAAGACAATTCTTACGGCGCACTCAATCCTGCTCCCAGCGGTGGCATCCCGAGGCCTTGGGTCACATTCTTGCTCCCTGCACGTCCCCAAACCTGTGATCGCCACAGAGACCTCTAGTTCAATCCCCTTCCTCTACAGTACCCTTGCTAAAAGGTACAGAAGTATCAGATGAACAAATTCACCCTGAGGTTTTAATAGTTCAGAACTGTGTATTTTTCTATTAATTTTTATTGGAATGTAGTTGCTTTACAATGTTGTGGTAGCAGAACTATTTATTTTAGCTTGTTTAACCTAAGTGTGTGTCTGCTAATCTTAGAATTTTCGGGATCATGGTAAGTTGATGAAAGAACATCCGGAATTAAAAAAAAAAAAAAAAAAAAGACTTTACTTTCAAATTGGGTTTCCCTGGTGGCTCAGATAGTAAAGAATCTGCCTGCAGTGCAGGAGACCCAGGTGCAATCCCTGAGTTGGAAAGATCCCCTGGAGAAAGCAATGGGAAGCAACTATCACTTTCACTTTTCAGACTCTCTGTACAGTCTGTTCATTTTTTCTGCAAATCTACAACTGTTCTAAAACATAAACTCTATCCGTTTAAAAAAAAAAAAAAAGTATTGAAAATGTAAAGTATAGTGATTGAAAAGAAGGACTCTGGACCCAGACTGCTTGGATTGGAATCATAGCTTCAAGTAAACGGTGATATTTACTTGATGAATGACCTGGGGAAATTGACTAAAAGTTCTGTACTTCAGTTTTCTTATCTACAAGCACCACGTACATTTTTACTATTTATATAAAACAATGTTATTATTTACTATTATTACATTGTATTCAACAAGGGAATACAGTGATGGACAAGGCAATTTTAAGCAGAGCACTTTTAAATCACCCACTGTTACCTTAAATGTGGGCCCAAAGAGCTTCAGTTCCTCCACCAAGGCCACACAGCTAGTTAATAAGACAGGACTTACGGGGTTCCCAGGTGGCTCAGGGGCAAAGAATCCACCTGCCAGTGCAGGAGCTGCAAGAGACATGGGTTCGATCCCTAGGTCGGGAAGATCCCCTGGAGAAGGAAATGGCAATCCGCTCCAGTATTCTTGCCTGGGAAATCCCATGGACAGAGAAGCCTGGGGGGTTACAGTCCATGGTGTCGCAAAGAGTTGGATTCAACTGAGCAACTAAGACTTTACCTTCAAATTATACCACAGAAGAGGTCTATTCACTTTGTACCTGAAGGGTTACCATTATGCCCTCTCCGTTCCTCCAGGACCTTGTTCCAATGCTGCTCTCTCAGTGAGGCCTTCCCTAATCACAGAAATTAAAATCACAACCCCACTCTCCTCCCCGCACTACCTACTGCATCCCTTGCTTTAGGTGTCTCCATATCACTTAGCTCCATATGATACACTGTATCTTCTTGTTCTTGTTGTTTCCTGCCTCTCTGCCTTCAATAGAACGTAAGCCTCGTGGGACAAGGCTCTCTGTCTGTCCATGACATCCTCAGTTCTGTGGTCCATAGGAGACACTCAGTGAAGACTTATTAAATAAATGAACTTGTTCTGTGTCATGCCCAGGCCTCAGGGTGACAATTTCAATAGTTAACAGTTAGATACATAGGAGAACTTCTTGATGATGAGAGTGACTACACATTTTAAAGCTGAAAGGGTGCTCAGAAGCTTTGATCTCTTTCCTTTATATATATGCGATATATATGCAATGCCGTGTTTCTTTGGTGGAATAAATAGATTTCTTTTCCTAAATATTTTCAAAGATAGGACACAGTCTTAATATCTTGACTGGATGTAGAGTTACCCATCTGGGAAGCAATATGCTGAATGAAATGACCTTTTTCTTCCCCCAAAATGCTACAGGTGCAACCACACTGTACGTAAGGTGTGGGGTGTAAGACGTGGTGGTGATGGTGTGTGTGTGTGTGTATGTGTGGCAGCTGCATCTTTAACTAGATTATGAACCTTTCTTCTTTCCTCTGAGCTAACAATGATGGAGTTTAGTTCTTTATCTGAAATGTGTCCTAGTAAATACACGTAATAAGACCGTAGAGCTGGTTTGATGGTGTTTTTTGTTGGTTTTGTTTCGATTTCCCAAAGTTCCTCCACCAAGGCCACACAGCTAGTTAATAAGACAGGGAGGTGGCTCAGGGCAAAGAATCCACCTGCCAGTGCAGGAGCTGCAAGAGACATGGGTTCGATCCCTAGGTCGGGAAGATCCCCTGGAGAAGGAAATGGCAATCCGCTCCAGTATTCTTGCCTGGGAAATCCCATGGACAGAGAAGCCTGGGGGGTTACAGTCCATGGTGTCGCAAAGAGTTGGATTCAACTGAGCAACTAAGACTTTACCTTCAAATTATACCACAGAAGAGGTCTATTCACTTTGTACCTGAAGGGTTACCATTATGCCCTCTCCGTTCCTCCAGGACCTTGTTCCAATGCTGCTCTCTCAGTGAGGCCTTCCCTAATCACAGAAATTAAAATCACAACCCCACTCTCCTCCCCGCACTACCTACTGCATCCCTTGCTTTAGGTGTCTCCATATCACTTAGCTCCATATGATACACTGTATCTTCTTGTTCTTGTTGTTTCCTGCCTCTCTGCCTTCAATAGAACGTAAGCCTCGTGGGACAAGGCTCTCTGTCTGTCCATGACATCCTCAGTTCTGTGGTCCATAGGAGACACTCAGTGAAGACTTATTAAATAAATGAACTTGTTCTGTGTCATGCCCAGGCCTCAGGGTGACAATTTCAATAGTTAACAGTTAGATACATAGGAGAACTTCTTGATGATGAGAGTGACTACACATTTTAAAGCTGAAAGGGTGCTCAGAAGCTTTGATCTCTTTCCTTTATATATATGCGATATATATGCAATGCCGTGTTTCTTTGGTGGAATAAATAGATTTCTTTTCCTAAATATTTTCAAAGATAGGACACAGTCTTAATATCTTGACTGGATGTAGAGTTACCCATCTGGGAAGCAATATGCTGAATGAAATGACCTTTTTCTTCCCCCAAAATGCTACAGGTGCAACCACACTGTACGTAAGGTGTGGGGTGTAAGACGTGGTGGTGATGGTGTGTGTGTGTGTGTATGTGTGTGTGGCAGCTGCATCTTTAACTAGATTATGAACCTTTCTTCTTTTCCTCTGAGCTAACAATGATGGAGTTTAGTTCTTTATCTGAAATGTGTCCTAGTAAATACACGTAATAAGACCTAATTTGAAAAAGTCGCAGGGGATGTTCCTGGCTATTTAACTTTGCAGCACTGCCTCCCAGCTGTCCTTTGGGAAATAACTATTATTTTTTGTTGTTATTGGTATTTACACCTTTTTACAACGTTTCTTTAAATTCTTCAAACAGCACACTTGGGAAACTCTGATTAATTTCCCAAATACAAACAACATGAAGCCTGAACTTCGGGCTGAAGTGTTCTAACCTGGCACCAAGGCCAGATCACAAATTCACTGACGGATCCCGGACTAGATTAGATTCATGGTGGTTACACGCACACTATCTATGCGGAACCAACTGGCCAATGTCCTGAGCAGGTGTGGGCACAGGATACCAGTGAGAAACAGACCCGAAATGCACAAGAAAGTAACCGCTTCAGAAAAGTTATTTTATCACGATTGTCACTAGAGATATCACCAGTGAAACTTTTGAGACCTAGAGCATATGAGATTAGGTTACCAACCCCAGATCAAAGGAGTGTAGAAGAGAGACAAGGAAAGACTGGCTTTTTAAGGACCTCAAGTTATGAAACCTCTCAGACCTAATCTTACAGTAGACCCTCACTTCCGGTCTCTATTACAATTTCTTCTAAAGAGCAACATATGCACAGGGTTATTCATTACAGTATGGTCAGTAATGGCAAAAGTCTGGAAACAAGCGGTCATCTTGAGGGGCATGGTAAACTGTATTATGGAATTCCCCTTATGATAAAATCATTTTAAAAATAAGAACACTCTTTGTGAATGGAATTAGAATGATTTCAAATGACAAAATCAAGATGTGGAGTATTGGAATACACTAGCATGGCGAAAAAAGGCAAAACAAGAATACATATAGGGACTTCCTTCATATACATACAGCCACTGGTGGTCCAGTGGCTAAGACTCCATGTTCCCAACGCAGGGGCCCTGGATTTGATCCCTGGTCAGGGAACTAGATCCTACTTGCTTCAACTAAGAGTTGAAAATGCTGCAAGTATGACCCAGCACAGCCAAATAAATAAATAAAAATAAATGCTAAAAAAAGACTGGTTTAAGAATGTTTTAAATAACCAAAAAAAAAAGAAAACAAAGAAAACCCTAGGGCTTTCCTGGTGGTCCAGTGGGTAGAGAGTCCACCTTGCAGCTCAAGGGGCACCGGTTCAATCCCTGGCCTGGGAAGATCCCATATGCCGCAGAGCAGCTGGGCCGGTGTGTTCAATTATGAGCCATCTCTCTGGAGCGCATGCACCCAGAGCTGGTGCTCTGCAACAAGAGAGGCCACTGCAATGGGAAGCCCACATAGGCTGAAGAATAAAAGATGGATGAAAATAAATATAAAAATAAAATAGGCATGATGGGGGAAAAAATGTGACTAGTTAAAAAAAAAACCTTAAAACCAAGTAGAAACATACAATTATATTTTCTTGTATACATATAGAAGGGTATACAGTAAACTGAATAGCTCTGGAAGGGTACATGATAAACTGACTCACTGGCTTCTTCTAGAAAAAGACACGGGATAATGGGGGACAAGGTTTGGGAGAGACTTCTCACAGATGAATTCTGAACCAGATAAACGTAATTCCAACTCAAAGTAAATAAAATTAACAGTTTAAACTGGAATGAAATTCCATTAAATACAAATTTTAATGTCAGTTAAGGCCTTCTTGAGGGGGAAGTGACAGTATACAGGTATGCAAGTAGGAGGCACAAACTAAGGGGTGTAACACAGGCTGCAAGAATGTATTGTACAACTCGGGGAATATAGCCAACATTTTGTAACAACCGTACGTGGACCATAATTTTTAATAATTGTATAAAATTTTAAATATTTTAAAAGTTAACTAAGCCCTTCTTAATCTGAGAGGTATTATTCTTGCATCATTTCCGTAGGTTTGAAATGTTTTCCAAATGAGACGATCACGTACAAAACAAATGAACCAGAATATGCTCTGCTCTGGGAAAATCAGTTGGGTGCCTCCAACTCGAGGCCGTCCAGGAAGAGGAAGTACTAAAGATGATCTGCTCGCTTTAGAACGCATACGTGTACTGGCCTGCGAACTGAGGGCAGAGTGGAAATCTTTTCTTTTGCTGTCATCACAAAACGGGTTTCCAATCCTGGAGGCGCGGTTTCTGACTGTGCCATCTGAATCAGGCACAACCCTCTTTCACAAAATGGCCTACTAGGGTGGGTTACACACAGGTTCAAAAAGATAATGCCACCATTAACCTTTTCATTCCATCCTTTGGTCACCCAGCAGATAAAATGCCAAACACGTTAGTAAAGGACTTGAATGAAGTCAAACCCTCGGTTTTGGAAAACTTCTCTTGGCCAACCCCTGGGAAGAGGGGCAGCCCCTTGGTGACTCATGTAAACCAGGTATTTCTCCTTGTATTTGCTCAGCAAGTCAAAGGCAATGAGGTAGTTCTGACGGAGGGATGCTTGGATGAGAACAGAAGAGAGTCAACAAATTCATGTTTCAGTCCTGAATCTACCTCGACACTTAGCATTGGATCTTAATTTTTAAAGCCTGAGTGGCCTCTTTGATAAAGTAGAGTCATAATCACTGCCTCACCCACCTTTGTGGACCAAAAGATAAAAAAGACAAAGCTGTTGTTTGCCCCAACGCATCACTTCATTTGATGATTTGTTACATGCTTCAGACTCTCTGTACTACCACGGTGGGCTCAGATGTTAAAGAATTTGCCTACAATGCAGAAGACCCAGGTTCCATCCCTGGGTCAGGAGGATTCCCTTGAGGAGGGCATGGCAACACCCTCCAGTACTCTTGCCTGGAGAATCCCATGGACAGAGGAGCCTGGTAGGCCACAGTCCATGGGGTCACAAAGAGTAAGAAACGACTGAGCAATTATCACTTTCACTTTTCAGACTCTCTGTACAGTCTGTTCATTTTTTCTGCAAATCTACAACTGTTCTAAAACATAAACTCTATCCGTTTAAAAAAAAAAAAAAAGTATTGAAAATGTAAAGTATAGTGATTGAAAAGAAGGACTCTGGACCCAGACTGCTTGGATTGGAATCATAGCTTCAAGTAAACGGTGACATTTACTTGATGAATGACCTGGGGAAATTGACTAAAAGTTCTGTACTTCAGTTTTCTTATCTACAAGCACCACGTACATTTTTACTATTTATATAAAACAATGTTATTATTTACTATTATTACATTGTATTCAACAAGGGAATACAGTGATGGACAAGGCAATTTTAAGCAGAGCACTTTTAAATCACCCACTGTTACCTTAAATGTGGGCCCAAAGAGCTTCAGTTCCTCCACCAAGGCCACACAGCTAGTTAATAAGACAGGACTTACGGGGTTCCCAGGTGGCTCAGGGGCAAAGAATCCACCTGCCAGTGCAGGAGCTGCAAGAGACATGGGTTCGATCCCTAGGTCGGGAAGATCCCCTGGAGAAGGAAATGGCAATCCGCTCCAGTATTCTTGCCTGGGAAATCCCATGGACAGAGGAGCATGGTGGAGTTGCAAAGAGTGGGACATGACTGAGCAACTGAGCACACACACACACACACACACACAAGACCAGCCAGGGTGAGTGAGAGAATTCCAGATTGCAAGCCACTGTCTCTCCACTGCTTCAGGCTGCAAGACCAGATTCAAATGTGGACACTGCCGAGTTCTGGAAGTACCAGAGTGGACTCGGGAAGTCAGCTGGAATTGGTCCAATAATTCTGCGCGTTCCTGACCTCCACCCTCTTTCCACATCCCATCCCGTAGGGTATTGTCCTTGCCTGGCCTACTTGTGGACCTCCCTGCAAACTTCAGATTTGGAGTCCCTGGTGGAGACAGCAAGGAAATGCCACACCTCCCATACCATTTGCGTTTCTCTTGTGCTTATGAGTCTTTAATAGAACAAAGGTTGGGTCTCTCTCCTGAAAAGGGGCAGATCCAGGTTTGGTGAGATACAATACTGTGGGCTCTCTTTAGGAAACAAATACATAATGGTAAATTAAAAATTAGGTGCCAGGTCTTGGAATGCATGCAAACGAAAGGCCCTGAAGTGTTTCTTTTTGCTTTTTGGTTTGTTTATTTTATTTTATTTTTTTTGTAAATTTTGGCCTCTTTTTATTGATTTTGGCCTCTTTTTATTGATTTTATTTATTTTTTATCCACCTTCATTCTTCGACCTGTATGGGCCTCCCATTGCAGTGGCCTCCCTCATTACAAAGCACTGGCTCTGGGCACACGTGCTCCACAGCACTGGCTCGTAACTGGACACACTGGTCCAGCTGCTCCGTGGCACATGGGATCCTCCTGGGCCACGGATCAACTGGTGTCCCTTGCACGGCAAGGCAGACTCTTTACCCACTGGACCACCAGGGAAGCGCCCAGGCCCTAAAGTTTGAGCAGAATGAACTTCCTGGAAAATCCAGCTCTGCTCCTAGAGTCACTAAGTCCCTTCCTTCCCTCTGCCCTTCTGAGTCCCCTGCACCTGCCCTGCCATCTAGTACCCACTGTGCACTGGTTGGTAACTTGCTAAGTTTACATTCTGATGAAAAAAAAAAGGACTTTGTTCCAATCTGCAGATTATTATCCCAATTATGACACAGGCACAGATTTTCCTTGATATGAAAGAATAAAATGATTTATAGTTAACCTGTGGGTGCTGTGTAATCAGGCTATGTGGGCCTGTGCGTTAGATTTGATAGACCACAATGCAGCCCAGAAGCTACGGTTTTCTGTTTACATTTGTGAACACACCCAGAGGCAGGCTCTTCTAGGTCGGGGATATTCAACAAATAAAATGATCCTCTCAGAAGGAGGGGGAAATGATATACCAATCTAGACAGAAGATTACACTGTTGTTCAGTCGCTCAGCCGTGTCCAACTTCTTGCGACCCCATGGACTGTATACACCGGCCTTCCCTGTCCTTCCATATCTCCCAGAGTTTGCTCAAACTCATGTCCACTGAGTTAGTGACACCACCCAACCACCTCATCCTCTGTCGCCCTTCTCCTCCTGCCCTTCCCGTCCCTTCCCAGTAGCTGAATGCCACACCTCCCAACGCTTCCTGGGTTTTCTCTCTGAAAAGGGGCAGATCCAGGTTTGGTGAGATACAATACTGTGGGCTCTCTTTAGGAAACAAATACATAATGGTAAATTAAAAATTAGGTGCCAGGTCTTGGAATGCATGCAAACGAAAGGCCCTGAAGTGTTTCTTTTTGCTTTTTGGTTTGTTTATTTTATTTTATTTTTTTTGTAAATTTTGGCCTCTTTTATTGATTTTGGCCTCTTTTTATTGATTTTATTTATTTTTTATCCACCTTCATTCTTCGACCTGTATGGGCCTCCCATTGCAGTGGCCTCCCTCATTACAAAGCACTGGCTCTGGGCACACGTGCTCCACAGCACTGGCTCGTAACTGGACACACTGGTCCAGCTGCTCCGTGGCACATGGGATCCTCCTGGGCCACGGATCAACTGGTGTCCCTTGCACGGCAAGGCAGACTCTTTACCCACTGGACCACCAGGGAAGCGCCCAGGCCCTAAAGTTTGAGCAGAATGAACTTCCTGGAAAATCCAGCTCTGCTCCTAGAGTCACTAAGTCCCTTCCTTCCCTCTGCCCTTCTGAGTCCCCTGCACCTGCCCTGCCATCTAGTACCCACTGTGCACTGGTTGGTAACTTGCTAAGTTTACATTCTGATGAAAAAAAAAAGGACTTTGTTCCAATCTGCAGATTATTATCCCAATTATGACACAGGCACAGATTTTCCTTGATATGAAAGAATAAAATGATTTATAGTTAACCTGTGGGTGCTGTGTAATCAGGCTATGTGGGCCTGTGCGTTAGATTTGATAGACCACAATGCAGCCCAGAAGCTACGGTTTTCTGTTTACATTTGTGAACACACCCAGAGGCAGGCTCTTCTAGGTCGGGGATATTCAACAAATAAAATGATCCTCTCAGAAGGAGGGGGAAATGATATACCAATCTAGACAGAAGATTACACTGTTGTTCAGTCGCTCAGCCGTGTCCAACTTCTTGCGACCCCATGGACTGTATACACCGGCCTTCCCTGTCCTTCCATATCTCCCAGAGTTTGCTCAAACTCATGTCCACTGAGTTAGTGACACCACCCAACCACCTCATCCTCTGTCGTCCCCTTCTCCTCCTGCCCTCAGTCTTTCCCAGCATCAGGGCCTTTCCCAGTAACTCAGCTCTTCACATCAGGTGGCCAGAGTATACAGTCATATATAATTATACATGATTAGTAAAACGTTTTTATGTAAACCATCTGATCTAATCCTGACACCGTCTGATGTACGTAGTGTGGCCTTATTATACCCCCGCCCCCAAAGACAGAGCAAAGACTGAGGCCCACAGTAACTGAAGTTTGAGTCTGAACCCTCCCTTGTTAATCTCCTTTTCCACAGCACCCCCGTCATCCTCACACGCCGGGGACACAAAGACTTCTCAGGCCACAAGTGCACAAAGAACCCACAGACAAAATAAGTCGGGTTCATTCTGTGGGGACTCTGGGGATGGGAACTTGTTCCTTGTGGCTGGGGTGGGGTTGGGGTTGTGTCCTGGGCTGGAATTATCCCGATGAGTCATCGGGGACAGGGCTGATCCCATGGTTTGCATAGTTCCTCACCTTTCCCTTCCACGTGGGGAGCCATGTCACCCTACCCTGGAGCCAGGATCCCATGTGTCCTTCACTGCCCGGCTGGTCGCGGGCAGCCTGCGCCGTCAGGGCCTGGCACGGAGCCCGGGCTTGGAGCAGGAGGGGAGGAAGCCTGTCTCCCAGGAGCTGTCAGCTTTTCCAGCTGACTCAACTCGACGCCTCCCTCCCCCCGCCGGGCACACAGCCTCCTAACTTTCCATTTTTCCAGCCGGTCTGGTGGTTCACCTTCAGCGGGGCAGGGGAAGAAGGACACCTCCTCCCACTGCCCCGGGGTATCTGTCTGTAGCCTGGGGCTGCCAGCAGCGGCGCCCGGGCACCCTGCCCACTGGCCCGGCGGGCACTCTCTGGGGACCATTCGCTGTCCTGGAGTTCGGAATATAGGTCAAGGTGCTCCCAGAAAGGGCTCAGGGGAGGATCACCTGACCGGGAGGTGTGTGACTCAGCGGAAAGGGACGGGGTGAGAGCTGGAGGAGCAGGTCAAGTTGTCTCTGTCTGGCTGCCGGTCAGGGGAGGAGGAAGAAACTTCTGGAGACAGAAGGAAGGGTAAAATGACCTCCGGTGACCTGAGCGGGGCGGGCGGAATTCACATCCTCCCCAGAGCTGACGGTCACCCTCCCGGAGCTGGAGCCACTCCCAGGTCAAACTGCCACGGTGGCTGCAGAGACCCAGCTAGCTGCTTCCCCTGCCCCAGTGAGAAATGAAAAGAATAGCGCAACCAGGACTCCAGACTTGGTCCACCTGGGGCCCCTAAAAAAAACCCCTAGCCCCCGGCCGAGCGTGCAAGGGGAGCCCTTCTCAAAGAGGCGATTTCCCCCAGTCAATCCCGAATATGAAAATTACGAGCCCCTTTTATTTTACATCTCCGCGTGGCAGGGGCTGCAGTTGCTGGGGCAGCAGCTGCTCTGTCTGAGCCTCACTTCCTCTGGCTCCAGCTGCAGGTTCCTCCCGGCCAAGTCGGGCGTTTCCTCATTCTCGGGACTTGGGGCTTTGCAACCACGGGCGGCCACCTTCACCTCCCACCCACCCTGGCTGCTCGCCGCCCTCTGCGGGGAGTGAATTTGGGAGTCCCTGGTTCCATGAGTCAGAGTCAGGCTGGAGACAGACAGCAGGCTTCCTTTATTAAATCAGCCTCCTGCCCTGTGCACCACAGAAGGAAGCTATAATTACTCGTTTGGCCCGGCTCTGAGAACTGAGCCACAGATGCACGACTGGAATGGGTTGTTCCTGATTCCTGCATGTACCCAGTGCACCTCCGTCTGGAAATACGACCGACAGCCAGGGGGTTCAGGCCTGTTACACACGTTGTCAGCCGTTTTGCACACATAACAGGGTGCCCTGGACCTGGACACTGACGGAGACTGTTAGAAAAAATTCCTATGTTTAAGTTACCAGGAGTTTTTGTTTTTGTTTCTTTTTAAGGCCTCCTGCCTTGTCAGTCTCATCTGGGGCAGGCTATTCACTGATGATGTTGTTGGGGTTTAAGAGATAAAGGAAAAGGCAACAGAATGTGGTTTGGGGTCCTCAGGACTGTGTTAGCCATTAGGCACAGAGATAGAAAAATCTCTGGTCTCCCAGGCCTATAGTAATGCTTGAAACCTGAACCCTGAAAAAATGACTAGGTTTCTAAGGGAAAAATAAAACCAGTAAATCAAAATAACATAGCCAGTCTTCAATAGCTGTTCGATTTAGTCTTTATTGGCTTATTCACTCACTACTCATTCCTTCATTCATTCCTGGAGGCACACCCGCGGTCACCTGAAATCCCCTAGCCCCCGGCCGAAGCGTGCAAGGGGTTGGGGAAATGAAAAGAATAGCGCAACCAGGACTCCAGACTTGGTCCACCTCCCAAAACCCTAGCCCCGGCCGAGCGTGCAAGGGAGCCCTTCTCAAGGGGTTCCCAATCCCGAATATGAAAATTACGAGCCCCTTTTATTTTACATCTCCGCGTGGCAGGGGCTGCAGTTGCTGGGGCAGCAGCTGCTCTGTCTGAGCCTCACTTCCTCTGGCTCCAGCTGCAGGTTCCTCCCGGCCAAGTCGGGCGTTTCCTCATTCTCGGGACTTGGGGCTTTGCAACCACGGGCGGCCACCTTCACCTCCCACCCACCCTGGCTGCTCGCCGCCCTCTGCGGGGAGTGAATTTGGGAGTCCCTGGTTCCATGAGTCAGAGTCAGGCTGGAGACAGACAGCAGGCTTCCTTTATTAAATCAGCCTCCTGCCCTGTGCACCACAGAAGGAAGCTATAATTACTCGTTTGGCCCGGCTCTGAGAACTGAGCCACAGATGCACGACTGGAATGGGTTGTTCCTGATTCCTGCATGTACCCAGTGCACCTCCGTCTGGAAATACGACCGACAGCCAGGGGGTTCAGGCCTGTTACACACGTTGTCAGCCGTTTTGCACACATAACAGGGTGCCCTGGACCTGGACACTGACGGAGACTGTTAGAAAAAATTCCTATGTTGAAGTTACCAGGAGTTTTTTGTTTTTGTTTCTTTTTAAGGCCTCCTGCCTTGTCAGTCTCATCTGGGGCAGGCTATTCACTGATGATGTTGTTGGGGTTTAAGAGATAAAGGAAAAGGCAACAGAATGTGGTTTGGGGTCCTCAGGACTGTGTTAGCCATTAGGCACAGAGATAGAAAAATCTCTGGTCTCCCAGGCCTATAGTAATGCTTGAAACCTGAACCCTGAAAAAATGACTAGGTTTCTAAGGGAAAAATAAAACCAGTAAATCAAAATAACATAGCCAGTCTTCAATAGCTGTTCGATTTAGTCTTTATTGGCTTATTCACTCACTTACTCATTCCTTCATTCATTCCTGGAGGCACACGTGTCTGTCATTCATTCACCAAATATCTGTTGATATTTGGCCAAGTACAGTTTCAGGAACGAGTGCCACATCTGCACTAAGCCAATTAAAGATGTCAATGGAACTAAGGAGAAAAATATCCCTGCTTTGGTGGGTGAATAACTGATACAACAATAAGTAAATTATATGGTATGTTAGAGATAAGCAGGGTGATTGATAAGAGGGACAAACAGAGCAGGGTTAAGGGAATTATTGGTAAAGGAGACATTCCTAAACATCTCATGACATTTAAGAACAGTGTGTAGGGTAGAGTTCTCTCACAGGTGAGAGTCCTCCAGTCTGCATAACGATGGCTGAGAAATCATAACCATCGATGGGGAGTTGGATTTGACTGGAATAAAATTATAAAAGTCCTCCAAGCTTGGTGTATAACTGAAATATGGGTGCATATTCAGTAATCTGATAGGTGATAACAAGTAAAAATGACAAGGCATCTGGCCTTGCCTCTGGTTACCTGTAGCTGAAGGTACTTCATTCAGGGGTCATGGGCACTTATAATCCAGGGGTTAAGCGCTTGGAGGTCAGATGTCAGGCTCCCTCATTTACAACTCATGTGACTCCGGGAAAGATATTTAATTCCAGTTCCCTCTCTTTTATAAAGGGGTTATCATCCTTTCAGAAACCCTATAAGATAGATTATAGGGTTTCTGAAATGATGAAGCAGGATAATAAAAGTAAAGGTGTTAGTTAGCATTGCACTTGGCACTTAGTGCTTAATCTTTTTTTTGTGCTATTTTTAAACCTGTGTCAGTCTCATCGGGGCAGGCTATTCACTGATGATGTTGTTGGGGTTTAAGAGATAAAGGAAAAGGCAACAGAATGTGGTTTGGGGTCCTCAGGACTGTGTTAGCCATTAGGCACAGAGATAGAAAAATCTCTGGTCTCCCAGGCCTATAGTAATGCTTGAAACCTGAACCCTGAAAAAATGACTAGGTTTCTAAGGGAAAAATAAAACCAGTAAATCAAAATAACATAGCCAGTCTTCAATAGCTGTTCGATTTAGTCTTTATTGGCTTATTCACTCACTTACTCATTCCTTCATTCATTCCTGGAGGCACACGTGTCTGTCATTCATTCACCAAATATCTGTTGATATTTGGCCAAGTACAGTTTCAGGAACGAGTGCCACATCTGCACTAAGCCAATTAAAGATGTCAATGGAACTAAGGAGAAAAATATCCCTGCTTTGGTGGGTGAATAACTGATACAACAATAAGTAAATTATATGGTATGTTAGAGATAAGCAGGGTGATTGATAAGAGGGACAAACAGAGCAGGGTTAAGGGAATTATTGGTAAAGGAGACATTCCTAAACATCTCATGACATTTAAGAACAGTGTGTAGGGTAGAGTTCTCTCACAGGTGAGAGTCCTCCAGTCTGCATAACGATGGCTGAGAAATCATAACCATCGATGGGGAGTTGGATTTGACTGGAATAAAATTATAAAAGTCCTCCAAGCTTGGTGTATAACTGAAATATGGGTGCATATTCAGTAATCTGATAGGTGATAACAAGTAAAAATGACAAGGCATCTGGCCTTGCCTCTGGTTACCTGTAGCTGAAGGTACTTCATTCAGGGGTCATGGGCACTTATAATCCAGGGGTTAAGCGCTTGGAGGTCAGATGTCAGGCTCCCTCATTTACAACTCATGTGACTCCGGGAAAGATATTTAATTCCAGTTCCCTCTCTTTTATAAAGGGGTTATCATCCTTTCAGAAACCCTATAAGATAGATTATAGGGTTTCTGAAATGATGAAGCAGGATAATAAAAGTAAAGGTGTTAGTTAGCATTGCACTTGGCACTTAGTGCTTAATCTATTGTTATTTTTTAAATTGTGCTGAGTCTTAGTTGAGGCATGTGGGATCTAGTTTCCTGACCAGGGATCAAACCTGGGCCACCTGCATGGATAGCGCAGTCTTTGCCACTGGACCACTAGGGACATGCATTTTTAGTCACTCAGTCATGCCCAACTTTTGGGATCCCATAGACTGTAGCCCGCCAGGCTCCTCTGTCCATGGGATTCTCCAGGCAAGAATACCAGAGTGGGCTGCCATGCCCTTTTCCAGGGGATCTTCCCAACCCAGGGAATGAACCCAGGTTTTCCTGCATTGCAGGCAGATTCTTTTCCACCTGAGCCACCAGGAAAGCCCTCCTTAATCTATCATTATTGTTGTTGTCATGATGATAACTGTAATCTGTTAATGATTGTTGTTATGATGGTAACCATGTGACACTGTGTTGGATATCAGGGACCCAGCTCTGGACAAGACAATGGTATGTTCCCAACTGGCAGAGGCTTTGCAAGCATTCCATGCTTCATTAAATCTCATGACCCCCTCGCAGGGGGATCCCCATTGTACCGCTGCCCATTGTAAACCATACTTAGATGGCCAATAAAAACAAGCAGACAACAATTCCATAACCTTTCAGTTGAAAAAAATTAAGAAGTCTGTTAACACCAAGTACTGTGGAGGATGTGGATCAATAGAATTTTGATATATCCTTTGTTGGTGAGACTGTAAATGCGTACATTCACACTGTGTGCCATGAGAAGTGTGCGAGAATGTTTAACTCAGCACTTTCATAGTAGAAAGCTGTGCTGTGCTTAGTTGCTCAGTCGTGTCTGACTCTGTGATCCCACGGATGGTAACCTGCCAAGCTTATCTGTCTGTAGGGATTCTCCAGGCAGGAATACTTGAGTGGGTTGCCATACCCTCCTTCAGGAGAACTTGCCAACCCCAGGATTGAACCCAAGGCTCCCACGTTGCAGGTGGATTCTTTTACCGTCTGAACCACCAAGGAAGCCCAGTAGAAAGCTGGTAACAACTCAAAGGCTTGTTGATGGGAAAATAATAAATTCTTGTGGGACATAAAAGTGAAAAGACTATAATAGTGAAAACAAAGAGATCACAGCTCTATGCTACAATATGAATAAATTTGATCAGTATAATATTTGGAGAAAAAAGCATATTCCAGAAGGCTACACCCAGCACAAAATCATCTTAAGCAAGGTGAAACAATAGGTTCTAAATGATGCAACTTTCAGAAAAAAAATATTAAAATTAATTTTGAGAAATGCAAAGGAACGGTAAAGTCAAGATTCAGGATGCAGCACTTCCCTGGTGGTAGTGGTTAAGAATTTGCTTTGCAAGGTGGAAGACTCAGGTTCGATCCCTGGTTGGGGAACTAGGATTCCACACGGTGAGGGGCAACTGAGCCCGCAGGCCACAACTACTGAGCATGGGCACTCGAGAGCCTGTGCTCCACTCGGCTGCCAGAGAAGCCCAAGCAACACCACTAGAGAAAGCCATAATGCCACAGTGACGATCCACCACTGCCAAAATAAATAAATAAATAAAAGACTCAGGATGAGTGAGGAACACAAACTAATGGGAAGGGCAGAAACACAGGGTGATTTTCTTCAAAGTCCTATGGGGCTCCTGGGCATAAGGGCTATGTCCCCTTGTTTCTTTGATTAACAGAAACAGCCTTCATGACTCTCCCTGAATTCTAAGATTCAAGCAGTTATTACTTAGGGAAGGGAGGGATGGGAGATGAGGAAGAAACAGTCAAGAGCAGCCTTGGGGTAAGATCCAGTTTCCCCATCAATGGATACACACAATAACATCTTTGAGCCATTTTGCAGATACTGAAACCTTTTCCAGGTGGGAGAAATGAACAATTAATGATGACAGACGGCCCACAAGCATGTAGACCCCAGACCAGCTGGACCTGAAGGTTCCTGACTCCTAGTTACCTCACCACCAACCCATCACAAGAATGTCCATGAGCTGATTAGGCCCTCTTTGAACAGTAACTATAAAATTTCTTGCTATTTCACCAATTAGAAATGCCAAAGGATTGAACCCAAGGCTCCCACGTTGCAGGTGGATTCTTTTACCGTCTGAACCACCAAGGAAGCCCAGTAGAAAGCTGGTAACAACTCAAAGGCTTGTTGATGGGAAAATAATAAATTCTTGTGGGACATAAAAGTGAAAAGACTATAATAGTGAAAACAAAGAGATCACAGCTCTATGCTACAATATG
Source organism: Tragulus kanchil (assembly GCA_022376925.1). Lineage (NCBI taxonomy): Eukaryota > Metazoa > Chordata > Mammalia > Artiodactyla > Tragulidae > Tragulus > Tragulus kanchil. Next base: position 144,151,805 of record JAIOJX010000031.1, on the reverse strand, counting down.
AATAAATTTGATCAGTATAATATTTGGAGAAAAAAGCATATTCCAGAAGGCTACACCCAGCACAAAATCATCTTAAGCAAGGTGAAACAATAGGTTCTAAATGATGCAACTTTCAGAAAAAAAATATTAAAATTAATTTTGAGAAATGCAAAGGAACGGTAAAGTCAAGATTCAGGATGCAGCACTTCCCTGGTGGTAGTGGTTAAGAATTTGCTTTGCAAGGTGGAAGACTCAGGTTCGATCCCTGGTTGGGGAACTAGGATTCCACACGGTGAGGGGCAACTGAGCCCGCAGGCCACAACTACTGAGCATGGGCACTCGAGAGCCTGTGCTCCACTCGGCTGCCAGAGAAGCCCAAGCAACACCACTAGAGAAAGCCATAATGCCACAGTGACGATCCACCACTGCCAAAATAAATAAATAAATAAAAGACTCAGGATGAGTGAGGAACACAAACTAATGGGAAGGGCAGAAACACAGGGTGATTTTCTTCAAAGTCCTATGGGGCTCCTGGGCATAAGGGCTATGTCCCCTTGTTTCTTTGATTAACAGAAACAGCCTTCATGACTCTCCCTGAATTCTAAGATTCAAGCAGTTATTACTTAGGGAAGGGAGGGATGGGAGATGAGGAAGAAACAGTCAAGAGCAGCCTTGGGGTAAGATCCAGTTTCCCCATCAATGGATACACACAATAACATCTTTGAGCCATTTTGCAGATACTGAAACCTTTTCCAGGTGGGAGAAATGAACAATTAATGATGACAGACGGCCCACAAGCATGTAGACCCCAGACCAGCTGGACCTGAAGGTTCCTGACTCCTAGTTACCTCACCACCAACCCATCACAAGAATGTCCATGAGCTGATTAGGCCCTCTTTGAACAGTAACTATAAAATTTCTTGCTATTTCTCCAAGTAGAGGCCCACGGTTTTGAGGGTATTAGCCCACTGTGGCCTGCTTCATCTGGCAAGGCAATAAAGCTATCCTTTCCTACTTCAGCCAAAAGCCTGTCTCTGAGATTCGGCACCAGTATACAGAGAGGCTGTGCCCTCTGTGTCAATCGGAAGATGTGGGCGGTGGGATCACACGTGTTTGTGTGCACATGTGCTATGTCACTTCAGTCATGTCTGACTCTTGGTAACCCTATGGACTCTAGCCTGCCAGACTCGTCTGTCCGTAGAATTCTCCAGGCAAGAATACTGGAGTGGGCTTCCATGCCCTCCTCCAGGGGATCTTCCAGATCCAGAGATTGAACTGGCGTCTCTTATGTTTCCAGCACTGGCAGGAGGGTTCTTTACCACTAGTGCCACTTGGGCAACCCCTCACAGGTCTTTACTATATTCTAAATAAATAAGTAATCATAGATGAATAATAAATAACCAAATGCATGCTGCATAAGGTCCAAACGAAGATGAGAGCATGTTATGAAAGATTATGAATGATGTACTTGGAGTCAATAAAAGAGAAAATGAAAGTCCACTCTTGGGATGGGTATGAAGCACACAAGGTGTGGGCTCATCAAGAGAGAGCGGAGAAAGGACTCTAAAGAAGGACACGGGTGTGTGAATTTCCATGAGGATTAGGCAGCACTGACCTTGGAGGTGGGGGTCCCATCACTAGCCCTGTTGCCGTGGAGATTCAGAATTGTCTCCCACGGTCTGAGGGGAGGGGCAGTCGTCACCATGATGGGGTCAGGGAAATGCCCAGGGCAGACCACTGTGCGGGTCCTGGGACTCTCCATGTGGTGGCTGACCCTCTGCCTCTCCGTGGGGTCCTTGCCAAGCCCTGCCCGGGTCAGGCTTCCAGTTCCTGTGTGGACCAGTCCTGCCCTGGCCCAGCCTTGACTGGGGGATGATGCTGGTTGCGTGCAGAGAACCCCATTCCAGCTGGGGGCTCCGGCACCTCCCCAAGGAAATGCAGCTTGGTCATGGAGCCCGCAGTCCCAGCCCTTCTCTCTCCTGCACTGGGGTTGGGAGTCCAGGGGAGGTGCTCGCAGACTGCTGAGCTGCCTGCTCTCATAGCCAGGCCCACAGGCCATCGGCTGGAGCGAGTGCTTTTTCACTGATGAAATCAGCCCTAAGCCTGTCTCTGAGATTCGGCACCAGTATACAGAGAGGCTGTGCCCTCTGTGTCAATCGGAAGATGTGGGCGGTGGGATCACACGTGTTTGTGTGCACATGTGCTATGTCACTTCAGTCATGTCTGACTCTTGGTAACCCTATGGACTCTAGCCTGCCAGACTCGTCTGTCCGTAGAATTCTCCAGGCAAGAATACTGGAGTGGGCTTCCATGCCCTCCTCCAGGGGATCTTCCAGATCCAGAGATTGAACTGGCGTCTCTTATGTTTCCAGCACTGGCAGGAGGGTTCTTTACCACTAGTGCCACTTGGGAAACCCCCTCACAGGTCTTTAATATATTCTAAATAAATAAGTAATCATAGATGAATAATAAATAACCAAATGCATGCTGCATAAGGTCCAAACGAAGATGAGAGCATGTTATGAAAGATTATGAATGATGTACTTGGAGTCAATAAAAGAGAAAATGAAAGTCCACTCTTGGGATGGGTATGAAGCACACAAGGTGTGGGCTCATCAAGAGAGAGCGGAGAAAGGACTCTAAAGAAGGACACGGGTGTGTGAATTTCCATGAGGATTAGGCAGCACTGACCTTGGAGGTGGGGGTCCCATCACTAGCCCTGTTGCCGTGGAGATTCAGAATTGTCTCCCACGGTCTGAGGGGAGGGGCAGTCGTCACCATGATGGGGTCAGGGAAATGCCCAGGGCAGACCACTGTGCGGGTCCTGGGACTCTCCATGTGGTGGCTGACCCTCTGCCTCTCCGTGGGGTCCTTGCCAAGCCCTGCCCGGGTCAGGCTTCCAGTTCCTGTGTGGACCAGTCCTGCCCTGGCCCAGCCTTGACTGGGGGATGATGCTGGTTGCGTGCAGAGAACCCCATTCCAGCTGGGGGCTCCGGCACCTCCCCAAGGAAATGCAGCTTGGTCATGGAGCCCGCAGTCCCAGCCCTTCTCTCTCCTGCACTGGGGTTGGGAGTCCAGGGGAGGTGCTCGCAGACTGCTGAGCTGCCTGCTCTCATAGCCAGGCCCACAGGCCATCGGCTGGAGCGAGTGCTTTTTCACTGATGAAATCAGCCCTAAGCCGTGGAAGCTGGCACCAGGCAGAGATCACATGTTAGGTGCCTAACACCGGTGATTGACTTCACAGACAGAACTAACTGGAACTCTCAGAGGCACACAGAGGATGGTCCTGTCTCCCTTCTGTGCTACCACTGGAGGGGTCAGGGCTTGCAGGCTCTTGCTGTTGTTGTTCATTCACTCGGTTGTGTCCCGCTCTTTGTAACCCCACAAACTGCAGCACACCAGGCTTCCCTGTCCTTCACTATGTCCCAGAGTTTGCTCACACTCATGTCCATTAAGTCAGTGATGCCATCCAACCATCTCACCCTCTGTCACCCTCTTCTTCTTTCCTCAGTCTCTCCCAGCATCAGGGTCTTTTTCAATCAGTTGGCTCTTTGCATTAGGTGGCCATAGTATTGGAGCTTCAGCATTAGCCCTTCCAAGGAATAGTCAGGGTTGATTTCCTTTAGGGATTGACGGGTTGGATCTCTTTGCTGTCCAAAGGACTCTCAAGAGTCTTGTTCAGCACCACAGTTCGAAAGCACTGATTCTCTAGCACTCAGCCTTTTTCATGGTCCAACTCTCACCTCCAAACATGACTACGGGAAAAACCATAGCTTGGCTCTGGTTGCTGCTTAAAAGCCCCTCAGCCATCCCATGCCTCAGAACAACCACTGATACCTCCAGAGATTGGAATCAAAAAGACTCCAGATCAGGTTGTAGGTGGGCAGTTTCTAACTGTCCCATTAGCTTAATCCTCTAAACCTAAACAATGGGACAATCACATGGCCTCTGCTTGACTCAAAGGCATCAGTGAGGATCACATGACAAAACTGAGAACAAAGTTCTTATCAAGCAGAAAGGTCTAATACATTTGGGTTAGAATGCATGCCTGTCGAGGGTGGGAACCGTGTCTGACTCTTTCTCTGCTGGATTCCTAGGATCAAGGACAGTGCCGGGCACAGAGCAGGTGCTCAACACCTGCTGGAATGAATGAACTGGAGTATTATGTATTACAGTAAAAGTGATGAGGAGGAGGGTAACTCTTGAGTAGGACAGGATAATTGATTGTGTCCTGACTATGTACTAGGCAAAAGGCTAAATGCTCTTGCATTTAAGCCTCACAACAACCCAATGAGTGCTAGCATTGTTCCCATTTTGCAGGTGAGTTAACGTGATCCAGAGAAGTTTGTGATTCTTCCAAGGTCACACCTTGGTGGACTAGCTTGTTACCCAAGTGATGTAATTTAGGGGGTTCAGAGAGGCTCAAGGTCCAGGAGTAGAAGACAGGTGGCCTTGGTGCCGGAGAAGCCACCACAGTGATCAATGGATTTGGACATCTTTTTCATGCTCCAAGATTCCAAATAAAAGTACAGATGCTTCTGGAAAACAGTTAGACATAATGTCTAATTAGGGAATAATCTGGTGTATCTGTTTGCTTCCTCAGTGTAGATGGAGTTCTCCTGTAGGGATGGGATTCCGGGGAGGTGCCCCAGTGAGTGGGGATTACACATGGCAGACTGGAGGGCTTCAAGGACGGGGGCTGAGAAAGGGTCCAAGATGCACGTCGGCTGTTCTGTTGAGAAATGGCCTAGGATTTCAGGTGGGCAAAAGGGCATCTTGGTCCTTAAATCGTTTTTATGGGGCTCTATTACAGAGCAGCTGGAAAACACTGGAAGAAGGCTGTCTCAGAGAGAAGTAGCAGTATTGGGGAATTATCATAGAAGCCTCGGTTTTCTGTTTAAATTTTTATCATAAGAATGTATTCATGTACTACTTGTGTGGTTAAAAATATATTGAGATACAGGAAAAACGAAGTGCAGCAGGGGCGGAGGAAGGTTGAGAAAAGGTCATGGGTTGAATCCTCCAAAGGAACACAGCTTCCAAGCCTGCACAGCCCGCGCCAGGCTGCGGCTCTCCAGGGCTTGGCTGATTTACTGGAGATGAACGGCAGCCCCCGGCCTCCCCAGAGCTGGGCGGCCAATGAGCCTGATCCACAGCTGGGGGGGACGTATTTGCCTATGCAGTTGGCAGCATCTCCGTGCCTCTGAGCCTTCCTCATGAGAGACTCATTATGCAGTTTGGTCACATGCCCTATGCATTTTAATGAATGAGTCAGGGGACAGACTCAATTTGAAAGAGGAATCGAAGCTCTCTCGGCTGGGTGAAGGGCTCTCAAGGGATGCTCTCACAGCTCGGATGACAAGAAAAGGAAAGAAGGAAGCTATTTCCGTTTAGCAAAACGAAGGTCAGAAGGAAGGAAAGAAGGAAGGAGGGAGGGACCGAGGAAGGAAGGAAGAGGAGAGGAAAGGGAGGAAGGAGGGAGGGAAAGAAGCAAGGGAGAAGAGAAACAGGCAGAAAGAACAGTCCAGAGTTCAGAAAACAGACCTGGAGCAGACGTGCTACCAGATACTCCCTTTGCTTCTTCACCCTTCACTTATTTACTCATAACACATAGTGCTTTTTAAGCGCCAGCTACCACACGAGGTGGAGGAGTTGCAAGACAAATGAGGTAGAGTCCTTGCCCAAAAGGTCTTTGCAAAAGAACAACCCAGTTTGGTCAAGTCTCAGATGGTAAAGAATCTGCCTGCAATGTAGGAAATCCGGGTTCAGTCCCTGGGTTGGGAAGATCCCCTGGAGAAAGAAAATGGCTACCCACTCCAGGATTCTTGCCTAGGGAAATCCCATGGACAGAGGAGCCTGGCGGGCTCTAGTTGATGAGTTGGCAAAGAGTCAGACATGACTGAATGACTAACACTTTTGGTCAAGTCAGAGCAGCTGCATAGGGATGTCATCTGGGAGGTGGGATGGGCCAAAAAAGGTGGTGTTCCCCTCTCTTCCTGGGAAGCAAGAGCCCCCATTAATGGTCAGGGGTTACCATCTCTCCATGCTCCCCATTTGCCAGACATGGGGTGAGCATTCCAGGGTGAGTATCTCGTTGAATTCTGGCAATAAGCCCACGAGGCAGATCCTGTTACTGTCACATTTTGCAATGAATAGGAAACCGAAGCAGAGGCAGCAGCCTGCCCAAGGTCACCCAGGGATTTGAACTCAGGTCTGTCTGACTCTGGAGCTCTTGGCAGCTTGGGTCTCTGCTGTCAGCCAGCCACTGGATGGGGAACGCTGGGGAAGGCCTTTCCCTTCCCAGGCTTCCTTCCAAGAACACTCTGAACCCCCAGGAGGAAGAGGTTGGTGGGAGTCCAGATGCAGTCAGCGCCAGGCAGCCTGGGAGCGGATCTGAAACCTCACCGGGTGAGGCTGTGTGTGAGACCTAGAGCCGGAGGGGAGCGGGGAAGAGGAAGGAAGCGCAGCCTCGCGGCGGTCAGTTGGGGTGGCGGGCCTGTTCCCAGCCTCCACACCACAAAACACAGGGCAGCAGATGCTTGGCAAATGGGTGTGTGGGAGGGAGCCGGTCCCTCAGATGGCGGGCGGGCAGGCAGTGTCACTGCATTACTCAACAAAGCCACCTCGGCTTTGAACTTTGAGCCAGGCTCTGCTGGAACAGGGCCTGGTGGGAGGGAGGTGGAGGAGGAGGGCTCCCAGCACCGTGGAGAGGATGTCTGCCACCCCCCTGCCCCCCAAAGTGGGAGAACACAGCTTGGGAAGAAGCCAAGAACTGAGAAGCCGCTGCACACCCACAGTCTCATGAATTTTTACAGCTGGAGAGAAAGAGCGATACACAAACACAGCGGGGCTTGGGGGCCCTGGGCTTCGTGCTGGAGAGAAAAGCAAGGCCACCTGCCACGAACCTGGACTCTGCACAGACAGGCGGCTTTACTGAGTGGTTACTACACACCAGGGCTGTCACACACATTATCCCCGCTGGACCCTCACCGTCGCCTCGCAAGGGAGGTACTGTCACCATCCATTGTGCCCAGAAGAGATGGATGCCCAGAGAGATGAATAGCTGGCCACGGTCACATGTTTTCCCACTTGGTTTCCATGAGGCGGATTTTCCTAAAGACACTTTTTTGATTTACTGCCCCTGCCCAACGAATGACATCTACTGGGAAGCAAGAGCCCCATTAATGGTCAGGGGTTACCATCTCTCCATGCTCCCCATTTGCCAGACATGGGGTGAGCATTCCAGGGTGAGTATCTCGTTGAATTCTGGCAATAAGCCCACGAGGCAGATCCTGTTACTGTCACATTTTGCAATGAATAGGAAACCGAAGCAGAGGCAGCAGCCTGCCCAAGGTCACCCAGGGATTTGAACTCAGGTCTGTCTGACTCTGGAGCTCTTGGCAGCTTGGGTCTCTGCTGTCAGCCAGCCACTGGATGGGGAACGCTGGGGAAGGCCTTTCCCTTCCCAGGCTTCCTTCCAAGAACACTCTGAACCCCCAGGAGGAAGAGGTTGGTGGGAGTCCAGATGCAGTCAGCGCCAGGCAGCCTGGGAGCGGATCTGAAACCTCACCGGGTGAGGCTGTGTGTGAGACCTAGAGCCGGAGGGGAGCGGGGAAGAGGAAGGAAGCGCAGCCTCGCGGCGGTCAGTTGGGGTGGCGGGCCTGTTCCCAGCCTCCACACCACAAAACACAGGGCAGCAGATGCTTGGCAAATGGGTGTGTGGGAGGGAGCCGGTCCCTCAGATGGCGGGCGGGCAGGCAGTGTCACTGCATTACTCAACAAAGCCACCTCGGCTTTGAACTTTGAGCCAGGCTCTGCTGGAACAGGGCCTGGTGGGAGGGAGGTGGAGGAGGAGGGCTCCCAGCACCGTGGAGAGGATGTCTGCCACCCCCCTGCCCCCCAAAGTGGGAGAACACAGCTTGGGAAGAAGCCAAGAACTGAGAAGCCGCTGCACACCCACAGTCTCATGAATTTTTACAGCTGGAGAGAAAGAGCGATACACAAACACAGCGGGGCTTGGGGGCCCTGGGCTTCGTGCTGGAGAGAAAAGCAAGGCCACCTGCCACGAACCTGGACTCTGCACAGACAGGCGGCTTTACTGAGTGGTTACTACACACCAGGGCTGTCACACACATTATCCCCGCTGGACCCTCACCGTCGCCTCGCAAGGGAGGTACTGTCACCATCCATTGTGCCCAGAAGAGATGGATGCCCAGAGAGATGAATAGCTGGCCACGGTCACATGTTTTCCCCACTTCTGGTTTCCATGAGGCGGGATTTTCCCTAAAGACACTTTTGATCTTGACTCTCACTGCCCCTGCCCAACGAATGACATCTGACTGGAGAGCTTGGGAAGGCCCTCCGCAACGTTCCTGCTCTGTTCCCTGTGCCTTCCAGGCAGTTAGGAAGCCAAGTTTTCTCCTTCCACTGAGCTACCTCCCCTCCATGCTAGCGTTCGTGGTAATGAAGGTGGTACCTTGGCTCTCTGCCATTCCTTTGTCTTTTGGTTCAGCGTGTTCAGAACTTGGAGGCGGGAGAGGTGTGCTGTGTTTTGGGAGGCTCTTTGGAGAGCCCAGGACTTTCCGGGTGGCTCAGGTGGTAAAGAATTCGCCTGCCAGTGCAGGAGACCCGGCTTCGATCCCTGGGTCGGGAAGATCCCCTGGAAATGGGAATGGCTACCCAACCCAGTATTCTTGCCTGCAGAATTCCATGGACGGAGAAATTCTCTGGCGGGCTACAGGCCGTGGGGTTGCAAAGAGTCAGACACAACTGAGTGACTACCAGTTGGAGAAGCCCAACGACACTTAAGAGGATCCCGAGGACTCTGGCCAAACCACCCCCATCTGACCGGGGATTCTGTTCTTTCTCCACTTCTTGGCAGAAGACACTCTTGGCTCTGGGACCAATTTCCCTTGGGAGAAATCAGCCCAGCAACAAACATGGCCTTGGCTCTCCTCCACAGCTCCCCGGCTCCCTCCCGCCCCGTTTTTTTGGACGGATATTTTTTTCTGGGATGAAAAATACCGAAGTCCTGAACCCAGTTTCTTGTTGTAAAGACAGTAGGTCATGAGAGTGTGTCCCTGAGGTTCCAGGCTAGGCCCCTGTACCAGCTCTCTCCCCAGCCATCTGCCAGGGCATCAGTGATGGGTACTGCAGCCACCCAGGCCGCTGCCCATCTGCACTGCTTACTTTGGAACAATCCCGGGCAGCTGATCCAAACCCTCTGTCAGGCCCTGATTAACCCATACACAGTATATCCTAGTTTCCAGTTCCAATGGATCTGCCAGGGAATTCAGAGCCAGCACGGTGGCCTGGTGGTAAAGAATCCGCCTGCCATTGCAGGAGACGCAGAAGATGTGGGTTCGATCCCTGGGCTGGGAAGATCCCCTAGAGGAGGCAATGGCAATTCGCTCCAGTATTCTGGTCTGGAAACCTCCATGGGCAGAGGAGCCTGGCAGGCTACAGTCCACAGGGTTGCAAAGAGTCAGACAGGACTGAGCACACACGCTTATGTCATGTGGGACTGTCGGCCACGCCCATACGACCTTGCTGTGTGACCGTGGGCACCGTCTTTCCCTGCTCTGTGCTCTGATATTCTCATTCTGTAAAAGTGGAGAGCACCTGTACTCCTCTGTGTCTCCTAGGACTGTAATAATATCAAATATGTAGCACCTATTTGAAATACGCCCATTTATCGGGTGGCTCAGACAGTGAAGCATCTGCCTGCAATGCTAGGAGACCAGGGTTCCATCCCTGGGTCGGGAAGATCCCCTGGAGGAGGGCACAGCAACCCACTCCAGTCTTCTTGCCTGGAGAATCCCATGCACAGAGGAACCTGGCGGGCGACACACAGTCCATGGGGTCGCAGAGTTGGACACGATAGATGGACTAACAGTTTCACTTTTCACGTATTTGGAAAAGAATAAAAATACTCCACGAGATAGAAGGGAACGTTTAAAAAAATCATTTTCATGAGCTTTGATGATGTGTCCAATGACTTAGGAAGCATCCGCAGTGGACAGCTTCAACTCTGTGACTAGTGGCGAGCCATCTTCCTTCTGGTAATCGTGCCCAACTCCCTGGGTAATTTCTCTCTCACAATCACCAGCATCCACCACTCGCGCACTCCGCCCAGTCAGACAGACCCAGGGACTCTGCCCAAGCAGATGTGCAAACGAGTGCATCTCATTTCCCTGGACCATGGTGACTGTGTCACTATGTGACCCAGACAGGACCCATGAGACTTTTCCCAGGACTTTTGGAAAAGAGCGTCTCTCTCCGGAGATCGGGAAAGGATGTGGGGGCTAAAACATAATGCCATCATCTTTTTCACTACTTGAACCAAAAACTCAAGTTGCAACATCAAAGGTGGAGCCAAGAAGCAAGAGAGAGAAATCAAGCCCTGATGTGGACATTAGAACCCTGAACCCAGTCAGGGCCACTGGTGAGAATGTGACATATAATAAGAAATATTTGGTCTTTCTCCGTAGTTCCTGGCACAGAGGTCCTAAAACTCTTGGAATTTCCTAAGTGAACGGAGCAATAAAGGTGTCTTTTGTTATGTTAATTACGTGGCTTTGGGAAAGTGCCTAAGGATGGGGGCTGGTTACCAGGAGAAAGAAACAAGTGATTAGAAGGCTGGAACTTTCAGTCTCACCCTTGCTGACTTCCCAGGAGAGGAGGCTGGAGACAGAGTTCAGTTCTCAGTGGACAAGGATTTAACCCATCACACCTATGTTGTGAAGCCTCCATAAAACCCCAAAAGAACTCTATGCAGAGAGCTCTGGGTTGAACATGTGAACTGGGAACAATGGTGAGCTGAGAGGCATGGAAGCTCTCCACCCTGGGTCGGGAAGATCCCTGGAGGAGGGCACAGCAACCCACTCCAGTCTTCTTGCCTGGAGAATCCCATGCACAGAGGAACCTGGCGGGCGACACACAGTCCATGGGGTCGCAGAGTTGGACACGATAGATGGACTAACAGTTTCACTTTTCACGTATTTGGAAAAGAATAAAAATACTCCACGAGATAGAAGGGAACGTTTAAAAAAATCATTTTCATGAGCTTTGATGATGTGTCCAATGACTTAGGAAGCATCCGCAGTGGACAGCTTCAACTCTGTGACTAGTGGCGAGCCATCTTCCTTCTGGTAATCGTGCCCAACTCCCTGGGTAATTTCTCTCTCACAATCACCAGCATCCACCACTCGCGCACTCCGCCCAGTCAGACAGACCCAGGGACTCTGCCCAAGCAGATGTGCAAACGAGTGCATCTCATTTCCCTGGACCATGGTGACTGTGTCACTATGTGACCCAGACAGGACCCATGAGACTTTTCCCAGGACTTTTGGAAAAGAGCGTCTCTCTCCGGAGATCGGGAAAGGATGTGGGGGCTAAAACATAATGCCATCATCTTTTTCACTACTTGAACCAAAAACTCAAGTTGCAACATCAAAGGTGGAGCCAAGAAGCAAGAGAGAGAAATCAAGCCCTGATGTGGACATTAGAACCCTGAACCCAGTCAGGGCCACTGGTGAGAATGTGACATATAATAAGAAATATTTGGTCTTTCTCCGTAGTTCCTGGCACAGAGGTCCTAAAACTCTTGGAATTTCCTAAGTGAACGGAGCAATAAAGGTGTCTTTTGTTATGTTAATTACGTGGCTTTGGGAAAGTGCCTAAGGATGGGGGCTGGTTACCAGGAGAAAGAAACAAGTGATTAGAAGGCTGGAACTTTCAGTCTCACCCTTGCTGACTTCCCAGGAGAGGAGGCTGGAGACAGAGTTCAGTTCTCAGTGGACAAGGATTTAACCCATCACACCTATGTTGTGAAGCCTCCATAAAACCCCAAAAGAACTCTATGCAGAGAGCTCTGGGTTGAACATGTGAACTGGGAACAATGGTGAGCTGGAGAGGGCATGGAAGCTCTCCACCCTTTCTCCTCACTTTTCTCATGCATCTCTTCCATTTAGATATTTCTGAGTTACATCGTTTTATAATAAACTGGTAATCTGCTAAGTAAATATTTCTCTGAGTTCTTTGCGGCTCTTAGCAAATTAAATGAACTGGAGGATGAGGTCGAGGGTATCTCTGATAGCTTATGGGTGATGACAGGTGAGGAACTGGTCTTGTAATTGGTGCCTAAAGGGGGGAGGTGGTTGGCGTGAAGGAAGTCATGTAACCTATGGGATTTGGCAGCACCTCCAGGTAGATGGAGTCAGTACTGAATTGGATGGTGAGACACCCAGCTGGCATCTCAAAGAATTCCTTGGCGTTGTGGGGACCACCCCCCAAATCACACACTGGATATTGGGTACGGAACCTTCTCACCACCCCTGGACTTCTCGGCTTAAAGTAAATGCCCAAATTCCTTTTATGCCCAAAGATGTCTTGGTTGGATATCCAGTCCCTCATTATCAAGAAAATTCTAATGGATACAACATTATCTCATTTAATCTATTCGCCAACTGTGAGCTAAGCGTGGAAAACTCTACAGATGAGGAAGAGAAACAGGCACAAAGAAGTGATTGAAGAAGTGGAGGCAGATTTGAACTAGGTCTCCTTGTCTCTGGAGCCTGCATTCGATCTACTCTCCAGGGATCCACTCTCCAGGCACTTGGGACTACATCCAAGTCTCCCAGTCAGCTCCATCACAGATGCTAGCCAGCAGCAGAGCATCTGCTGGGCTTCCCGGGTGGCTCAGATGTAAAGAATCTGCCTACAGTGCAGGAGACCTGGCGTCAATCCCTGGGTCAGGAAGATCCCCTGGAGAAGAGAACGCTTCCCACCCCAGTATTCTTGCCTGGAGAATCTCATGGACAGAGGAGTCTGAGAGCTACCGTCCGTGGGGTCCCAAAGAGTCTGACACAACAGAGCACCTAAATAGTTTCAGAGCATCTGCTGGCAGCTCTGATTCTCCTGCAGCCAGTGGTTGAGGGAGGACTTAACTCACTTGGTGATCTCTGCCCCCTTCGTCCCTTCCTGGAAGAAAAGTGCCAATAGAGGAGATGCTTTGTCAACTCTTGCAGGGTTAACACTTGGATGTTGAAGCTCAGAGGGCTTGAAATGGCCCAATATCATCTCCTTCCAAGGACTGATGCTTCATTGTTTGCTTTTTTGTTTGTTTTTTTCTTTTTTTTAAAATTTTGACCTCTTTTGTTGGTTTTTTATTTGTCTATTTGCATCCATCTTTATTCTTTGACCTGTGTGGGCCTCCCATCGCAGGGGCCTCTCTCACTGCAGAGCACCGGCTCTGGGTGCATGCGCTCCAGAACGCTGGCTTGTATTTGGACACATCAGTCCAGTCACTCCACGGCATGTGGGATCTTCCCCAGCCAGGGATCGAACCGGTGCCCCTTGCATTGCAAGGTGGACTCTTCATCCACTGGACCACCAAGGAAGCCCCATCATTTATGTTTTAGACTTCTTTTTTTTTTTTTTAGCTCTATCACTCGACATGTGAGATCTTAAACCAAACCTGTGCCCCTTAAGATGGACGCATGGGGCCCTAAACGCTGGACTGCCAGGGAATCCCCTAGAGGTCTACCCTTTTCTCTGAAGATCCCTGAGTCTGGAGAGATCCAGGCTAACAGTTTTGTAGGAGTAATGGCTTTGAGAGGAGGGGTTTAGGGTACCAGGGACACAGTGGGGCTGGAAGAGGAAAAGAGTGCAGAAAGGGACGAGCGAGAACTGGGTATGTTTCAGCTGGTTGGGGGAGCAAGTCAGCCATGTAAGTTTGATGATGGGATCAAATAATGTTGCTCTCTGGAATTTGCTGCAAAATATCAGGAGGATGGGAAATGTAGTTGGAAATACAGATAAAATAAGATTGACCACTGGTCATGGTTGAAGTGAGGTTACCGGTGAATGAGGGCACAGTCGACAGGACAGTCTACAGTCTTTCAGTCTACAGGAGCATACATTTGATATTTTCCATAGTAACATTTGAAAATATAATGAATAATTTAAAAAACATGCTTTGTGCTTTGCAGAACCCTTGACTCATATCTTGTGTGTGCCTCACAAATGATTTTTTTTTAAACATTTATTTATTTATTTATTTTGGCGGGGGTGGGGAGGGAGGGGGGTGGGCGGGCCACTTCCACTGGTCTTTCATTTGTCTAGTTGCATCCATCTTTGTTCTTTGGCCCGTGTGGGCCTCCCATCGTGGTGGCATCTGTTGTCGCAGAGCACCAGCTCTGGGCGCGTGCGCTCCAGAGCTCCGGCTCGGTAATTGGACACATTGGTCCAGCTGCTCCGCGGCATGTGGGATCTTCCCAGGCCAGGGATCGAACCGGCACCCCTTGCGCTGCAAGGCAGTATCCTTACCCACTGGACCACCAGGGAAGCCCTTTCTCCCCCGTTTTAAAGATGGTAAAACTGAGGATTACAGAGGCTAAGTCACTGACACAAAGTGCAGCTGAGAGCTGAACCCAGGCTTTCCAACTCCTGTATTCCAAAGTTCGTCTGGGGTGGAGGGGAAGCAGAGACAGGTTGGCAGTGCTTGCCTGACGGGCTGACAGGCGAGGACGGGGACAAGATGAGCCTGTCCCATTCACATCCGTCTCGCCCGGAGGCAGCCCAGCCTGTGCATAACTGGTGTGCATAACAGACCCTGGCAGCCTCAGGGAGGCGCTGAGGGTGCCAGTGAGAGCTACCGGCCGCCGAAGTCACTTGTTCCTCGGTAGTTAAGAAAACACAGGGTCCAGCACAGCAGGCTCTGACTCCAGCCCCTTTCATGGGCATCCTGAGGGCTGCTGCCTGAACATCTGGGTCTGATAAAGCCCACGTGGGCTTATGTTTGAGCTGGTTGGGGGAGCAAGTCAGCCATGTAAGTTTGATGATGGGATCAAATAATGTTGCTCTCTGGAATTTGCTGCAAAATATCAGGAGGATGGGAAATGTAGTTGGAAATACAGATAAAATAAGATTGACCACTGGTCATGGTTGAAGTGAGGTTACCGGTGAATGAGGGCACAGTCGACAGGACAGTCTACAGTCTTTCAGTCTACAGGAGCATACATTTGATATTTTCCATAGTAACATTTGAAAATATAATGAATAATTTAAAAAACATGCTTTGTGCTTTGCAGAACCCTTGACTCATATCTTGTGTGTGCCTCACAAATGATTTTTTTTTAAACATTTATTTATTTATTCATGGGGGGCGCAGGTTGGGGAGGGAGAGGGTGGGCGGGCCACTTCTATTGGTCTTTCATTTGTCTAGTTGCATCCATCTTTGTTCTTTGGCCCGTGTGGGCCTCCCATCGTGGTGGCATCTGTTGTCGCAGAGCACCAGCTCTGGGCGCGTGCGCTCCAGAGCTCCGGCTCGGTAATTGGACACATTGGTCCAGCTGCTCCGCGGCATGTGGGATCTTCCCAGGCCAGGGATCGAACCGGCACCCCTTGCGCTGCAAGGCAGTATCCTTACCCACTGGACCACCAGGGAAGCCCTTTCTCCCCCGTTTTAAAGATGGTAAAACTGAGGATTACAGAGGCTAAGTCACTGACACAAAGTGCAGCTGAGAGCTGAACCCAGGCTTTCCAACTCCTGTATTCCAAAGTTCGTCTGGGGTGGAGGGGAAGCAGAGACAGGTTGGCAGTGCTTGCCTGACGGGCTGACAGGCGAGGACGGGGACAAGATGAGCCTGTCCCATTCACATCCGTCTCGCCCGGAGGCAGCCCAGCCTGTGCATAACTGGTGTGCATAACAGACCCTGGCAGCCTCAGGGAGTCACTGAGAGTGCCAGGGAGAGCTACCGGCCGCCGATTTCACGTGTTCCTCGGTAGTTAAGAAAACACAGGGTCCAGCACAGCAGGCTCTGACTCCAGCCCCTTTCATGGGCATCCTGAGGGCTGCTGCCTGAACATCTGGGTCTGATAAAGCCCACGTGGGCTTCCCCGTCACCTCTGCCATAACTGTTTCCGCACGTACCCTAGAAGCTCTGTGTGTGTGGATAGGCTTCTTTTCTTTCCTCCCAAACATATGGATTCCCAGCTCCTATTTCAAACTCAACTACCCCCTCTGCCATAAACGCCCCCAAAGCTCTCAATTTCCTTTTTCCATTGCTCATTCTTTCCTAAAGTGCATGAAAAAGCCTCTCTTAGCTCTGTTCCAATTTCCTTGTTTAGGAAAGAAGGGCAAAGAGAAAAGGGACTTCAGCGATCAAAGTTAAACCAGGCCTGACTCCTTCCTTAGGAGAACACACCTCTGTGACCTGAGAGATCCCAGCTTCCCAGGTATGAGAACAAATCAGAGGAAAGCCCTGACTCCCCTCTGCCAAATGCTCATCCTGCAGGAGGCCTGATACAGCAACGTCTGCCTCCTTTATCTGGCTAAAATGTCCTCTTTGAAAGCCACTAATGGAATAGAAAGAGGGAAAGTCACGGGCATGATTCCCAGAAGGTTACTGTGGAGTGGGAGTGTATAATCCGGGAAGGGAAGAACAGGTCCTTGCCTGCTCCTTAGCCTGTGGCCTGGTATTTCTTCATCATGATGGCAACGTATGACCTATAGGCAGAAAGAACCCAGTCCTGGGCACTGAAATCCTAGACACGTCAGCACCAACAGGGTGAGGGAGGAAAGGGGGCTCGTGAAGGACCAAGGGGACAGAAGGTCCTCACCCAGGGAGAGACTTTCAGGTGCCTTCAGGGGCCCTGCAGGTACCATGCATGATGAAAAGCAGGGGACACTGGTTTCAGCCTAGAGGTGGTATAGTCACTCAGTTGTGTCCGACTCTTTTGCGACCCCATGGAATGCAGCCCGCCAGGCTCCCCTGTCCATGGGATTTCCCAGGCAAGGATACTGGACTGGGAAAGTCCAGTATCTTTGGACTGCCGTGTCCTTTTCCAGGGGATGTTCCCCTCCCAGAGGTGGAACCTGGGTCTCCACTGCACTGCAGCTGGGTTCTTTACTGACTGAGGAGACCCCCTATAGCCTGTAGGAGCCTGAGGAGTAGCAGTGGGGTCTAGAAACGTCAAGTCCTCTCAGGAAGGGGCAGCAGCTGCTCACCTTTGGCCGGTTATTCTTGTAGGAGAACATGAATTCGTGTTACCAGATCTTCCATTTTCCCAAAGGCATGGAGATCTGGATTTTACACGAAGCCTTCCAATTTGGAAACTGATTTCAATGAAAAACCATGTAAAGGCTGACCTTATGAGCTGGGTGGTTACCCCCAGTTTGCAGACCCGACCTAGGGGCGTGGCTCTACACCTTGACACCTGCATCGTGGAGAAGCAGCCAGGAGATGAGATGCATCCTCGGAGCAAAGGGTCTTGCCCTGGCCTAGGAAGGAGGTGGCTCTCCCTGCCAATCCCGGGTTCATAAAACATTTGGAAGCCTCGGTCATGTTATCATGCTGGATCAGTTGCCAGCTGGGTCCTTACCAACAACCCTCCCATCTCCTTTAGAAAGTCTCTTTCTCCCCAAAGCAATTCACGTGGCCAGCTCAGAACTATTTCTTTGGGAGAGGCAGGTCAATGCTTCAGCCTCTTAACCACATTTGAGGTAACTTTTAAGACAATGTAAAATTCGCCTGCCTGTGGAACATGCAAGCGACACCTTCTGGTCTCTCAGACTCGATAAAACCATGACCAGTAATTCTGCATATTTAACGAGTGCTCCCCCTTTACCCTCACCAAAAAGAAGTCACATTTTAGCAGCCTGGATGGGAGAAGCGTCTGGAGAAGAATGGATACATGTATTTGTATGGCTGAGTCCCTTTGCTGTCCACCTGAAACTAACAGTGCATGGTTAACTGGCTACACACCAATATAAAATAAAAAAGGTTTTTGAAAAAGTTACACTGTGCTTTGAGAACTTCTATTCCTCATTTCTTTGAGACAGAAGAGAGACAGAGAGTTGGGAGCTATTTGCCCAAAGACACATTGGCAAGGACTCTGAACAGCTGGCAGGAGCTTACCAACTGTGTCTTTACTGGACTGGGAAAGTCCAGTATCTTTGGACTGCCGTGTCCTTTTCCAGGGGATGTTCCCCTCCCAGAGGTGGAACCTGGGTCTCCACTGCACTGCAGCTGGGTTCTTTACTGACTGAGGAGACCCCCTATAGCCTGTAGGAGCCTGAGGAGTAGCAGTGGGGTCTAGAAACGTCAAGTCCTCTCAGGAAGGGGCAGCAGCTGCTCACCTTTGGCCGGTTATTCTTGTAGGAGAACATGAATCTCGTGTTACCAGATCTTCCATTTTCCCAAAGACATGGAGATCTGGATTTTACACGAAGCCTTCCAATTTGGAAACTGATTTCAATGAAAAACCATGTAAAGGCTGACCTTATGAGCTGGGTGGTTACCCCCAGTTTGCAGACCCGACCTAGGGGCGTGGCTCTACACCTTGACACCTGCATCGTGGAGAAGCAGCCAGGAGATGAGATGCATCCTCGGAGCAAAGGGTCTTGCCCTGGCCTAGGAAGGAGGTGGCTCTCCCTGCCAATCCCGGGTTCATAAAACATTTGGAAGCCTCGGTCATGTTATCATGCTGGATCAGTTGCCAGCTGGGTCCTTACCAACAACCCTCCCATCTCCTTTAGAAAGTCTCTTTCTCCCCAAAGCAATTCACGTGGCCAGCTCAGAACTATTTCTTTGGGAGAGGCAGGTCAATGCTTCAGCCTCTTAACCACATTTGAGGTAACTTTTAAGACAATGTAAAATTCGCCTGCCTGTGGAACATGCAAGCGACACCTTCTGGTCTCTCAGACTCGATAAAACCATGACCAGTAATTCTGCATATTTAACGAGTGCTCCCCCTTTACCCTCACCAAAAAGAAGTCACATTTTAGCAGCCTGGATGGGAGAAGCGTCTGGAGAAGAATGGATACATGTATTTGTATGGCTGAGTCCCTTTGCTGTCCACCTGAAACTAACAGTGCATGGTTAACTGGCTACACACCAATATAAAATAAAAAAGGTTTTTGAAAAAGTTACACTGTGCTTTGAGAACTTCTATTCCTCATTTCTTTGAGACAGAAGAGAGACAGAGAGTTGGGAGCTATTTGCCCAAAGACACATTGGCAAGGACTCTGAACAGCTGGCAGGGCTATGTGCTAAGTGAGCTCCTTTTTTTGTTTTAAAGTTCTGGTGTCTTCCTGATTTGCACTAATAAAGGTAAGTAGAATGTCCTCACAATGGGACGGTGCATAACCTAGAGGGCAGAGAGAGATGAGAAAAGATTTTAGGCATGGGAATTCTCGGGAGGGCCAGTGGTTAGGACTCCAAGATTCTATAGCAGTGGGCTTGGGTTCAGTCCCTGGTCGGGGAACGAGGATCCAACAAGCCACACAGCATGGCCAAAAAACCAAAGGCTTTAGGCAGAGGTGTGATCATGGAATCTTCTTCCCTAGCATTACCTTTACTCTGCCAGTTAGGTTCTTTAATGTTTGCAAGTCCCTGTACACAGATGAGAATGCTGCGTGGGAGGAGCTGACAAGAGGAGCATTTCAGAGCAAGGGAAAGTCCATTGCTCAAGCGATTGCCTGCAGCAGGGTGTGCGCGTGAGTCTCGGGGTGTGTGGGTGTGTGTGTGTGTGGAGTTGCATGCTTCGTTTGCATGCGAGTCATGCTGGTAGAAGGAGAAGTATTTCTATACTAAGTACAAGACCCTCCTAAAAGAACCTTTTCAACTCCCATCTCTCTCTCTGATCTCCCCAACACATGTTTGCTGTTCACCTAATCAATATATATTTTTTGAATACCTCTTCGGCATCTGGCACTCTGAGAGGCACTGAAATTACACTGATGAACAAGAAGGACACAGACTTTACCCGCAGGGGGCCCGCAGTTTAGGAGGGAGGCAGACAAGTGGACAGGAAGGTGCCATCCTCAGGGAGGGGAAGTGGAGACTGAGAGGACATGGAGGAGGAGGCGTGACCTGGTAGGCTGGAGGGCAGAGGGAGGGAACGGATTCTGGGAGAGAAGAGGTCAAAGGTGAGATCTGAAGGATGAGTTAGAAGGAGTCACGGAAAAGCACAGGGGAGCATTTCAGGCAGAGGAAACAGCACGGGCAGAGATCTGGAGGTCATGTTCACCCAGCACTGGATGAAAACCTGCTGTTTGAGCTAAGGTGAGTTCCATCCTGGTGGAGAGGGGTTTTCAGGGAAGTCCTGGAGCCAAGTATGGGACCAACATGGCACCGTTCGTAAGTCAACCTTAAAAAAATCACTGTTCTCTGATTTAAATTACTTAGTTAAAAACATTTAAAAGTTCTCCAAGGGACCGCCCTCATGGTCCAGTGGTTGAGAGACTCTGCACTTCCAGTGCAAGGGATGTGGATTTGATCTCTCGTTCGGGAACTTAAGATCCCACAGGCCGCATGACCAAAAATTTTTTAAATAAATAAAAATGAAAAAATAAACGAGAGGATCTCCAGTCGTGAGGGTGCTCAGAATATAGGATGGAGAACTAACTATATTTGTTCAGAGGACACAAATACAGTCCCTTATTCTGAGGAAGGACATAGACACTAAGAGTAAAGCACAGAACCTGAGTTAAACTGACTTTTCCAATTTACAACAGATAGTTTTAATACTTTTGCTGCCTATCCTGTTCACATGCACACACATGCACAGTCCGCAGGAGGACTCACCTGGTGAGCTAGGCAGGTTCAGTTTTTTTTTTTTTTTTTAATTTGGCCTCTTTTATTGGTTTTTTACTTACTTAGTTTCATCCACCTTATTCTTTGGCCTGTGTGGGCCTCCCATCGCAGCAGCCTCTCTCGTTGCAAAGCATCAGCTCTGGGCGCATGCACTCCAGAGCGCTGGCTCGTAACTGGACACCCCGGTCCAGCTGCTCTGCAGCACTTGGGATCTTCCCGGGCCAGGGATCAAACCAATGCTTGCACTGCAAGGTGGACTCTCCACCCACTGGACCACCAGGGAACCACCAGGGACCACCAGGGTTCAATTTTTATATGTTACTTATTTATGTAGTTGACTGCACCAGGATCTAGTTCCCTGACCATAGACTGAACCTGGGCCCCTCGTGTGGGAGCATGGAGTCTTAGCTCTTGGATCACCATGGACATCCCCATGTTTTGTTTTGTTTTGTTTTTAAACAGAGGAGGATACTGAGGCTCGAGGAGGCAAAGGATCCAAGGTCACTGGCTCATTTACTCCTTCAGGGACTCAGAGATCCTTAGGGGTGCACATGCTGCCGGCAGACTGGCATGGGCCTCTGTAGACACAGCAGTGAATGACACGCGCCCTCCCTACGCAGAGGAGCCTGAGCTCAAACCCATGACTTTCCATTCCCATCCCAGTGCCCCTTCCAATATGCTGAGCAGTTGGATACCCGGTCTGTGGTGCAACGCTCCAGTGGGCGGGTGCTTTAGTCCGCGCTATCTCCATCCCCAAACATGCCATCAAACCAAGAGACAGCATAACCTCTATGCAAATGTACCTTCAAGGCAGGCGGCAGACCCTTAAGTCCCTTGCCTTCAGACCCTGTACCCACCAAAGGCAGCCCTGGCCCTGATGGTCTCGGAGTCACTGGGAAATCTTCCGTTCCAACTCCACCCCCTGTATCAGCCCAAAGCCAAGGTTTTCCCGCCCTCACCTGGTGCAAGTCTTCCCTCTAAACACGGTCTCATGGAAGTCAGGATGGGATAAAGATTCTTTCAGAGCAAAAAGGGGAAGATGGAGGGGGAGGAGACGCAGGGAGCGAGCAAGAGAAGAGGAGACACCAGACCCACCCTGCCTCCCGTACAATAGTGCTGTGAGCTAAAGCTGGCCAAGGTCGGAGACGGCCAGCAAAACCCAACCAGACAGACGGCCCTCAGAGATGCCTGGGAGAGGCTGGTGCATCTCCCCAGAGCCTGGGCACTGTTATTTCCTGGGGCGAAGCAAGTCACAAAGGATGAAAGCTGATGACTGAATGTCTGGGGCTGGGTGGGAGGCCCTGCCAGGAGGTGGGGGTGGCGCGGTGGAAAGGGGAGGTGGGGTGGAGACTTGGCTGGTTGTGCACAGACACGTCTCTTCATTTTTCCAGACTGGAAAAGGCTGTTTGGGCTGTGCACATTTGCAGAGAGTCACGGTATTTACTACGCTTCCTGGCTCGACAGATTTCTTTCTGTCACTCAGTCCAACGCAGCTTGTATTTTTCAGAGGCAAAGCTGAACAGACCGTGCAGGCTCTTCCCCCACCACGTTGTGTGTTCAAAAACACAGCATGAGCCACTCAAAACGCCAGGCTCGCCTGGGCAGCAGGAGCGGGTGGGGGTAGTGTGTTGTCGAGATAAAGCCCTGTGTGTAGACAAACGGTGTCCTCCCCTTGGAGAGGCTGAATGATGCTCCTTGTTTTCCCAGTCCACGTCGTTTCTCGAGCAGCAGGAAGAACCCACTGCTATCAGAGAAACTGATTCCTGCACTCTGCACATGACTCTCTGTTATCAATAATGATGGCAGTGGGTAGGTCAGGGGAGTGCGATTAAGTGGTGAACCATAATACAGAAAACCCTTTCTTGGGACTTCCCTGGTGGTCCAGTGGTTAGGATTCTGTGCTTCCCCTGCTGAGGGCCCAGGTTCAGTCCCAGGTAGGGGATCTAAAATCCCACAAGCCATGCGGTGCAGCAAAACAAAACAAACACCAAAACTCCTTTCTTGTCCCAATCTGCCTATTCAGAGAAAGTTATCTGTTGAACCATCATATGCTAAGACATTAAACAAACAATACCTGAACATGTCCCATGTGCATGGTCTGGTGCCAGGGGTGGAAGGTCCAAGCTGATCACAACTTGACACGCACTTTACCTTTCTAACAGAACACAGTGCGCTAGCCCAGTGGTATTGACAGCCAATGGTGGAATTTCAGGCACCAAGGACAGGCCAAGTGAGTAAGGAAAGTCTCTAGGGGTGGGGTGGGGGAGAGGAAAGCTTTGTCAACCCCCTTCCCATCATTCTCTAGGTTCCTGTGTGGGTAATGCCAGCCAGCCCCCTGCACTGGCAGTGTAGTCATCAAATCTTGCTCAAAACCTCAGAGTCATGCTGCCTGAGAGTCGGGAGCTTCATCTTCAGAATGACATGACGACATATTCAGACGACCTCTGACCTTAGTGGCCAGGAGGAGGGTAAACAAAGAGACACCACTGGTGACGCAGGTTAGCACCCCTTGATGCCATGGAACAGCACGTCTAACCTCATCCTCTCCTTGAGCTGGCAAAGCACAGAGTCCTCTTGCATTAATTTAAAGAGACAAAGGACTCACCCAGACTTCTCCGCAAACCTGCTTTTGAGTCAGGAGCCATGGGGAGTTGGAGGGGTGAAGGCAGGGGGTGGAAAGTGGGGGAGGGGCTTTAGGAGACCAAGGGAGCCAGGAGAGCTAGGAATTCTGTACAGTCCAAGTTGACGATGCCAGATGTAGCTCAATATTTTTTTTTCTTAAACAAACAAAAAAAAAACTATTATGGGTTTCCTTTCCAAAATGGAAATGCGGGGACAGAAAAATGAGTTTCGGTTGCTATGGAAATAGGAGTTCGCTGGGGCCTGTTAGAGCAGCAGCTGGAACTGGGCTAGTGGCCGGGAACCTGGCCCCATGACAGAGGGGGCTTCCGGCTAGGGACAAGACAACAACAGGCGTTAGCAGGAAGGAGGAGGAGGAAAGAAGAGAGGGGACGGAGATTGTGTCTCCAGATACCACAGCCTATAAATTCTGCAGGCATTTGGAGGGGTACAGGATGGGTGTGTGTATCTCTGTGGGCCTGCGTGCATGGCTGTGTTGTACGTATGTCCCCACAGGCCACCAAAACCAGAAGCAAAATAAATCTAAAGCCTGAAAAAGAATGGCTGAGAAAGCCCTAAGACAAGCTGAATCGCTGAAGAGGAGAGGCCTCCCATTCAGAAGCCTTCCAGGAGGCTGGGGAAATGCCTGAACCGGGACTGGCCCTCACACGCTGCATGCCCTCACCTTTTGTCCTCACTCAACCCCGCAAATTGAAGCTGGCGTGGGCCAGCTGACAAAATCCCCACAGGGTTAGCAAGACTATGAGTGTGGGCAGGCTGGATGTTCTATTTCATCTGTTGACCTCGGGCTGACTGTCACTGTTCTGGGTAAAAGTATCCAGGACTGTGGAGTCGTCCAGCCTGCGGCTTTGAAGGGGTCTGGAGGTTCTCAACATCGCATTCTGATAAGATGCTCTGATTAGGCCTTGGGGACTGCAGGCCTTGGCTGGATCTCTCAACAGGGTCCACCTGAGGGAATATTAAGTCATTCCTGCTCCCCCCGCAGTGAAAGGAACCATCCAGGTCCTTTCTCTCCCTCACAGCGAGAGAGCATGGTCAGGGAGACCTCACATTCATGAAGGGACTCCAAGTCAGGCTCCAGACACTGCATAATTCCATTGCTCTCTCTCTACGCCCTGTTCCTGAGAAACACTGAGAGGATCATATGGTTTAAACTGACCACCATTCTGGTATCTGGTTTTATATGTCCTCATTTTGCAATATATCAGGGACCTCAAAAAGTAGATGTCAGCACAAAAAAGCATAAAATACTTAGAACTAAACTGAATAAGCAGGTCAAAGACATGTACATTGAAAACTGTGAAACCCTGCTGAAGGAATTTAAAGAAGATACAAATGAATGGAAAGACATCCCATGTTCATGGATTGGATGACTCCCTATTAAGATGATAACACTACTCAAAGTGATCTACAGATTCCATTGCAATCTCTACCAGAATCCCAATAACATTTTTTTTTGTCGAGATAGAAAAATCCGTACTGAAATTCACAAGGAATCTCAAGGAACCCCAAACAGCCAAAACAATCTTGAAAAAGAACAAAACTGGAGAACTCAAACTTTAGGATTTGAGACCTTTTTCAAAGATACAGTAAACAAACCCACATGTACACAGACAGATATGTAAACCAGTAGAATAGAAAAGAAAGTCAAGAAATAGACCCTCGATTATTTATGGTCAAATGACCATTATGACCTTATTCAACAGGGGGCCAGAACCATTCACTGGAGAAAGGACAATCTTTTCAACAAATCGTACTGGGAAAACTGGATATCCATATGGAAAAGAATGAAGCTGGACCATCACTTTATACCATATACAAAAGTTACCTAAGGTAACTTATCCATAAACTCTTATGAGAAAACATAAAGGAAATGCCATTATGTCATTGGAATTGGCAATAATTTCTTAGACAACAAAAGCAGGCAACAAAAGAAAAACTAGGTAAATAGAATGTCATCAAAAGTAAAAACGTCTGTTTATCAAAGGACACTACTAACAGAGCAAAAAGGGAGAAGGGGAGGAAATATTTCCAAATCATGTATCTGGTAAGGGATTAACATCCAAAAGACACGCAGAACTCCTATGACTCAACAGCAACAAAAAACTCCAACTGATTACAAATCGGGCAAAAGATTTCAATAGCCATTTCTCCGAAGAAAATGGTCAAATGACCAATAACTATTTGAAAAGACGTTCAACATCCCTATTCATTAGGAAAATGCAAACCAAATCTAAAATGAGATCCTATCAGGATGACTATTAACGAATGAAAAAACAGACAGAACAGAACAAGTGTTGACAGGGTTGTGGCGAAACAGGAGCCTCTGACCATTGCTGGTGGGAATGTCAAATGGTGCATCCATGGTCAGAAAATGGGAGGCTATCCCTCAAAAAATAAAATACAGAGTTACCTTATGACCCACTCTGGGTCAAAAGAATTAAGAGCAGAAATATTTGTCCACCCATGTTCACAGTAATATTATTCACAATAGCCAAAAGGTGGAAGCAGCCCAAATGTCCATCAACAGATAAATGGATAAACTGAATACTGTGAATGCATACAAGAGAGTATAATTCAGCCTTAAAAAGGAAGGAAGTCCTGACACATGCTACAACATGAATAAACCTTAAAGACATATATTCAGTGAAATAAGCCAGTTACATAAGGACAACTATTAATTGATCCATCTTTAAAGGTAAGGTACCTAGAGTCATCAAAATCATAGAGACAGGGCTTCCCTGGTGGTCCAGTGGGTAAGGACACTGCCTTGCAGTGCAAGGGGCGCTGGTTCAATCCCTGGCCTGGGAAGATCCCATGTACCGTGGAGCAGCTGGACCGATGTGCCCAACTACCGAGCTGGAGCTCTGGAGCGCATGCGCCCAGAGCCTGTGCTCTGTGACAACAGAGGCCACTGCGATGGGAGGCCCACATGGGCCAAAGAACAAAGATGGATGAAAATAGAGAAATGAAAGACCAATAGAAGTGGCCTGCCCGCCCCCCTCCCTCCCCAACCCGACCCCCCCAGCAAAAAAACAAAACAAAAACAAAAACATAAAGACAGAAAGTAGAATGCTGGTTGTCAGAGGCTGGAGGGAAAAGAAAATAGGGGGGGAGATTAAAATGAACTAAACCGTTAAATCCATTGTTGAATGAGTATGACATTTTTGTTTAGGAAGATGAAAAGGTTCTGGAACCACCTGGAGATCGACTGTGGTGACGGCTGGTTTTACAACAGTGTAAATGTATTTAATGCCACTGAACCGCACACTTGGAAGTGGTTAGAACAGTAAAAGTTATGCCCTGTATACTTTACCATAATTTAATATATATATGTGTGTGTGTATATATATGTGTGTATGTATATATGTGTGTGTATATATATACAAGTAGAAGTGACTTAGGGTCAGTACTTTGACCTCTTTTATATATAAAAGTGGACATGACCTCTAAGAAGTCCAGTTAGGCCCAGGAAGGCCTGAGGAAATGGCCTTTCCCTTACTTCCTTGTCTTGCTGAAACTCATCACAGGTGCAGACAAGACCACAGGTTGGTGTTGGAGCCCAGCAGGCGTGGGCGGGATGGAAAAATGAACAGAGATGAAGTTGTGGTGGGGAGGACGTGGGGTCTCAAGCGATAAGAGCTGTTGGGCAGGAGTGGGCACGGCAGAGGCTCTGGCAGTTCAGAGGCGGGGGTGGGGGGCACTTCTTGCTTGGCTGCTGGGCGGTGTCACAGGAAGCAGTGTTGAAGTGGGGGTTGAGGGAGTGAGGGTGTGCAGCTGTGGGAACTGCCCGAGGGCACCCAAGATGGATCGTGTGGCGGACGTGTGGTGTGACTGAGAGGACGAAGCTGAAAAAGGAGGATGAAAACATTCTGGAACCACCTGGAGCTGGAGAGAAGGCTGGGATGGCAGGGAGCAGAGGTGACCTGGGAGAGGGGACCCCTCGCAGGACCTTCCGCCACACAGCCTGGCGTCTTGGAAGGGAAGTATTGGGAAGGGATGCTTGGCCATGATTTCTAGCCATCTGGAGCAAGAGTCAGGTGGAATGTGAATGCCAAACTAACAATAGTAACAACGTCTACTGGGCCTGCTGGGCCGCTGACACCAATCTATGGTCTTGTCTGCACCTGTGATGACTTTCAACAAGACAAAGGAAGGGAAAGGCCATTTCCTCAGGGCTTCCTGGGCCTAACTGGACTTCTTAGAGGTCATGTCCACTTTTATATATAAAAGAGGTCAAAGTACTGACCCTAGGTCACTTCCACTTATATATATATATACATATATATACACACACACATATATATATATATATTAAATTATGGTAAAGTATACAGGGCATAACTTTTACTGTTCTAACTACTTGCAAGTGTGCGGTTCAGTGGCATTAAGTACATTTACACTGTTATAAAACCAGAGGACTTACTAAGTGCATCATTTTTTTTTTTTAAAGGGGATACAGTTGCTTGACAAGGTTGGGTTAGTTTCTGCTGTACAACAACGTAAACCAGCTCCATGTGTACACACATCCCCTCCCTCTTGGCTCTCCCTCCCACCTGCTCATCCCAGCCCTCTAGGTCATCACAGAGCACCCAGCTGAGCTCCTGGTGCTACACAGCAGCTTCCCGCTAGCTCTCTATTTCACACGGGATGGTGTATATATGCCAATCCCTGCCTCCCAGGTCATCCCACCTCCCCCTTCCCTGCCCTTACCCCATATCCACAATCTGTCTCTATGTGTGCATCTCCATTCCTGCCCTGCAAACAGGTTCATCTATACCATTTGTCTAGATTCCATATACATGTGTTAATATATGATACTTGTTTTTCTCTTTTTGACTTACTTCGCTCTGTATGACAGACTCTAGGTCCATCCACACCTCTACAAATGACCCAATTTCATTCCTTTGTATGGCTGAGTAATAGTCCAAAACCATCCCAAAGAAAAAGAAATGCAAGAAGGCAAAGTGATTGTCTGATGAGGCTTTTCAAATAGCTGAGGAAAAAGGGAAGTGAAAAACAAGGGAGAAAGGGAAAGATGTACCCAACGGAGTGCAAAGTTCCAGAGGACAGCAAGGGGAGATAAGAAAACTTTCTTTAATGAACGATGCAAAGAAACAGAGAAAACAACAGAATGGGAAAGACTAGCGATCTCTTCAGGAAAACTGGAAATACATGCAAGAACAGGTACCATAAACAACAGAAACAGTATGGACCTAAAAGAAGCAGAAGATCTATGGTCTTGTGCATGGACCAACAAAAAAATTTCCTCAGGGCTTCCTGGGCCTAACTGGACTTCTTAGAGGTCATGTCCACTTTTATATATAAAAGAGGTCAAAGTACTGACCCTAGGTCACTTCCACTTATATATATATATACATATATATACACACACACATATATATATATATATTAAATTATGGTAAAGTATACAGGGCATAACTTTTACTGTTCTAACTACTTGCAAGTGTGCGGTTCAGTGGCATTAAGTACATTTACACTGTTATAAAACCAGAGGACTTACTAAGTGCATCATTTTTTTTTTTTAAAGGGGATACAGTTGCTTGACAAGGTTGGGTTAGTTTCTGCTGTACAACAACGTAAACCAGCTCCATGTGTACACACATCCCCTCCCTCTTGGCTCTCCCTCCCACCTGCTCATCCCAGCCCTCTAGGTCATCACAGAGCACCCAGCTGAGCTCCTGGTGCTACACAGCAGCTTCCCGCTAGCTCTCTATTTCACACGGGATGGTGTATATATGCCAATCCCTGCCTCCCAGGTCATCCCACCTCCCCCTTCCCTGCCCTTACCCCATATCCACAATCTGTCTCTATGTGTGCATCTCCATTCCTGCCCTGCAAACAGGTTCATCTATACCATTTGTCTAGATTCCATATACATGTGTTAATATATGATACTTGTTTTTCTCTTTTTGACTTACTTCGCTCTGTATGACAGACTCTAGGTCCATCCACACCTCTACAAATGACCCAATTTCATTCCTTTGTATGGCTGAGTAATAGTCCAAAACCATCCCAAAGAAAAAGAAATGCAAGAAGGCAAAGTGATTGTCTGATGAGGCTTTTCAAATAGCTGAGGAAAAAGGGAAGTGAAAAACAAGGGAGAAAGGGAAAGATGTACCCAACGGAGTGCAAAGTTCCAGAGGACAGCAAGGGGAGATAAGAAAACTTTCTTTAATGAACGATGCAAAGAAACAGAGAAAACAACAGAATGGGAAAGACTAGCGATCTCTTCAGGAAAACTGGAAATACATGCAAGAACAGGTACCATAAACAACAGAAACAGTATGGACCTAAAAGAAGCAGAAGATATTAAGAAGAGGTGGCAAGAATACACAGAAGAACTACACAAAAAGGATACTGATGACCCGGATAACCATGATGGTGTGATCACTCACCTAGAGCCAGACATCCTGGAGTGTGAATCCAGTGGGCCTCAGGAAGCATTACTACAAACAAAGCTAGTGGAACTGACAGACTTTCAGCTGAGCTATTTCAAATCCTAAAAGATGATGCTGTGAAAGTGTTGCACTCAAGATGCCATCAATTTTGGAAAACTCAGCAGTGGCCATAGAACTGGAAAAGATCAGTTTTCATTCTAATCCCAAAGAAAGGCAATGCCAAAGACTGTTCATACTACCATACAAATGTGCTCATTTCATATGCCAGCAAGGTTATGTTCAAAATCCTTCAAGTAGTATGTGAACTGAGAAATTCCAGATGTAGAAGCTGGGTTTTGAAGAGGTGAGGAACCAGAGATCAAATTGCCAACATTTGTTGGATCATAGAGAAAGAAAGAGAATTTCAAAAAACACCTACTTCTCCTCCATTGACTATGCTAAAGCCTTTAACTGTGTGGATCACAAAAAAACTGGAAAATTCCTAAAGCGATGGGAGTACCAGACCACCTTACCAGTCTGCTGAGAAACCTGTTTGTAGTCAAAAAGCAACAGTTAGAACAGGACACGGAACAAAATTGGGAAAGGAGTTCGACAAGGCTGTATACTGTCATCCTGCTTATTTAACTTATATGCAGACTACATCATATTAAATGCTGGATTGAATAAATCACAAACTAGTATCAAGATTGCCAAGGAGAAATATCAACAACCTCAAATATGCAGATCATACCATTTTAATGGCAGAAAGTGAAGGGGAACTAACGGGCCTCTTGGTGAAGGTCAAAGAAGAGAGTGAAAAAGCTGGCTTGAAGTTCAATATTCAAAAAACTAAGATCATGACATCCAGTCCCATCCCTTCATGGCAAATAGAAGGGGAAAAAGTGGAAACAGTGACAGATTTTTTTTCTTGGGCTCCCAAATCACTGTGGATGGTGACTGCAGTCATGAAATCAAGACACTTGTTCCTTGGAAGGAAAGCTATGACAAATCTAGACAGTGTATTCAAAAGCAGAAATATCACTTTGCCAATAAAGGTATGTAAAGTCAAAACTATACTTTTTTCAGTAGTCATGCACGGATGTGAGAACTGGCCCATAAAGAAGGCTGAGCACTCAAGAATTGATGCTTTTGAATTGTGGTGCTGGAGAAGACTCTTGAAAGTCCCTTGGACTGCAAGGAGATCAAACCAGTTCATCCTAAAAGAAATCAAGCCTGAATATTCACAGCAAGAACTGATGCTGAAGCTCCAATGCTCTGGTCACCTTATGGGAGGAGCCGACTCACTGGAAAAAGACC
Source organism: Tragulus kanchil (assembly GCA_022376925.1). Lineage (NCBI taxonomy): Eukaryota > Metazoa > Chordata > Mammalia > Artiodactyla > Tragulidae > Tragulus > Tragulus kanchil. Next base: position 144,120,868 of record JAIOJX010000031.1, on the reverse strand, counting down.
CTGATGCAGGGAAAGCTTGAAGGCAGAGGGAGAAGAGGGTGACAGAGGGTGAGATGGTTGGATGGCATCACTGACTCAAATGAGTTTGAGCAAACACTGGGACACAGTGGAGGACAGAGGAGCCTGGCATGTTCCATGGGGTCATGAAGAGTTGAAAACAACTTTTCGACTAAACAACAGCAACAATATTCTGTTGTATATAGGTACCACATCTTCTTTATCTGTTCACCTGTTGACAGACACACTGTAGGTTTCTTCCACGTCCTGTCTATTCTAAACAGTGCTGCAATGAATATTGGGGTGCGTGTGTCTTTTTGAGTTATGGTTTTCTCAGAGTATATGCCCAGGAGTAAGACTGCTGGGTTATATAGCAGGCCTACTTTCAGGTTTTCTTTTTTAAAGAAAAAAATTTTTTTAACTTTGGCCTCTTTTATTGGTTTTTTATTTATTTATTTTCATCCATCTTTATTCTTTGGCCTGTATGGGCCTCCCATTGCAGTGACCTCTCTCGTTGCAGAGTACTGGCTCTGGGCGCATGTGCTCCAGAGCCCTGGCTCATCATTGGACACACTGGCCCAGCTGCTCCACGGCACGTGCGATCTTCCCGGGCCAGGGATTGAACCAGTGCCCCTTGCACTGCAAGGTGGACTCTTTATCCACTGGACCACCAGGGAAGCCCCTATTTTCAGTTTTTTAAATAATACCGTTCCCTAGAGTGGCTCTACTAATTTTCAAACAACCCAATAAAAAAAATGAGTGCAAGACCTAAACAGACATTTCTTCAGAGAAAACATACAGATTCCCAAGAGGCAACAGGAAAAGATGCTCAACATCACTTAAAAAAGATGCTCATCATCACATTAGAGAAGTGCAGTTCCAAACTACAATGGCGTGTCACCTCACACTGGTCAGAATGGCCAGCATGAAAAAAGTCCACAAACAATCAACACTGGAGAGGGTGTGGAGAAAAGAGAACTCTCTCGCACTGTTGGTGGGAATGTAAATTGAAACTAAGTGCATCTTAATAACCCTAAATGGCAGGCAGCAATCTCAGCTCCATTTTCAGCTGGGAAAACCAACGCCCCAGTGGTAGAGCAACCTGCCAAGAACACACACGCGGCCAGTAGGTGGTGGGACTGGCGTGTGATCCCAGGCCTACGCAGGTCCCAAACGCCAGTACATATAATAAAGGCCTCAGGAGCTACTTTTAAGAGGACTTCCCTGGGGGCTCTGTGGTAAAGAACCCTCCTGCCAATGCAGGAGATGTGGATTCAATCCTTGGGTCAGGAAGATTCCCTGGAGGAAGACATGGCAACCCACTCCAGTATTCTTGCCTAAAGAATTCCATGGACAGAGGAGCCTGGTGGGCTACAGTCCATGGGGTCACACGGAGTTGGACATGACTGAGCATGTATGTACAACTTGAACAATGCCCACAAGCTAGTTTAAAAACACAAATTCCATTCCCAGTGGCCAAAGCTGGAATAACTTTTGTAACAAAACAAGGTAGTACTGGATTATAGCCTGGGGTATAAAATACATCCACAAGTCCATACTATTACTAGTAACAAGAAAAAGTCATCAACGGGAGAGAAGAATCCAACCTCCCCTGCACAATTCTAAATAAATCATGTAGGGGCGTCTCCTGGTGGTCCAGTGGTTAAGAATCTATATCCCGCATGCTCATCATTGGACACACTGGCCCAGCTGCTCCACGGCACGTGCGATCTTCCCGGGCCAGGGATTGAACCAGTGCCCCTTGCACTGCAAGGTGGACTCTTTATCCACTGGACCACCAGGGAAGCCCCTATTTTCAGTTTTTTAAATAATACCGTTCCCTAGAGTGGCTCTACTAATTTTCAAACAACCCAATAAAAAAAATGAGTGCAAGACCTAAACAGACATTTCTTCAGAGAAAACATACAGATTCCCAAGAGGCAACAGGAAAAGATGCTCAACATCACTTAAAAAAGATGCTCATCATCACATTAGAGAAGTGCAGTTCCAAACTACAATGGCGTGTCACCTCACACTGGTCAGAATGGCCAGCATGAAAAAAGTCCACAAACAATCAACACTGGAGAGGGTGTGGAGAAAAGAGAACTCTCTCGCACTGTTGGTGGGAATGTAAATTGAAACTAAGTGCATCTTAATAACCCTAAATGGCAGGCAGCAATCTCAGCTCCATTTTCAGCTGGGAAAACCAACGCCCCAGTGGTAGAGCAACCTGCCAAGAACACACACGCGGCCAGTAGGTGGTGGGACTGGCGTGTGATCCCAGGCCTACGCAGGTCCCAAACGCCAGTACATATAATAAAGGCCTCAGGAGCTACTTTTAAGAGGACTTCCCTGGGGGCTCTGTGGTAAAGAACCCTCCTGCCAATGCAGGAGATGTGGATTCAATCCTTGGGTCAGGAAGATTCCCTGGAGGAAGACATGGCAACCCACTCCAGTATTCTTGCCTAAAGAATTCCATGGACAGAGGAGCCTGGTGGGCTACAGTCCATGGGGTCACACGGAGTTGGACATGACTGAGCATGTATGTACAACTTGAACAATGCCCACAAGCTAGTTTAAAAACACAAATTCCATTCCCAGTGGCCAAAGCTGGAATAACTTTTGTAACAAAACAAGGTAGTACTGGATTATAGCCTGGGGTATAAAATACATCCACAAGTCCATACTATTACTAGTAACAAGAAAAAGTCATCAACGGGAGAGAAGAATCCAACCTCCCCTGCACAATTCTAAATAAATCATGTAGGGGCGTCTCCTGGTGGTCCAGTGGTTAAGAATCTATATCCCAGGTTTCCCTGGTGGTCTAGTGGGTAAGGACACCGCCTTGGAGTGCAAAGGGCACTGGTTTGACCCCTGGCCCAGGAAGATCTCACGTGCCGAGGAGCGGCTGGGCCAGTATGTCCAATTATGAGTCGGCACTCTGCAGCGAGAAAGGCCACTGAGATAGGAGGCCCACACAGGCCAAAGAATAAAAAAGAAAAAAAAAAAAAAAAAAGGATGAAAAATAAATGATGACTTAGAGGTAAAAAAAAAAAAGAGAATCCACCTTCCCAGGCAAGGGATACGGGTTGGATCTGGTTAGGGAACTAGGATCCCACATGCCATGGATTAACTCAGCCTGCATGTCTCAACTAGAAAGAAGCCCTCATGCTACAAGAAAGATCCCACACATCCCCACTAAGACGTGACAGCCAAATAAATAATGTAGACACATAACCCTAAAGAAGGGTTCTCTTCCTTCCAAGAGAACTGTGTGGAGTAGGGAAACACAGTGACTTCACAGAAAAACCTGACAAATGCCACCTCAGCCGGGTGATCCGGGCCAGTAGCAACAGCGGAAAGTCATGCTGAAATTATGGAAACGTGATGAGATGATGGAAGTCACTGGCCTTCTGTGGACTTCCTCAACCAAACCCATAACCCAAGTCCAACTATGAGGAAAACATCACACAAATGCCAACAGGGGGATGTTCTGACCAGATACCTGTCTGGTATACCCTGTGAAAACTGGCAAGATCATCCAGAACAAAGGAGTTCTGAAACATGGTCATGTCAACAGAAGCCTAAGGAGACAACTAGGGGACAGCCCTAGAGGCCCAGTGGTTCGCAGTCCACCTTCCAGTGCAGGGGATGTAGGTTTAATACCTGGTTGGGGAACTAAGATCCCATATGCCGTGCCACAACTAGAGAGCCTGAGCATGGCAATGAAGACTCAATGCAGCCACAAAAAGAAACAAGTAGGACTTCCCTGGTGGTCCAATGGGTAAGGACACTGCCTTGCAGTGCTAGGGGCGCCAGTTTGATCCCTGGCCTGGGAAGATCCCACGTGCCACAGAGCGGCTGGACTGATGTGTTCAGCTACTGAGCCAGAGCTCTGGAGCGCATGTGCAGAGCCAGTGCTCTGCAACAACAGAGGCCACTGCGATGGGAGGCCCACACGGGCCAAAGAACAAAGATGGAAATAAATGAAAGACCAATAAAAGTGGCCCCCCCCCGCCAAACAAGAAAAAAGTCACGTAGGACAGTGGATGAGATCCTGGAATACAAACGGCACATGAGGTCAACACTGAAAATCTGAATCAACTCTGGACTTGGGTTATCAATAATGTATCAGAGTGGTTCATGAATTATAACCACTGGACTGTGGGTTACCAAATGGCTACTAAGGAAACCTGGGTGTGGGCTGTATGGGAACTCTCTGTGCTGTCATCTCAAGTTCTCTGTAAGTCTAAACTAGTCTAAAAAAAAAAGTCTATTAAAAACAAATTCCTGGGTTGACCCTCCGAACCCTTGGCTTTCTGGCGCGCATTTGCACAGCTGTAGCAGGGCGGTGAAGGAAGGCAGGCCCACCATCTGCCCGCTGACAGGCTGAAGAGAAGCAGCAGATACAGCATGGGTCCACAGGGAGGGGGACCGTTCACTCCAAGGACCCTGTAGGCCTCTCTTCCATCAGACGCCCCGAGGTGACGGCCTGTGCCTCCCTCATTAGGCTGGCAGCCTTCTTCATGTGAGCCGTGGAGCTCGCTGTCAGCCCCTGAGGGGCGGGGCCCACAGTTCTTCTTGAGGAGCTCAAGGAGGCCGTTCTCTGTGGTCCCAGGTGCCACACAGTCCCTATATGTATTTTATCTTCCTTTTTGTAAGCCAAGGTTCTAAACATGAATGGGGAAAGAGGTTATGTACAAAATGCACATGTAAAAAAACTGAAGTACAGTTAATTTTCCATGTTAAGTCTCAAGTGCACAGCAAAATGATTCAGTTACATATACATAAATATTCCTTTGTAGGTAGATATACATAAATAGTCTGTTGTAGCTCAGCTGGTAAAGCGTCCACCTACAATGCAGGAGACACTGGTCCGATTCCTAGGTTGGGACAATCCCCTGGAGAAGGGATAGGTTATCCAATCCAGGATGCTTGGGTTTCCCTGGTGGCTCCGTTGGTAAAGAATCCACCTGCAATGCAGCAGACCTGGGTTCGATCTCTGGATTGGGAAGATCCCCTGGAGAAGGGAAAGGCTACCCACTCCAGCATTCTTGCCTGGAGAATGCCATGGCTCGTCCATGGGCTGCAAAGAGTCAGACACCACTGAGCTACTTTCACTTCACATTCTTTTTGGCCACACCATATGACTTAGTTCCCATACCAGGGACTGAACCTGCATCCCTTGGACTGGAAGTGTGGAGTTTTCACCACTAGACTGCTAAGGATATCCCAACAAAATGTACAATTAAAAAAAAAATTCATTTACTTATTTGGCTGCATCAGGTCTTAGTTCAAGGCAAGTGAACTCTTAGTTGTGGCATGTGGGATCTAGTTCCCTGACCAGGGATCAAACCCAGACCCCTGCATCGGGAACTCAAGAGTCTAAGCCACTGGACCACCAGGGAAGTCCCAAAAATGTACATTTTTAATGGCTGGCAAAAGGCCTCCTTGCTCCAAAATAATAGAACTCCTAACTCTGCTTTTTTTTTTTAAAGACTTATTTATTTTTGTCTGTGCTGGATCTTCACTGCTGCACTCAGTTGTGGCAAGCTGCGCTGCTCTGCAGTTGTAGTATTCAGTTTTTTCATTACAATGGCTTCTCCTGTTGCAGAGCACGGACTCTAGGGTGCACGGGCATCAGCAGTTGCAGCAGATGGGCTTAGTTGCTTCACGGCATGTGGGATCTGCCTGGACCAGGGATCGAACCCACGTCTCCTGCATTGGTAGGCGGCCTCTTTACCACTGAGCCACCAGGGAAGCCCCACTCCTAACTCTCAGGATAAGCACAACTAATGCTCACAAGCAGCAACCTCAATCATTTGTTGGGATTAGTGCCTAAGCCTCCTCCCCTGGCCTCTCTTTCTTCAGTGCCCCTTGTACCATCCTTAGGCGTAGGTAAGTGGTAACAGCAGTAACAGTTTAAAACTGTGATGCTGCCAATTCTACAATGGAACAAAACTCAGTATCCCAGAAAGCTGCTTCTTGGTTGCAAGAAGCTGTGACTTGGAGGGACAATCAAGTCAACCCGAAATGTAAGGGGCAGCGTATCAGCAGTATGCACACAAAATGTCTGTGACGACTGCTCTGCAAAAGTTCTTAAGGACAGGGCAGGATGGGATGTGCCTCTGGACAAAGCAGGAAGAGAAAGGCCTGGAAATCCAATCAAGACTTGACAATGGGAGGCCATTGACGGGGGAGAGGCCAATTGCATTAACATAAGCTGAAGGAACACTAGGTAGAGACAGTGAACCTCTGAGGAGTGGAGAGTCTTAGAGAGTTTATCTTGTCTATTTCATATTGTCCAGAGTGGTGGGAATCTCCCTGAGCCTTACAGGCAGCTCAGAGCTTCCTGGAATTCTCTCTTAATAAGGATCTTGAGGTTTGGTTTAGACAGTCATCGGAAGGCAAAGATTTGGTAATTGATTAGTCATGTCCATCATGAGCACAGGGATGGAGCATTAGGCCAGAAGTGTTGCCAGGCTGGATCCCTGTATCCCTCGGAGGATATAAATACCTCAAGTCATCCCGGCTATTAAAATCATTCATCTTGTTTGGATTCCACGAATACCAACCTTCTAACTAGAATTTGGCATCCCCTGTGGCTTTTCCTACGGGGGAAAGAATGTGCTGACAGGCGGACATAAAGTTTTCAGGCTGCTTCATGGTGCTTGTCCCACTGGGCTTTAATATATTTGTGATCTGGCTTCCTCCCCAGGCTGCTGTGGATTTGGTTAGTCTGTCCCTTTTAGCCTGATCAGCTTCATGTGCACAAAAGGCTCTCCATCTCTGACCTGCAAAGAAGGAGCAGCATCACCAGCCTCAGGCTGCCCGCTCCACCCCTGTCATGCTGGGCCTGAGGGGTCTTTCTCCCGACATCACTAGCCAGGGGCTCTTCACCACATCAGTCACCCCGACCACAGCCATCTACCCTGAGCGCAGAATGAGCTGTGGGAGGCCTGCAAAGAAGAAAAAAAAAAAGCTACAGCCTCCAAAATTAGTTCTGTTGAATAGACAAGAATAAGGAAGAAAGAGATCCTGTGCTTAGGGGGAAGATGCCAAGAACACGTGATAGAACCCAAGCAGAAGGAACTGGCACTGTTTAATCTGGAGCAGGGAAAGTTCCAGAGGGCCAACTGGTTTCCAGTCATTAACTATGTGAAGCCTTGCTGTGATGCAGAGGGAGTAGATTTGTTCCCTTGGATTCTCAAAGAAAGTCTGGCCATCAAGGAGTGGCAGATACAGGGAGAAGGGTTTCAATGGGATAAAACAGAAAAAACTTACAAAAAAGATTTTTTTTTTGGCCAAGGGGATGTTAGTTGCCTGACCAGGGAAACCTGGGTCTTCTGCACTGGCAGCGTGGAGTCTTAACCACTGGGGAAGTCCCCCCAAGAGGAAGCTTTACAGGTCCGTTCAGTTCAGTCGGTCAGTCATGTACGACTCTGCGACCCCATGGACGGCAGCACACCAGGCTTCCCTGTCCTTCCCCATCTTCCGGAGCCTACTCAAACTCATGTCTATTGACTCGGTGATGCCATCCAACCACATCGTCCTCTGTCGTCCCTTTCTGTTTTGCCTTCTGTTTTTCCCAGCATCAGAACTACTTTTAAAGGTAGCTTTCCTTGCCGAAGTTTCAGCTCCCTGTATCCCGGGCTATTGAAAATCATTCATCTTGTTTGGATTCCACGAATACCAACCTTCTAACTAGAATTTGGCATCCCCTGTGGCTTTTCCTACGGGGGAAAGAATGTGCTGACAGGCGGACATAAAGTTTTCAGGCTGCTTCATGGTGCTTGTCCCACTGGGCTTTAATATATTTGTGATCTGGCTTCCTCCCCAGGCTGCTGTGGATTTGGTTAGTCTGTCCCTTTTAGCCTGATCAGCTTCATGTGCACAAAAGGCTCTCCATCTCTGACCTGCAAAGAAGGAGCAGCATCACCAGCCTCAGGCTGCCCGCTCCACCCTGTCATGCTGGGCCTGAGGGGTCTTTCTCCCGACATCACTAGCCAGGGGCTCTTCACCACATCAGTCACCCCGACCACAGCCATCTACCCTGAGCGCAGAATGAGCTGTGGGAGGCCTGCAAAGAAGAAAAAAAAAAAGCTACAGCCTCCAAAATTAGTTCTGTTGAATAGACAAGAATAAGGAAGAAAGAGATCCTGTGCTTAGGGGGAAGATGCCAAGAACACGTGATAGAACCCAAGCAGAAGGAACTGGCACTGTTTAATCTGGAGCAGGGAAAGTTCCAGAGGGCCAACTGGTTTCCAGTCATTAACTATGTGAAGCCTTGCTGTGATGCAGAGGGAGTAGATTTGTTCCCTTGGATTCTCAAAGAAAGTCTGGCCATCAAGGAGTGGCAGATACAGGGAGAAGGGTTTCAATGGGATAAAACAGAAAAAACTTACAAAAAAGATTTTTTTTTTGGCCAAGGGGATGTTAGTTGCCTGACCAGGGAAACCTGGGTCTTCTGCACTGGCAGCGTGGAGTCTTAACCACTGGGGAAGTCCCCCCAAGAGGAAGCTTTACAGGTCCGTTCAGTTCAGTCGGTCAGTCATGTACGACTCTGCGACCCCATGGACGGCAGCACACCAGGCTTCCCTGTCCTTCCCCATCTTCCGGAGCCTACTCAAACTCATGTCTATTGACTCGGTGATGCCATCCAACCACATCGTCCTCTGTCGTCCCTTTCTGTTTTTGCCTTCTGTTTTTCCCAGCATCAGAACTACTTTTAAAGGTAGCTTTCCTTCACTATCAGTCATTCAAATATCAACACTTTTGTTGTTGTTTTAATGTGGATCATTTGTAAAGTTTTTACTGAATTTGTTATAATATTGCTGCTGTTGTACGTTTTGGTTTTTCGGCTGCAAGGAATGTGGGGTCTTAGTTCCCTGACCACGGACCAAACCTGTACCCCTGCACTGGAAGGTTCAAGTCTTAAACCACTGGACCACCAGGGACGTCCCAAATACTATCGCTTTTTTTCCTTCTTCTTTGTTCTTTTGTCAGGTTTGTGAGATGCAGTGTAACTCAGTCATCGGGAACACAAACTGGAACAGGAACGCCCGGGTTCATTATCATTCTGTCACTTTTGTTGTTGTTTAGTTGCTAGGTCTTGTCTGACTCTTGGCAACCCCATGGGCTGTAGCTGGCCAGGCTCCTCTGTGCAGTTCTGCCATTGACTAGCTATATTACTTTGGGCAAGTTACCTTACTTTTCCATGCCTGTTTTCTCCACTAATGATAGGACCTACCTCAAATAGCACCTAACCTATGAGTCTGTGCTGAGGACTGATTAAATTATACATGCAAAGGGCTTAGACGAGCATCCAACATGCAGTGTGTGCTCCATAAGTGGCAGCAATTTTATTATAATCTCATACCACTCACACTATTATGTACTATTTTTCTTTAAGTAGACACATTATTTCTATAAATTTACTTGAAAGGAAACTTTATATTACTATGGTAAAGGCAAAGCCAGAAACATTTGCCATGTACAGATGGCAACTGCAAAGATGAACCTAAAGTTATGTTACGAAATCTTAGTTCGCTACTGTTGCCTGTTTCATCCCTTAAAGTTGAGGACTGCTGCTTTTTTCCATAAGAAGGGAGACAACCAAGTGTTCCAAACACTGTCCGGTAGTTCACTAAGACTTCTTTTGTTGACTGTTGTCAGAAAGAAGTGAGGTATTAGTCACTCAGCCGAGTTTGGATTGGGTTTCCATTTGCTTCTCCAGGGGAGTGTTCCTGGTCCAGGGATCAAACCCGGGTCTCCTGCATTGCAGGCAGATGCTTTACCATTTGAGCTATCAGGGAATCAGGGAAACCCCTGGTCAGAAGGAAGAGTCTGGCAAGTTCAAGAAAGTGAAAGGTTGCAGCTCCTGCTCTGGGGAGAGACAGAGTGCTGGGGAGGGAGGTGGTACAGGATCAAAGAGAGGGTTTAAAAAGAAAATACCTCTCCTCTGAATGAGGCTTCCTGATCTTTAGCCCCAGGATGGGTCTGTGGCAACAAATCATCTCACCAGGCACCCAGTGGTATGCTTGTTGTTGTTTAGTGGCTGAGTTGGGCCCCAAATTCTCTGTGACCCCATGGACTGTAGCCTACCAAGCAAGCTCCTCTGTCCACGGGATTTCCCAGGGAAGACGACTGGAATGGGTTGTCATTTCCTCTTCGAGGGAATCTCCCTAACCCAGGGACTGAACTCGCACCTCTGGCATTGGCAGGCAACCCCTTTACCACAGAGCCACCAGGGAAGCCCAGGGGTATGATCAGCACACTCCAAAAGCAAAATTAGACCCCTGCACTCACCAGCTCCCCTAGGACGACACCTGCAGCCGTTTCCAGACACATCCGCTGCCTCTCCTTTCTTTTTTATCTTTAAACAATTCTTTTTATTTATTTGTTTATTTTTGGCTGTTCTGGGTTTTCACTGCTGCCACAGGCTCTTCTCTCGTTGCAGGGAGTGGGGGCCACTCTCTAGTAGAGGTGAGCAGGCTTCTAGTTTTGGTGACTTCTCTTGTTGTGGAACTCGGACTCTAGGGCACATGGGCTCCACAGCTGCGGCTCTGAGGTTCTAGAGCACAGGCTCAACAGTTGTGGCTCACGGGCTTAGTTGCTCCGCAGCGTGGGGGATCCTCCAGGATCAGGGATCGAACCTGTGTCTTTCGCATTGGCAGATGAACTCTTCATCGCTGAGCTACCAGGAAAGCCGTCTCCTTTCTACTTGAAGGCACTTCTTCATGCGCTGAGGGGCTACGAAGCGTCGTCCCACAGTACCATTCTTTTGTTGACTGTTGTCAGAAAGAAGTGAGGTATTAGTCACTCAGCCGAGTTTGGATTGGGTTTCCATTTGCTTCTCCAGGGGAGTGTTCCTGGTCCAGGGATCAAACCCGGGTCTCCTGCATTGCAGGCAGATGCTTTACCATTTGAGCTATCAGGGAATCAGGGAAACCCCTGGTCAGAAGGAAGAGTCTGGCAAGTTCAAGAAAGTGAAAGGTTGCAGCTCCTGCTCTGGGGAGAGACAGAGTGCTGGGGAGGGAGGTGGTACAGGATCAAAGAGAGGGTTTAAAAAGAAAATACCTCTCCTCTGAATGAGGCTTCCTGATCTTTAGCCCCAGGATGGGTCTGTGGCAACAAATCATCTCACCAGGCACCCAGTGGTATGCTTGTTGTTGTTTAGTGGCTGAGTTGCGCCCAACTTCTCTGTGACCCCATGGACTGTAGCCTACCAAGCAAGCTCCTCTGTCCACGGGATTTCCCAGGGAAGACGACTGGAATGGGTTGTCATTTCCTCTTCGAGGGAATCTCCCTAACCCAGGGACTGAACTCGCACCTCTGGCATTGGCAGGCAACCCCTTTACCACAGAGCCACCAGGGAAGCCCAGGGGTATGATCAGCACACTCCAAAAGCAAAATTAGACCCCTGCACTCACCAGCTCCCCTAGGACGACACCTGCAGCCGTTTCCAGACACATCCGCTGCCTCTCCTTTCTTTTTTATCTTTAAACAATTCTTTTTATTTATTTGTTTATTTTTGGCTGTTCTGGGTTTTCACTGCTGCCACAGGCTCTTCTCTCGTTGCAGGGAGTGGGGGCCACTCTCTAGTAGAGGTGAGCAGGCTTCTAGTTTTGGTGACTTCTCTTGTTGTGGAACTCGGACTCTAGGGCACATGGGCTCCACAGCTGCGGCTCTGAGGTTCTAGAGCACAGGCTCAACAGTTGTGGCTCACGGGCTTAGTTGCTCCGCAGCGTGGGGGATCCTCCAGGATCAGGGATCGAACCTGTGTCTTTCGCATTGGCAGATGAACTCTTCATCGCTGAGCTACCAGGAAAGCCGTCTCCTTTCTACTTGAAGGCATTTTCTGGCTGTAGGGGGTGTACTTCAGAGAGCATGCAGAAACTGAGGGGGGAGGGGCTACCGGGACACACAGCCTCTCTAAGCATCCCCAGAGACACTGAGCCCTTCGTCCCACAGTACCTCACTCATCAACACCTCCTTTATTGAATTTGCTTCCTTCCCTGGTCCATTTCACTCTTGCTGGGTTTTCTGGGATCACCTCCCAAATAAATTTCAAGCACCCAAATTCTGGTCCCATGCAGTGGACATATGGACATTGTGGGAAAGGAATAATGGGTGGGACATGTAAAGGAAGTAGCATGGAGGCCTGTACTATCATATGTGAAGGAAATAGCTATAGTCATTGCTCTGTGAGAAAAGGGGATCCTGCAGTGTTGACGGTCTAGAGGGGTGGGATGGGGGGGATATACATATGACTAATCTGGGAACATACATATCTGTAAACAACAAAACTCTGTAAAAGTTAAAAGTAAAATAAAAGTCAAAAAAAAAAAAAAAATTCTGGTCCCATGATCTGCTTTGGGGAAACCCCAACTATAGCACAGTTTCGCTATGATGCTCCAGAAATGGTTGAGAGGACTTTCCTGGTGGTCCAGTGGTTAGGAGTCTGTCTTCCAATGCAGGGGATGCAGGTTCGATCCCTGGTCAGGGAACTAAAAGCCCACATGCTGCAGGGCAACTAAGCCCGCATGCCATAATGAAAGATTCTGAGTGCACCAACTAAGACCCAATGCAGCCAAATAAATTTTTAAAATAGTTATATATAAAAAAAGAAACGGCTGAGAATACTCCATGGAGAGTTATGAATCAGGTAAGAATTCAACTAGGAGGACAGTTAGTATCCTTCTGACACTTAGGTCCATGATTCTAGATTAAGAGTCAGCAAACTACAGCCCATGGCCCAGAGCCCTTCCTCCCCACCCCCGAAAGCCTGTTTTTATACAGCCAGTGATATAAGAATGGTTTTCCAGTTTTAAATAGCTGGCTTAGTTGCTCCAGCGTGGGGATCCTCCAGGATCAGGGATCGAACCTGTGTCTTTCGCATTGGCAGATGAACTCTTCATCGCTGAGCTACCAGGAAAGCCGTCTCCTTTCTACTTGAAGGCATTTTCTGGCTGTAGGGGGTGTACTTCAGAGAGCATGCAGAAACTGAGGGGGGAGGGGCTACCGGGACACACAGCCTCTCTAAGCATCCCCAGAGACACTGAGCCCTTCGTCCCACAGTACCTCACTCATCAACACCTCCTTTATTGAATTTGCTTCCTTCCCTGGTCCATTTCACTCTTGCTGGGTTTTCTGGGATCACCTCCCAAATAAATTTCAAGCACCCAAATTCTGGTCCCATGCAGTGGACATATGGACATTGTGGGAAAGGAATAATGGGTGGGACATGTAAAGGAAGTAGCATGGAGGCCTGTACTATCATATGTGAAGGAAATAGCTATAGTCATTGCTCTGTGAGAAAAGGGGATCCTGCAGTGTTGACGGTCTAGAGGGGTGGGATGGGGGGGATATACATATGACTAATCTGGGAACATACATATCTGTAAACAACAAAACTCTGTAAAAGTTAAAAGTAAAATAAAAGTCAAAAAAAAAAAAAAAATTCTGGTCCCATGATCTGCTTTGGGGAAACCCCAACTATAGCACAGTTTCGCTATGATGCTCCAGAAATGGTTGAGAGGACTTTCCTGGTGGTCCAGTGGTTAGGAGTCTGTCTTCCAATGCAGGGGATGCAGGTTCGATCCCTGGTCAGGGAACTAAAAGCCCACATGCTGCAGGGCAACTAAGCCCGCATGCCATAATGAAAGATTCTGAGTGCACCAACTAAGACCCAATGCAGCCAAATAAATTTTTAAAATAGTTATATATAAAAAAAGAAACGGCTGAGAATACTCCATGGAGAGTTATGAATCAGGTAAGAATTCAACTAGGAGGACAGTTAGTATCCTTCTGACACTTAGGTCCATGATTCTAGATTAAGAGTCAGCAAACTACAGCCCATGGCCCAGAGCCCTTCCTCCCCACCCCCGAAAGCCTGTTTTTATACAGCCAGTGATATAAGAATGGTTTTTCCAGTTTTAAATAGCTGGGGGGGAAAAATCAAAACAAGTATAACGTTTTGTAGTCCGTAAAAAATGATATGAAACCCAGATTTCAGTGTCCAGCAATAAAGCTTTATTGGAACATAGCTACACTTGTTCATTCCCATACCATCTATGGCTGCTTTTCCTCCAGAACAGTAGAGTTGAGTGGTGGCCACTGAAATCCTATGGTTCATGAGGCTCTAGACATTATCTGGCCCTTACCAAGAGTTTGCTGACCCCTATTCCAGATCATTTTCCTATGGGGACAAGAGGCCGATTGAGAACTCGTTACCTGGTGGATGGGGAATCTGTCATCAGACCTCATCTTTAGGGGGTTTTCCGATCAGCTGCTCACATTTCCTTTACCTACAGCTCTGTGACCTCCCTCTGTTCTCTGCAGGTATGTAGGACTCTTCTACTAAGGCATTCGTGTTTTTACACCAGGAAGAATTTTGTTTTTAAAAGGATATGAGATCGCGTCTCCCCTCCCCCCAACACACACACTGTGCACTGTCCCAGGTGGCTTCCTCCATTCTGAATGGCTTTATTCAGTCACTGATTCCTCTGCAAACCAAGGGTTTCTCTCGTAGCTCAGTCAGTAAAGAATCTGCCTGCAATGCAGGAGACCTGGGTTCAATTCCTGGGTCGGGAAGATCCCCTGGAGGAGGAAATGACAGCCCAGTCCAGTATTCTTGCCTGGAGAATCACATGGACAGAGGAGCCTGGTGGGCTATAGTAAATGGGATTGCAAGAGTTGGACGCGACTTAGTGAATAAACGACCACCCCTCCCTCCCCCAAACCAAACCAAATCCCGGGACCAGGATTGTGTTTGGAGCTCTCAGATCAACACTGGAAGGTCCATTCAATGCTAGATTGAGATGGGGGTGAGGAGGTGGGTTTTGTTGCTTACCAGTGGTGCAATTTTGAGCAAGACATGTAAGTGCCTGGGGCATCCATTTCATCACCTGTCAAAGGTGGAAACCATCCTACCCAGCCTGCCAGGATTACCATGGCAATTGGATGAAAGGAGAGCTGAGCTGCCCACAAAACCCAGCCACCCGTTGCAGCCTCCCTCTCCAGCATATTCCTGTGTTATTGGACCTCTGCGTCCTCCGAGCACCACACTCCCTGCACACTGGCTGGCTTGAGTTCCTTGACTTTGCTAAGCTCTCGGCTACCTGGCTGCTTTTCCTCCAGAACAGTAGAGTTGAGTGGTGGCCACTGAAATCCTATGGTTCATGAGGCTCTAGACATTATCTGGCCCTTACCAAGAGTTTGCTGACCCCTATTCCAGATCATTTTCCTATGGGGACAAGAGGCCGATTGAGAACTCGTTACCTGGTGGATGGGGAATCTGTCATCAGACCTCATCTTTAGGGGGTTTTCCGATCAGCTGCTCACATTTCCTTTACCTACAGCTCTGTGACCTCCCTCTGTTCTCTGCAGGTATGTAGGACTCTTCTACTAAGGCATTCGTGTTTTTACACCAGGAAGAATTTTGTTTTTAAAAGGATATGAGATCGCGTCTCCCCTCCCCCCAACACACACACTGTGCACTGTCCCAGGTGGCTTCCTCCATTCTGAATGGCTTTATTCAGTCACTGATTCCTCTGCAAACCAAGGGTTTCTCTCGTAGCTCAGTCAGTAAAGAATCTGCCTGCAATGCAGGAGACCTGGGTTCAATTCCTGGGTCGGGAAGATCCCCTGGAGGAGGAAATGACAGCCCAGTCCAGTATTCTTGCCTGGAGAATCACATGGACAGAGGAGCCTGGTGGGCTATAGTAAATGGGATTGCAAGAGTTGGACGCGACTTAGTGAATAAACGACCACCCCTCCCTCCCCCAAACCAAACCAAATCCCGGGACCAGGATTGTGTTTGGAGCTCTCAGATCAACACTGGAAGGTCCATTCAATGCTAGATTGAGATGGGGGTGAGGAGGTGGGTTTTGTTGCTTACCAGTGGTGCAATTTTGAGCAAGACATGTAAGTGCCTGGGGCATCCATTTCATCACCTGTCAAAGGTGGAAACCATCCTACCCAGCCTGCCAGGATTACCATGGCAATTGGATGAAAGGAGAGCTGAGCTGCCCACAAAACCCAGCCACCCGTTGCAGCCTCCCTCTCCAGCATATTCCTGTGTTATTGGACCTCTGCGTCCTCCGAGCACCACACTCCCTGCACACTGGCTGGCTTGAGTTCCTTGACTTTGCTAAGCTCTCGGCTACCTCCAGGCCTTTGCACATGCTGCTTTTCCTGCCTGAAACACTTTCCCCATCCCACCCTCGGTCTGGCTGCTTCTCAGCCTCTTTAACCTCCAATCCAAGGCAAGCCCCTTCTGAATGCCTCTCCATGTTTCTGCTTGATTCTCTTACTGCCTGTGCAGTAATGTTTGATTAGAGCCAGTTCTCAATATTTACAGTGGTTATATTCTCTAAAGCTGCCATGAACACAAAATTATCAAATACTGAACCATGGCTCCTAAGGGAAGAAAATCTAAGGTTAGGTCTCTGCAAGCCCCGCCACATTTTCATCAAAAGATCAATACCTAACCTTGTTTTATTTATTCTGTTATTTAATACATATTGTTGATTCATTGACATTGAACTCATGGCCAATACCACTACATCTTAGGCCTGAACAAAGCTTATCTAATACACATTTTCTCCGTAAGGTGCAACACAGCCTTCTTGGGCTTTGGGAACACTAGACAGCACTTCAGGGGTATCTTTGGGGGTGATTTTTTTCCCAAACTTATTTTTTAAAATATATTCATTTATATAGCAGCATCGGATCTTAGCTGCAGCACATAGGCTTAGTTTCATGTAGGATTCTTGGTTCCCTGACCAGACGTCCAACCCACAGTCCCTGCATTGCGAGGCGAATTCTTAACCACAGGACCATCAGGGAAGCCCCCCAAACTTATTTTCAGTTGAAGGAAAATTGCTTCACAATCCTGTGCTGGCCTCTGCCATACATCAACATGATGGCGTACGTAGGTATCCATGTGTCCCCTCCCTCTGAAACCTCCCTCCCACCTCCCACCCCTCTAGGTTGTTACAGCGCCCTGGTTTGAGTTCCCTGAAGCATACAGCAAATTCCCATTAGTTAAACAGTAAAATCACCAACAAAAACCCAACACCAAAATGCGAAAAAAAAAAAAAACAACCCAACAAACCAACCCATGGCACTCAACAGACCACAAAAGGAATGCTTGTTCACAATTCTGAAGAGTCAAAACAAGAAGACAGTGTCATCTTGTTTTGACCTCAGCTCAGAACAAGGGTGTTGAGCGACTCAGATTTTCTACCACTCTGTTCACGTCCATGAATGACCATGAGAAGTGCTGGAGATACTGATTTAGGGGCTACAAATACATTTCAGCAAGTGGAAGAATTCAGATACGGGATCTGCAAATAAGGAGGATCTATTGGACTTCTCGTTTCTCTCCTTCACTCGTGTGTGTGTTCACTGAGGACTGGCTTACTTACTATCTTCTCCGTCACGTCTGGATTACAGTCTGGCACATAGTAGGCTCTCAACAATACATCTGGTTTACATGAACCCACCCATCAATTCTGTGAAAGTGGTCTATTGGCAGTAGTGACAGCGACTGTGTGTGGCGGAGACACACGAACTGCCCTGCATGAAGTGATTTTTCTGTTTCCAACTCCATCCAAAAGGGAAACAGCAAATCATTGTACTTTTGCCATGGGTTCTCGGGTTGGCCTGCCTGGGTTCAAACACAGGATCTGCTTCTTACTAATTAGTCAACCCTGAGCAAGTTCCTTGGCCTCTCTGAGCCCCAGTTTCCGCAGCTGTCAAATGGAGTTGCTATAGTAACACTTTGTGGGTTATGGGGAGGAGGCGATGTGGCCATACACAGTAAGCATTGAGCACGGTGCCAGGCACTAGTGAGCGCTTGAGGAAACGTGACCTCTTACGGTCAATAATTTCCAGTAATTATGGCAGCTCTAAGAGCGCTATATCACCATACCCATTTTGCAGATGAAGAAACTGAGGCTAGGGGTGGGTTATGAGGGCTTTTTTTTTTTTGCCTCTAAGTCATCCTTTGTTTTCATCCATCTTTATTCTTTGGCCTGTGTGGGCTTCCCATTGCAGTGGCCTCTCCTGTTGCAGAGCACCAGCTCTGGGCGCATGCGCTCCAGAGTGGCGGCTCATAATCGGACCCATCCAGCCACTCTGCGGCATGTGGGATCTTACCCGGCCAGGGATTGAACCGGTGCCCCTTGCATTGCAAGGCGGACTCCACCCACTGAACCACCAGGGAAGCCCTCTATGAGTTTTTGAGGGTTACACAGCCCCGGGAGGGCAGGCTCTGGGAACTCTAAGCGGATGCTCATAACTGCTTTGCTATAAATATAGCATTTACTGGCTGCTCCAGGAGGCCCCCTGACTTTTGTAGGATAGTAAGGAAAAGCTCCCCTCCCCCCTGAGTCTTCTCTCCTATTCTACATCTGTGTCTTTCTGTTCCCTGCCCTCCTTCGAGTTCAACCCTTTCAGAACTAGGCCTATTGGGAGGGAGGATGTTGGTTTGTTATCTTGGGTTTGACAGCTCAAAGGCGGAGATATTTCCTGCTTAAAAGACATGCTGAAGAAGGAGGAGGCAGAGGAGAATCAGCCTTCTGGGCTGCCACAACCACCCTCTTCTTCCAGCCTTTTAGACCAAAGGTCCTCACCCTTGGCTGCTAATTGGAATCGCCTGGAAAGCTGTGAAACCTCCAGATGTCCAGGCCCCAAACCAGACCCCTTCCATCTGAGTCTCCCAGGGTGCTGGGGTGGGAGGGCAATGGGGCATCAAAGATATTTTTTTCAAGCTCCCTAAGCGATTCCAACGTGTAGGGCAAGTTGGAGAAATGGTGCTTTGGATCAGCAGTCGGCTCCAAAGCTGAAAACGCTTTGGGGAGCAGTCGCTCTTTTCTCCTCCTAGCACTGGCTGCTGGGGGATTCGGGCAGGCTTTCCAGAGGAACCGGCTAGGGGAGGATGTTCGCGCGCGAGCGACCTGCCGTGCAGCTCTGCCCCTTAGGCCCAGCCTGGAGACCGCGGGTCTCCGGGTCCCCGCAGGCAACGACACGTGCGGCCGCTCCGACCTGTCTGGTTATCTGCTGAGACCGCCGGTCGGGCACGGCAGCCGCCGCGCGGCCCAGCCCAACCACAGAGGTTCGCAGGAAACGCCCGGGGCTCAGGAATCCTACCTTGGCTGCCGGCGCTGCCCTCCGGTCCCCGGAATCCTGGGACTCCGGTTCGATCTGCTGCCGCGGCGTCGCGGTCGCTTTCGTCTGCGCCCGAGAGGCGCCCACTAGAGCGCAGGCGCCACCTAGTGGGCGCGGCGCGGCGGCGCGGGCGCCCGGCTGGGAGGTGGGAGGGCGGGCGGTCCCGGGCGGAAATGCAGCCCCGGCGGGCCACGTGGGCGGGTTTCCAGCACGCTGCGCACCCTGGGCGCGCGTCCCGGGCTGGGTGGGATCACCTTCACTCCTTAGAGGGCGCTGGAGCCTGAACTTGCTGAACTTTCTCTTGAGGGCACGGAGGGGCAGCCAGGCCCTTGGCTGCTGGCCTAGGATCCATTTTCGGAACTAGGCCTATTGGGAGGAGGATGTTGCTTTGTTATCTTGGGTTTGACAGCTCAAAGGCGGAGATATTTCCTGCTTAAAAGACATGCTGAAGAAGGAGGAGGCAGAGGAGAATCAGCCTTCTGGGCTGCCACAACCACCCTCTTCTTCCAGCCTTTTAGACCAAAGGTCCTCACCCTTGGCTGCTAATTGGAATCGCCTGGAAAGCTGTGAAACCTCCAGATGTCCAGGCCCCAAACCAGACCCCTTCCATCTGAGTCTCCCAGGGTGCTGGGGTGGGAGGGCAATGGGGCATCAAAGATATTTTTTTCAAGCTCCCTAAGCGATTCCAACGTGTAGGGCAAGTTGGAGAAATGGTGCTTTGGATCAGCAGTCGGCTCCAAAGCTGAAAACGCTTTGGGGAGCAGTCGCTCTTTTCTCCTCCTAGCACTGGCTGCTGGGGGATTCGGGCAGGCTTTCCAGAGGAACCGGCTAGGGGAGGATGTTCGCGCGCGAGCGACCTGCCGTGCAGCTCTGCCCCTTAGGCCCAGCCTGGAGACCGCGGGTCTCCGGGTCCCCGCAGGCAACGACACGTGCGGCCGCTCCGACCTGTCTGGTTATCTGCTGAGACCGCCGGTCGGGCACGGCAGCCGCCGCGCGGCCCAGCCCAACCACAGAGGTTCGCAGGAAACGCCCGGGGCTCAGGAATCCTACCTTGGCTGCCGGCGCTGCCCTCCGGTCCCCGGAATCCTGGGACTCCGGTTCGATCTGCTGCCGCGGCGTCGCGGTCGCTTTCGTCTGCGCCCGAGAGGCGCCCACTAGAGCGCAGGCGCCACCTAGTGGGCGCGGCGCGGCGGCGCGGGCGCCCGGCTGGGAGGTGGGAGGGCGGGCGGTCCCGGGCGGAAATGCAGCCCCGGCGGGCCACGTGGGCGGGTTTCCAGCACGCTGCGCACCCTGGGCGCGCGTCCCGGGCTGGGTGGGATCACCTTCACTCCTTAGAGGGCGCTGGAGCCTGAACTTGCTGAACTTTCTCTTGAGGGCACGGAGGGGCAGCCAGGCCCTTGGCTGCTGGCCTAGGATCCATTTTCGGATCTTCCCAGCCGGATTCAGGGATCTTGCACCCTTCTATCCAGCTGCGCCGATGTGTCAGATCCCCTCTTTGAAATAGGCTGCAAGCCTCAGAAGATCCAAAGGACTGAGTTTTTCTCAAGCCTAGGGAGGCCTTTGCCCTACTTACTCGTTCTTTGAGCCCCGCCTCCTTCCCCTCACCCCATCCCCCGTTTCCTATCCTTCCCACCCCCTTCCCAGTTCCCTCCAGTTCCTTTAGCTGACTTTTATTAAACAGCCACTGTGTAAGAGTCCAGAGACACAGGCTCCTAAGGAGTTGCCAACCCAGGTTATATGTCTGACCTGGGTGCCTTTGAGATGGACATATCTTTGGTCCTGGCCCTGCTGGACATGTACATACCTGATTCCCTGGTGCTAAATGCCCGCAGCCATCCCGTAACCATTGTGATAACCAAAATCACACCTTCATGGTTCCAATTGTCTCCTGGGTCGGGGGAGTGCCCTCCTAGGCTGAGAACCTATGAGGTGATCATTAAGGTCAGGAAAACGGTGGGTTATTGAAACTGTACGTTTCATATATGTTTTTCCTCCAGCAAATGTTAACTGAGCTCTTACTCTATGGGCCACTTTCCTATGAACAGGAGATACTAGGAAGGACAAAGCATCTTGGAATCTCTGCCCTTGTTGAATTCACAGTTATGTAACAAAGTAACTTTTAACACAAACACATGAAAACGCAATGCCATGTAATTGAGCTCTTCAAGGGATAAGTAGAGGCTTTTGTTGTTGTTGTTTAAGTTGATAGGGCACCAAAGGTAGAGAGCCCGGATGATGGAGGCAGGCGTGGTGAGTCTTTTTAAGGCAGTTTATCTCTGTGGGGATATCTGGGGTTACGTTGAACAGTGGAAATATTAGGGACACTTTGTGACAGTGAGACTTGGGCCATCCTCCCCTCCCCCGACGTGCCTGGGCCTGTTGAAACTTCAGTCTCCCTGTACTGGTGTCATCTGGCCAAAGTGACCATCAGGGATAGCGAAGGAAGGGGAGGGAGGACCTGGAGGGGTGAGGGTGCGTGTGTCATGGGGCTACCCCCAGCCTACGCAGGGCCAGCTCGTGTCCTGGTGAAGGTGACTCTTTGAGAGAAGTGCTGACAGGTAGACTTCCCGTCCTCTCGCTTTAAGGTGTCTGAGTCACTTTCATGCCTTGCAAAGCTCCCTTCTCCTCCCACACACCACCCCCCAGTGCCCCAAAGCTTGCCCGGGCAAAGACCTAAATTTTAGATCATAACCTCTGTGATTCTGATGCCAGGTATCACCTGATCAGGTTAAATGTTTCCTAAGCAATTTCTTGTCTGATTCTTCTAGTGTCTTGTTCATTCCACTAATCACAGTGTTTTGGAAACGGTGGTTATCAACAGGTCTGTTTTGTCCATAGGTTCTCCAGAGGTGATCTCCTTGAGGGTCTGCATCGTGTTTGATAGATAGACACAGTGGCAATAATAATAACTTGTAATGTATTACACACGAAGAATTTTGTTTTATTGTATTTGTCTGCGTAGCTTGTGGGATCTTAGTTCCTCAGTCAGACTGAACCCAGGTGCTCGGTGGTGAAAGCCTGGATCTCTAACCAGTGCACCACCAAAGAATTCCCAGCACCAAGAAATATTTTTTAATTATTTTAAAATTTATTTAGGCTGTTTTGGTCTTGGTTGCTGCACACGGGATCTTTGTTGCATTCGGTGGGGTCTTTTCTTTCGGCACATGGACTCTCTCGTTGTGGTGGTCGGGCTCCAGAGTGCTCAGGCTCAGTCGCTGTGGTGTTTGGGCTTAGCTGCTCAGTAGTTGCAGCGAGCAGGCTTAGTTGCTCTGTGAAGTGGGACCAGGGAGCGAACCAGTGTCCTTTGCAACGCAAAGTGGATTCTTAACCATTGGAGTGCCAAGGAGGTCCTGGCACTGAGAATATTTGATTGACTAGCTTAATCCTCACAATAATCCTATGAAGTCATCACTATTATTTTACCCATCTTATTGAGGAAGGAACTGAGGCCCATAATGCTTAAGTAATTGCTATTGCATAGCAAGTGGTATGGCCAGGACCTGAATTTGGATTGCCTGCCTGCACAACCTTTGCCTTTGAGCGCTCCACTACTGTGGACTGAGCACCTGGACAACTGTGTCTTAGACACAAGACAGGATGGAGAAGGGCCTCTCATCTGTATCCCTCTGTTTTCTTGTTCTGTCCCTTCTTTCCTTCAAAGGGAAAATTTTTTTTGCTGCATTTTGTTTTTTTAATAAATGCATGTTATGAGATGCAACCTAATTTTAGTAGGTGAGGGCTTGTTTCTCTTCTAGAATGATGCTCCATTAAAGAAGGGAGAGGAATTCCCTGGAGGTCCAGCGGTTAGAATTCAGCGCTTTCACTGCCAAGGGCAAGAGTTCAATCCCTGGTCAGGGAGTTAAGATCCCTCAAGCTTCGAGGAGAGGCTCCCCTCCAAAAACAGAGCGTGAGACTCCTCTACTGTTCAAAGTGAGTGAAACTAGAAAGGGAAGCCCTGGGAACACGGGCAGGATGTCAGGACCCCCGCAGAAGGAGGGGTGGAGAAGGAAGGAGTCGAGGTTTACAGAGGCCAACAGGAAATGGGCTGGTGCCTATCCCAGGAAGGGCACTTGATCTTGTGAGGCTGGCCCTTGAACTCAGGGGCAACTTGACTTTTGGGGTCATACTCTGTTTCCGGCAGAAATAAGTTTGGTCAGCTTCTGGCCATGAACTGCCTCTGCAAACCCTGCTAGATATTATGAGGCATATTAGCAGGATGACAGATACGCTGTCTCATTGATTCTTTACACAAATCCAGGAAACGGAGAGTCAGAGAGGTTAAACAACTTGCTGAAGGCCACACAGCATGTACACAATAGAGTTAGTGTTCAATCTCAAGTTTTTCTCATGCTGATTCAGGGTGCTTCTATTTATTTAGTTACATGGCTGTGTCAGGTCTTAACTGTAGCATGAGGGATCTTCAGTCTTTGTTGCGGCATGCGGATCTTCAGCCATAGCAGGTGAACTGTTGGTTTCAGCATATGAGACTTAGCTCCCTGACCAGAAATAACCCAGCCCCTTGGCACTGGGAGCAAGGCGTCTTAGCCACTGGACTTTGAATCTGGTGCTTCTAACCATGACCATTAGCTGTGTGTGTGTGCATGTTCAATTATTTAGCTGTGCCCAGCTCTTTGCAACCCTATGGACTGTAGTCCACCAGGCTCCTTTGTCCACAGGATTTCCCCGGCGAGAACACTGGAACAGTTTGCCATTTCCTCCTCCAGAGGATCTTCCCAACCCAGGGATTGAGCCCACGTCTCTTGTGCCTCTTTCGTTGACAGGCAGACTCTTAATCACTGAGCCACCTGCGAGGCCCCATTAGCTGCCTTTTCATAAATGAATGGTGAGTTGAACTCAACTCCTCTGGACAGATTTGTAGTCTTCATTTTGGCCAGGATGTCAGTTCCTTCTCTATCAGCTAACATTCTGCTCATCCTTCTGGGGTCCATCTCAAGGAAGCCCTGCCCTCTCCCATTTTTCCAACAGGCCCTTTCCCCTGTATCAAAGCACTGACTGTGTTCCACCATGTCATTTAATTCCCTGCAAAGATGTAGCCTCCCCCAACAGATTCTGTGCCCTTGAGAACATGGTTCGCGTGCATTGTACTAGATGGTGTGTTTACTTCTCCTCATCTGCTCTCCTTTTCTACCTTGCTCTCCATCCTGGGAGGCTGACCGAAATGAGTAAGAGCAAAGACTTCTATACCCACTAGCTTCAAGCTGGGTTTGGCCGATGGGAGACCTGTAAGAGACTAGAGGGAGGGAGGGAGGTGAGGTTTGGATGCTTATGGCCCTCGCTCCTTTCCTGCAGGGGGCCTTGGGTCAGCCCCTCTCCTGCCTACAGCCCTAGCTGGAAGGTGATCTTTTTCAGGCAGCTCCCTCTGCCTGCGCATTCAGGTCTCCTTAACTGCAATTCACTAAGATTCTGGAAACCACACAGCACCCCAAATGGAACCTTGTACCATGTGGCTCAGTAAACAGTTGTTAAGGTAAATTAGGGGCAGGTGTGTTTGTTTGTTTGTTTGTTCAAATGAAAAGCAGAAGAGAACGGATTGTAAATGATCTTGAGTACCAGGGCCAGATGGTAAATAAGCATGCGGATCTTCAGCCATAGCAGGTGAACTGTTGGTTTCAGCATATGAGACTTAGCTCCCTGACCAGAAATAACCCAGCCCCTTGGCACTGGGAGCAAGGCGTCTTAGCCACTGGACTTTGAATCTGGTGCTTCTAACCATGACCATTAGCTGTGTGTGTGTGCATGTTCAATTATTTAGCTGTGCCCAGCTCTTTGCAACCCTATGGACTGTAGTCCACCAGGCTCCTTTGTCCACAGGATTTCCCCGGCGAGAACACTGGAACAGTTTGCCATTTCCTCCTCCAGAGGATCTTCCCAACCCAGGGATTGAGCCCACGTCTCTTGTGCCTCTTTCGTTGACAGGCAGACTCTTAATCACTGAGCCACCTGCGAGGCCCCATTAGCTGCCTTTTCATAAATGAATGGTGAGTTGAACTCAACTCCTCTGGACAGATTTGT
The DNA here is from genome assembly GCA_022376925.1 of Tragulus kanchil. Classification (NCBI taxonomy): domain Eukaryota; kingdom Metazoa; phylum Chordata; class Mammalia; order Artiodactyla; family Tragulidae; genus Tragulus; species Tragulus kanchil. Next base: position 144,095,662 of record JAIOJX010000031.1, on the reverse strand, counting down.
AGTCTTCATTTTGGCCAGGATGTCAGTTCCTTCTCTATCAGCTAACATTCTGCTCATCCTTCTGGGGTCCATCTCAAGGAAGCCCTGCCCTCTCCCATTTTTCCAACAGGCCCTTTCCCCTGTATCAAAGCACTGACTGTGTTCCACCATGTCATTTAATTCCCTGCAAAGATGTAGCCTCCCCCAACAGATTCTGTGCCCTTGAGAACATGGTTCGCGTGCATTGTACTAGATGGTGTGTTTACTTCTCCTCATCTGCTCTCCTTTTCTACCTTGCTCTCCATCCTGGGAGGCTGACCGAAATGAGTAAGAGCAAAGACTTCTATACCCACTAGCTTCAAGCTGGGTTTGGCCGATGGGAGACCTGTAAGAGACTAGAGGGAGGGAGGGAGGTGAGGTTTGGATGCTTATGGCCCTCGCTCCTTTCCTGCAGGGGGCCTTGGGTCAGCCCCTCTCCTGCCTACAGCCCTAGCTGGAAGGTGATCTTTTTCAGGCAGCTCCCTCTGCCTGCGCATTCAGGTCTCCTTAACTGCAATTCACTAAGATTCTGGAAACCACACAGCACCCCAAATGGAACCTTGTACCATGTGGCTCAGTAAACAGTTGTTAAGGTAAATTAGGGGCAGGTGTGTTTGTTTGTTTGTTTGTTCAAATGAAAAGCAGAAGAGAACGGATTGTAAATGATCTTGAGTACCAGGGCCAGATGGTAAATAAGCCCCTAGGCTCCTGTTTGTCAGGAGCCTGGGGGCTTATTTATTTATTTTTACTTTTGTTTGGATGCTCTTAACATATTCTTTCCTTAATATACAGCAAATTTGACTTTAAAAACATTTCTGTGTACAGTTGTATGAATTTGAGCATGTGCGTAGATTTGCGGTAACCAGCACCACAATTAGGAAAAAAACACCCAAAATTCTTTCAAGCTATCAATTTGTAGTGGCAGGACTGATCTGTTTTCCATCCTTATAGACGAGGTGAGTTCAGTTGCTTCAGTCGTGTCTGACTCTTTGCGACCCTGAGCCCTCCAGGCTCCTCTGTCCATGGGATTCTCCAGGCAAGAGTGGTGGAGTGGATTGCCATGCCTTTCTTCAGGAGATCTGCCTGACCCAGGGATCAAACCCTTGTCCCTTATGTCTCCTGCATTGGCAGGTGGGTTCTTTACCACTATGGCCACCTAGGAATCTCTATATACCCAAATTGTCTGATCTTAATATATGTATATATTAAGATAATTTTTTTTTCCTTTTGCTACTTCTATTGGTTTTTCATTTATTTATTTTCATCCATCTTTGTTCTTTGCCCTGTGTGGACCTCCCATCGCAGTGGCCTTTGTCGTTGCAGAGCAATGGCTCCGGGCACATGTGCTCCAGAGCTCCGGCTCGGTAGTTGGACACAGTCCAGCCGCTCCGTGGCATGTGGGATCTTCCCAGGCCAGGGATCGAACCAGTGTCCCTTGCACTTCAAGGCGGTGTCCTTACCCACGAGACCACCAGGGAAGCCTCTATTTTTTTAATTGTTTTTTTTTGCCTGAGTGAAATGTTGGATCTTAGCTCCCTGGCCAGAAATTGAATCTGCACCCCTCGCTGTGAAAGTGCAGGGTCAGCTGCTAGACCGCCAGGGAAATCTCTCTATCCTTATATTTTTATCTTTCTGAGAATGCCATGTGAGTGAAACCGAACAGCAGACAACCTTTGAGACTGACTTCTTTCACTCAAGAATGTCTTTGAAATTCATCAAACTCATTTGTCTAACTACAGTTTTCCCTTTTTATTGCTGAGTAATAAACTGTTATATGGATGTATCACTGTTTATTCACATTTAGGCTGTTTCTAATTATCATTAATAGAGCACTGCTACATGTTCATGTGCAGGTTTTTGTGTGAGCACAGGTTTTTATTTCCCTTGGGTAATGTTATTGATTGAATGCATCCCCCCCCATTCATATGTTGAATTTAATCTCCAATATGACTGCATTTGGAGATTGGGCTTTTAGAGCTTCCTTTGTGGCTCACTGGTAAAGAATCTGCCTGCAGTGCAGGAGACACAGGAGACCGGGGTTCGATCCCTGAGTTAGGAAGATCCCCTTTTGAGGAAGAAGTGGCAACCCAGTCCTGTATTCTCACTTGGAAAATCCCATGGACAGAGGAGCCTGGTGGGCTGTAGTCCATAGGGTCACAAAGAGTTGGACGTGACCAAGCATGCACATGTGCACCAAGGTGGAGTCGTAAGTATGGGGCCCTAATCCCACTGAACTAGTGCCCTTATAAGAGAAAGGGACACGGGAGTTCTCTTTCTGTAAGCACAGGGGAAAGGCTATGTAAGAACGCATCAGGAAGGTGGCCATCTACAAACCAGAAGAAGAGATCTCTCCAGAAACCAAACTTGCCAACCCCTTGATTATGGACATCTAGCCTCCAAAACTGAGAAAATGTCTACCGTTTAAGCTGCCAAGTTGGCATTTTGTTATGGCAGCCTGAGCAGACTGATACAGGTAAATAGTCTATGGTAGGTGTGGGTTTAACCTTATGAGAAATTGCCAGACTGCACTCAAGGCGGTGTCCTTACCCACGAGACCACCAGGGAAGCCTCTATTTTTTTAATTGTTTTTTTTTGCCTGAGTGAAATGTTGGATCTTAGCTCCCTGGCCAGAAATTGAATCTGCACCCCTCGCTGTGAAAGTGCAGGGTCAGCTGCTAGACCGCCAGGGAAATCTCTCTATCCTTATATTTTTATCTTTCTGAGAATGCCATGTGAGTGAAACCGAACAGCAGACAACCTTTGAGACTGACTTCTTTCACTCAAGAATGTCTTTGAAATTCATCAAACTCATTTGTCTAACTACAGTTTTCCCTTTTTATTGCTGAGTAATAAACTGTTATATGGATGTATCACTGTTTATTCACATTTAGGCTGTTTCTAATTATCATTAATAGAGCACTGCTACATGTTCATGTGCAGGTTTTTGTGTGAGCACAGGTTTTTATTTCCCTTGGGTAATGTTATTGATTGAATGCATCCCCCCCCATTCATATGTTGAATTTAATCTCCAATATGACTGCATTTGGAGATTGGGCTTTTAGAGCTTCCTTTGTGGCTCACTGGTAAAGAATCTGCCTGCAGTGCAGGAGACACAGGAGACCGGGGTTCGATCCCTGAGTTAGGAAGATCCCCTTTTGAGGAAGAAGTGGCAACCCAGTCCTGTATTCTCACTTGGAAAATCCCATGGACAGAGGAGCCTGGTGGGCTGTAGTCCATAGGGTCACAAAGAGTTGGACGTGACCAAGCATGCACATGTGCACCAAGGTGGAGTCGTAAGTATGGGGCCCTAATCCCACTGAACTAGTGCCCTTATAAGAGAAAGGGACACGGGAGTTCTCTTTCTGTAAGCACAGGGGAAAGGCTATGTAAGAACGCATCAGGAAGGTGGCCATCTACAAACCAGAAGAAGAGATCTCTCCAGAAACCAAACTTGCCAACCCCTTGATTATGGACATCTAGCCTCCAAGACTGAGAAAATGTCTACCGCTTTAAGCTGCCAAGTTGGCATTTTGTTATGGCAGCCTGAGCAGACTGATACAGGTAAATAGTCTATGGTAGGTGTGGGTTTAACCTTATGAGAAATTGCCAGACTGTTTTCCAGAGTGACTTCACCATTTTGTGTTCCCACCAGGAACATTTGAGAATTATGGTTCCTCTACAATTTTGCCAGCATATGATATTATCAGTAGTTTTTATTTGTAGTTGTTTTTTTGTGTGTGTGGCTGTATTGTGCAGCCAACCAGGGACTTGGTTTAATTTAGTTTAGTTTCCCATCTGTGGATTGAACCCAGACACCCTGCATTAGATACAGAGAGTCTTAACCACTGGACTGTCAAGTAAGTCCCTATTTTTAAGAATATTTCTATATTATTTATTTGGCCACATCAGATCTTCGCTGTGGCATGTGGGATCTTTACTACATAATGTGGGATTCTTCATTGCAGCGCATGAACTCAATAGGTGCAACACACGGGCCTAGCTGCTCTGAGGCATGTGGGATCCCAGTTCCCCGACCAGGGATCGAACCCGAGTCCTTGGCCTTTCAAAGTGGACTCTCAACCGCTGGGCCACCAGGAAAGTCTCCCTAATTGTTCTTTATGTTGATATCTACTGTGTGCTGTGTTTTATAGGTAGTAAATGTTAAGGAAGCTTTTTAAAGCTGAAAATACATTGAAAATACCCTGCTGAGATCTCATCCATCATTGGATGGTCCATATCCCCTTTCTTGTTTATTTCCCATTTCTCTGGCCTCATTCTATTCCTAGGGTAATGTCCCCTAGGAAGAGTCAACAGTGATCTGGCAAATTACATTCTGGAGTCTCTTTCTGGTAAGGGACGTGACCAAGCATGCACATGTGCACCAAGGTGGAGTCGTAAGTATGGGGCCCTAATCCCACTGAACTAGTGCCCTTATAAGAGAAAGGGACACGGGAGTTCTCTTTCTGTAAGCACAGGGGAAAGGCTATGTAAGAACGCATCAGGAAGGTGGCCATCTACAAACCAGAAGAAGAGATCTCTCCAGAAACCAAACTTGCCAACCCCTTGATTATGGACATCTAGCCTCCAAAACTGAGAAAATGTCTACCGTTTAAGCTGCCAAGTTGGCATTTTGTTATGGCAGCCTGAGCAGACTGATACAGGTAAATAGTCTATGGTAGGTGTGGGTTTAACCTTATGAGAAATTGCCAGACTGTTTTCCAGAGTGACTTCACCATTTTGTGTTCCCACCAGGAACATTTGAGAATTATGGTTCCTCTACAATTTTGCCAGCATATGATATTATCAGTAGTTTTTATTTGTAGTTGTTTTTGTGTGTGTGTGGCTGTATTGTGCAGCCAACCAGGGACTTGGTTTAATTTAGTTTAGTTTCCCATCTGTGGATTGAACCCAGACACCCTGCATTAGATACAGAGAGTCTTAACCACTGGACTGTCAAGTAAGTCCCTATTTTTAAGAATATTTCTATATTATTTATTTGGCCACATCAGATCTTCGCTGTGGCATGTGGGATCTTTACTACATAATGTGGGATTCTTCATTGCAGCGCATGAACTCAATAGGTGCAACACACGGGCCTAGCTGCTCTGAGGCATGTGGGATCCCAGTTCCCCGACCAGGGATCGAACCCGAGTCCTTGGCCTTTCAAAGTGGACTCTCAACCGCTGGGCCACCAGGAAAGTCTCCCTAATTGTTCTTTATGTTGATATCTACTGTGTGCTGTGTTTTATAGGTAGTAAATGTTAAGGAAGCTTTTTAAAGCTGAAAATACATTGAAAATACCCTGCTGAGATCTCATCCATCATTGGATGGTCCATATCCCCTTTCTTGTTTATTTCCCATTTCTCTGGCCTCATTCTATTCCTAGGGTAATGTCCCCTAGGAAGAGTCAACAGTGATCTGGCAAATTACATTCTTCATCAGCGATGAGTCAATTTCTAAGAAAATTGGGGAAGAGGTTAGGTGTGGGCAAGTCTGGCTCCATGGGCCTTGATGCTTCATTTGAAGTTCTACTGTCGCCATCTTGAAATTCCTAGTAAGTTTTGAACAAGGGCCCACATTTTAATTTCACATGGGCCCTGCAGTTGTGTAACCAGTCCTGGGTAGGGGCGTCATTGGCAAGACAAGGCTTCTCACCAGATTCACTCGGAAAAGGGCCCTCATCTGTTCTCACCAACCACACCTCTTAACTAAGCCAAGCCCATCCCAAGGGTTTTACCTGTCTCCCCACTGCTCCTGCTGCCTGTCTTTTGTGTTGACTTGGTATAAGCATGATTAATCGGGAGGCTTCACAAGGGAATTATTGGCTTAGCATCTCAGTATCCAGTGAGCATTTGCCTTAATTAGAGCCTCTTAATCGGAAGGCAAATGCAACCTCTTTCTCCCACCGTGAGCGCCCCCAGACTGTGCTTTGGTGTTTATATGAGAGAGGTAAATTGACAACATTAAATGTCTTCCTAATTGTTATTCTGCCAGCTGAGCTGGCAAGAAGCTCATTCAAAAGAAGGTGATTTATAGGGGAGTCTTACCACATTCTTGTGGGTAAGGATCGCTGAATGCCTAAGCCCAGGAAGATGAATGGTGTTAACTGGAGGCAGTGGGGCAGGGGAAGAAGGGGACAAGAATCGGGAAGGACCCCAAGCTTGTATGTTGGGCAACATCCTGAACTGGCTTCCAGAACATGCAAGTAACCTCAGACCATTAATCTAACCATTCTGGACTCAATTCTTTCACCTCTAGAGTGGCTTAATAATACTCCTACGTAGGATGTTTGATTGTGAGGAGTAACTGAGAGGACTTGTGTAACATATACAAGGCTGGCCTGTACCCGCCCCTCTGTAAGTGAGTGGGAGCTGGTGTCACCTTAGACTGCTGTGAGCATACTTGGACAAGATTACCTTCTGTGCTTCTTTGAAAAGCTCCTTCATGGACTTGCTTGATCCTCTTTCCAACTTCCTGGGAACTGCGCCAGAATCGTCAGCTCCTTTTGGGGTTAGGAGAAGGAAAGCGAGGTGATTGGGTCCTGGCTCCTTTTTGGGCCTGGGGGAAGGGGGGGCAAGTCTGGCTCCATGGGCCTTGATGCTTCATTTGAAGTTCTACTGTCGCCATCTTGAAATTCCTAGTAAGTTTTGAACAAGGGCCCACATTTTAATTTCACATGGGCCCTGCAGTTGTGTAACCAGTCCTGGGTAGGGGCGTCATTGGCAAGACAAGGCTTCTCACCAGATTCACTCGGAAAAGGGCCCTCATCTGTTCTCACCAACCACACCTCTTAACTAAGCCAAGCCCATCCCAAGGGTTTTACCTGTCCCCCCACTGCTCCTGCTGCCTGTCTTTTGTGTTGACTTGGTATAAGCATGATTAATCGGGAGGCTTCACAAGGGAATTATTGGCTTAGCATCTCAGTATCCAGTGAGCATTTGCCTTAATTAGAGCCTCTTAATCGGAAGGCAAATGCAACCTCTTTCTCCCACCGTGAGCGCCCCCAGACTGTGCTTTGGTGTTTATATGAGAGAGGTAAATTGACAACATTAAATGTCTTCCTAATTGTTATTCTGCCAGCTGAGCTGGCAAGAAGCTCATTCAAAAGAAGGTGATTTATAGGGGAGTCTTACCACATTCTTGTGGGTAAGGATCGCTGAATGCCTAAGCCCAGGAAGATGAATGGTGTTAACTGGAGGCAGTGGGGCAGGGGAAGAAGGGGACAAGAATCGGGAAGGACCCCAAGCTTGTATGTTGGGCAACATCCTGAACTGGCTTCCAGAACATGCAAGTAACCTCAGACCATTAATCTAACCATTCTGGACTCAATTCTTTCACCTCTAGAGTGGCTTAATAATACTCCTACGTAGGATGTTTGATTGTGAGGAGTAACTGAGAGGACTTGTGTAACATATACAAGGCTGGCCTGTACCCGCCCCTCTGTAAGTGAGTGGGAGCTGGTGTCACCTTAGACTGCTGTGAGCATACTTGGACAAGATTACCTTCTGTGCTTCTTTGAAAAGCTCCTTCATGGACTTGCTTGATCCTCTTTCCAACTTCCTGGGAACTGCGCCAGAATCGTCAGCTCCTTTTGGGGTTAGGAGAAGGAAAGCGAGGTGATTGGAAATAATATAGGAGTCCAATATAGAACATTTGGCTTCCCTAGTGGTCCAGTGGTTAAGAATCCACCTACCAAACATGTTTGGTAGAAAACAACAAAATTCTATAAAGCAATTATCCTTCCATCAAAAAATAAATTAATTAAACAATAAATAGATTTTTAAAAAAGAGAAAGAATCCACCTGCCAATACAGGGACACAGGTTTGATCCCTGATCTGGGAAGATCCCACATGCCATGGACCAACTAAGCCCATATACCACAACTACTGAAGCCCACACTCCCTAGAGCCTGTTCTTTGCAATAAGAGAAGTCACTGCAAGGAGCCCATGCACCACAACTAGAGAAAGCCTGCTTGCAGCAGTGAAGACCCAGAACAACCACCCAAAACAAATCCTTAAACAAAATAAGAGAGCATTTGTTCACAGCTTTGAAAACCTTTACCCATATGTCCAGAGTAATAGAGCCATGACAGGCCTCCCAAACTGATGACATCATGATGGAAGATGAAGACGGTCTGATGGGGTCTTTAAAACAGATGAGAATGGTGATAGAGTGGAATCTGAGTGACCTGGGTTCGAATCCCAGCCCTGCTATTTCCTGATGTTTAGACCTTAAATAAGTTATTCAATTTCCCTGTAGCCGTGTCTCCATCTGTTAAACGAAGGTTAAACAACACAACCTGGCCCCTAGGGCAGTTGTGAAGATGAAGCAAAATGATGAATGTAAGGTGCACTTGGCACCAAGTAGCACTCGGTACCTACTACTTTGCTTATTTATTTTTCTTCCAGTTTTATTGCAATATAACTGACAAATAGCACCCTTAGGGGCTGCCCTGGGGGCTCAGTGGTAAAGAATCCTCTTGTAACGCAGAAGATGCGGGTTCCATCCCTGGGTTGGGAAGACACTCTGGAGGAGGAAATGGCAACCCATCCAGTATTCTTGCCTAAAATATTCCACGGACAGAGGAGCCTGGTGAGTACAGTCCGTGAGGTCTCAAAAAATCAGATGCAACTGGGTGACTGAGCATGGAAGATAGCACTGTTTAAGTTAAGGTATACAGGGTAATACTTTGACTTTCGTACTTCAGGGAATGAGTATCCCAATAAGTGTAATGAACATCCATCGTCTCTTAAAGATACGGTAGTAAAGGAACACAAAATTGTGTGTGTGTGGGTGTGTGTATGATGAGAACTCTTAGGATTTACTGTTATTAACTTTCATACTTAACATACAGCAGTGCTATTGCTGGTTCTTTTCATTATCCTTCCATCAAAAATAAATTAATTAAACAATAAATAGATTTTTAAAAGAGAAAGAATCCACCTGCCAATACAGGGACACAGGTTTGATCCCTGATCTGGGAAGATCCCACATGCCATGGACCAACTAAGCCCATATACCACAACTACTGAAGCCCACACTCCCTAGAGCCTGTTCTTTGCAATAAGAGAAGTCACTGCAAGGAGCCCATGCACCACAACTAGAGAAAGCCTGCTTGCAGCAGTGAAGACCCAGAACAACCACCCAAAACAAATCCTTAAACAAAATAAGAGAGCATTTGTTCACAGCTTTGAAAACCTTTACCCATATGTCCAGAGTAATAGAGCCATGACAGGCCTCCCAAACTGATGACATCATGATGGAAGATGAAGACGGTCTGATGGGGTCTTTAAAACAGATGAGAATGGTGATAGAGTGGAATCTGAGTGACCTGGGTTCGAATCCCAGCCCTGCTATTTCCTGATGTTTAGACCTTAAATAAGTTATTCAATTTCCCTGTAGCCGTGTCTCCATCTGTTAAACGAAGGTTAAACAACACAACCTGGCCCCTAGGGCAGTTGTGAAGATGAAGCAAAATGATGAATGTAAGGTGCACTTGGCACCAAGTAGCACTCGGTACCTACTACTTTGCTTATTTATTTTTCTTCCAGTTTTATTGCAATATAACTGACAAATAGCACCCTTAGGGGCTGCCCTGGGGGCTCAGTGGTAAAGAATCCTCTTGTAACGCAGAAGATGCGGGTTCCATCCCTGGGTTGGGAAGACACTCTGGAGGAGGAAATGGCAACCCATCCAGTATTCTTGCCTAAAATATTCCACGGACAGAGGAGCCTGGTGAGTACAGTCCGTGAGGTCTCAAAAAATCAGATGCAACTGGGTGACTGAGCATGGAAGATAGCACTGTTTAAGTTAAGGTATACAGGGTAATACTTTGACTTTCGTACTTCAGGGAATGAGTATCCCAATAAGTGTAATGAACATCCATCGTCTCTTAAAGATACGGTAGTAAAGGAACACAAAATTGTGTGTGTGTGGGTGTGTGTATGATGAGAACTCTTAGGATTTACTGTTATTAACTTTCATACTTAACATACAGCAGTGCTATTGCTGGTTCTTTTCATTACTTATGTGTTTGGGTAACCCCTGGAGTCCACGATCTTAGGACTTCCCTTCCCATTCTTCTTATGCCCTGGGTGGAGGTGGCATTCTAGGGTGGGGATGGCCTCCAAGTGGGGGGTCTGTGAGCCCTGGACCTGAATATGACCCTGGGACAAGGAGGAGGGGCACAGTTAGTTGCTTAGTAACGGAGCTTTCTTAGCCTGCAAAGAGAGGGCTGGTGTTTACAGGTAACTAGGTGGGGGGTTGTCATTTGTAAAGAAGTTACAGGTTAAACAAAACGGAATTCTTTCAATGGAATGAATAGGGCTCGGTGCTGGGAACTAGCTGGCTTAACCCTAGGGCCCCCTTCCAAGCTCAGCCCACCTCACAGATGCAGGGGGAGCAGGGGTTGGAGGGTGGTGGTGTCATTAGGTGGGTGGGACTGGTGTCTCCTAGTGACCATGGAAACCAAACCCGTTCTCTTTCAGCTGTGCTCTGAGGAAGTTATTTAACTCTGGCCTGGACCGGCCATTCAGACCCTCCTCCCCTCTGGACATCCCAAGGCCCTCGCCCTCTGCGTCCGACTGGGATGGGGTGCCACTCTAGCAAGAACACCGAGGTGGAGGGGGAGTCCCAGAAACCAGCAGAACAGCCCGAGGGAGAGGAGCCAAATCTGGGGGCTGGCCCAGAGGCAGCGGACGGCAGAGACACCTCCTCGAAGGACAGCACCCCCGAGCAGAAGAACTGAGATGCTTCGCTCTGGACTTGGGCCCTCTTCTCAACCCTGGAACTGCTTTGGCCCATGAAATGAGCCCCATCCTGAGACGCTCCAAGGAGAAGGAAGAGAGCAATCCCTGCCTTCAGGATCCAGGCTGCAGAAGTCACCTTCACCCAGTTTTGCTCTGGAGCTGTGAGGGAGGCGTGGTCAGGGATGTCCTGTTTTCCCCAGCTCCCTGATAGATATGTCTGTGTGTGTGTGTGTGTGTGTGTGTGTGTGTGCGGACACGGTCGTGTCCGACTCTTTGAGACTCCATGGACTCCTCTGTCCAGGCGCCCTCCAGACTCTTCTGTCCATGGGATTCTCCAGGCAAGAATACTGGAGTGGGTTACCATGTCCTCCTCCTGGGGATCTTCCCAACCCAAGGACTGAACCCAGCTCTCCTGCGTTGCAGGTGGATTTTTCACCACCAAAGCCACCAGGGGACAAAGAAGGCTTCTCACATTATGGAACTTTCCCCGAGCTGCTGGAAACAGGTGGAGCCCCTGGCAGACTGCTCTCGCCCTGGCAAATCTCTGCTGCAAAGATGTGACTGTCTAGTGACACCCACCTCCCTTCCAAGCGCTTCACTTTTCTGAACTGGGAAAGCTCTCTGGCTTTCAGATGGGAATTGTGGCTCTCAGTGTCCTGTTGGGTTTCCCCCACTTCCCTCTCCTTTTTCTAATAGCTGGCTGAATAGCCGGTTCCCCTTACGGGAAGGTTTGGGGTTTGGCTTATTCCACACTGTTTGTTTGAACGCTTCAATAGTTAACTTGGAGAATTGTTAATGAGTTATGGAAACAATCAGGATCAGCCTGTGATCATGGCAATGGAAGACAACAAGGTCTTGATCACCCCGTAAGTGGAACACCAAGTACTGGTGGGAAGGAAGGAGGCGGGATTCATGTGGCTGGTGCTTTAATCCCCAGAAAAAGGTCCCTCTGCTGCTGTTCCTGCATCTCCTCCCATCAAGAGTCTGTCAATTTGAACCCTCGGGTGTCTGAGCTATCTGTATCCAGCCTTTGGAAATAGTTCGCTGTTTACACACACGTCTGTCAGCCTCTCTTTTTTCCTCCTTGCATGTGTTTTTCTTAATGCGCCTCAAAAGCGTTTTAATTTGAAATCCAGCAGACATGTTTGCAAATAAATGATGACACAACATGTTTGAAAGACAGGACTGGGGAGCTGAGACGAGAGGATCTGTGGGGAAGAGTGGGTGTAATACTATAGAACATGAGTGAGCAATGGGGCCGTGGAGCCTTTCCTTGGTTTCAGACATCATGCTGAGGACTTTACATGGGGAGCGGTTAATGTGCCTGCCACAACTATCCCCAGTAATAGATGAGGAGACTGAGGTAGCAAGAGGTCAAATAACTTGCCTGAGCATGGCCAGCCAGGATGGAGGCAGAACCCAGATTTGAGCCCCAGATTTGACTCCCCGCCCCAAACAGAGTGGCTACTAAATTTACACTGTTAATCCCTGCAGAATCCTGCATAAAGTCGGGGGCATTTCCCACAAATAAACGGAAATCCATGTCCTGTTACAGCGTGTGTGGAGCGGGGAGCGGTGCCGTTTCTCTTTACTCAGCTGGATCTACCTGCCTTTGGAGGAGACATCTGGTCGGGTAGGAGTCACCCCACTGCTGGCTGAGTGATGTGTGCCCTGAAACGTCCGATTCTTTGCAGCCGCATGCACTGTAGCTCTCCAGTCTCCTCTGACCACGGGATTCTCCAGGCAAGAATACTGGAGTGGGTTGCCATGCCCTCCTCCTGGGGATCTTCCTGACCCAGGGATCAAATCCACTTCTCCTACATCTCATGCATTGGCAGGAGGATTCTTTACCACTGTGCCATGGGTAATGCCTTGAGGGCCTTCTATTTCTTCCTCTGGGGGTGCAGGGTGGATTGGGTGAGGAGAAGCAGGCGGATAGAAAGATGGAGAAAAAAGAATCAGCATGCTGCTGAAAACGACCCTCGTTTTGGGCTCGTCAAAACCTCAGAAACTGAATAGGATTGTTTTGAGAATCTGGCAACAGAGGTAAAAGGGAGGAAAGAAGGAAGGACCAGAAGTAAAGCAATTTGCCTGTGAATTGACTGCAGAAACGTCCCTTCTGCTTCAGCAGAGCCTGACGTCTTTCAAGGAGGGAGCAGGAGAGACGGGGCCTCCTCAGCTGGCCCGAAGCCCTGCTCTTTGCCGGGGGGTAGGAAAGTTGCAGTGGGCCAGGAAACAGGCCTGGGCTTGCAGATGAGGATCAGGAAGTTTGGGGCCTCTTTCTACAGCTTTCTGGGTATAGGCCAAGCTCTGGTAACTGCTTTCAATTTTTTTTTTTTTTTATACAGTTTTGTTTTTCTCCCTCCTCCTTCCTAATGGAAATTCACCCTGCAAAACAGGACAGTGTCTGGTCAGAAGCTGCTCACAGTGTCCACCCGCAGGACTCTTGGAAAAAGTTCAGCTGGTGGTGAGGTAGCAAGAGGTCAAATAACTTGCCTGAGCATGGCCAGCCAGGATGGAGGCAGAACCCAGATTTGAGCCCCAGATTTGACTCCCCGCCCCAAACAGAGTGGCTACTAAATTTACACTGTTAATCCCTGCAGAATCCTGCATAAAGTCGGGGGCATTTCCCACAAATAAACGGAAATCCATGTCCTGTTACAGCGTGTGTGGAGCGGGGAGCGGTGCCGTTTCTCTTTACTCAGCTGGATCTACCTGCCTTTGGAGGAGACATCTGGTCGGGTAGGAGTCACCCCACTGCTGGCTGAGTGATGTGTGCCCTGAAACGTCCGATTCTTTGCAGCCGCATGCACTGTAGCTCTCCAGTCTCCTCTGACCACGGGATTCTCCAGGCAAGAATACTGGAGTGGGTTGCCATGCCCTCCTCCTGGGGATCTTCCTGACCCAGGGATCAAATCCACTTCTCCTACATCTCATGCATTGGCAGGAGGATTCTTTACCACTGTGCCATGGGTAATGCCTTGAGGGCCTTCTATTTCTTCCTCTGGGGGTGCAGGGTGGATTGGGTGAGGAGAAGCAGGCGGATAGAAAGATGGAGAAAAAAGAATCAGCATGCTGCTGAAAACGACCCTCGTTTTGGGCTCGTCAAAACCTCAGAAACTGAATAGGATTGTTTTGAGAATCTGGCAACAGAGGTAAAAGGGAGGAAAGAAGGAAGGACCAGAAGTAAAGCAATTTGCCTGTGAATTGACTGCAGAAACGTCCCTTCTGCTTCAGCAGAGCCTGACGTCTTTCAAGGAGGGAGCAGGAGAGACGGGGCCTCCTCAGCTGGCCCGAAGCCCTGCTCTTTGCCGGGGGGTAGGAAAGTTGCAGTGGGCCAGGAAACAGGCCTGGGCTTGCAGATGAGGATCAGGAAGTTTGGGGCCTCTTTCTACAGCTTTCTGGGTATAGGCCAAGCTCTGGTAACTGCTTTCAATTTTTTTTTTTTTTTATACAGTTTTGTTTTTCTCCCTCCTCCTTCCTAATGGAAATTCACCCTGCAAAACAGGACAGTGTCTGGTCAGAAGCTGCTCACAGTGTCCACCCGCAGGACTCTTGGAAAAAGTTCAGCTGGTGGTGAGGTTTTAAGGCAGGGTGGTGCTTGTTTCCACCAGCTCCTAAGGGGTCAGACTCACTCAGCTTCTTACCAAATCCAAATGATGGGGACTCCAGGTCCTGAGAAGTTCAGAAACGGGGTGGTTTGTTTGGCTTCCTTCTGGGATGGTGCAAAATGCTCCTTTAATTAAATTTGAGATGGCTGAGGGTTTCAAAAACAGAATTCTTCATCCACCTCCAGCTGTGGCAGGCATGCTGCACTTTGCCAGGAAGTTAATCTGTAACAGGAAAAGGGACCCAGTTTCTTTTTAACGACATTCCAGTTGTGCCATGGGGCCCTAGTATCACTCATCTGGCTCCCTCTGAGGCTCAAGTGCCTGATAAAAGTGGCCAGGATTATGTCTACTGGAATGAGCTTTAAACTCTTTCAAGGCAGGTCTGCTTAGACTCGGCCCATGACTTGAAAGCCATTGCTCTGGCCCACCTCCACCACTACAGGAGAGGAGGAGTTGGTTTGCTAGTCACTTTTCCACCCACATGTATCTCCATCTATTCATCCATCCTCCCATCCATCCAGCAGTCCATTCAGTTCATCTGTCTGTCTGTCTGTGTATCTATTTACCCACCCACTTATGTTATTTACCTTTACCCTGATGTTAGGAAAGATTAAAAGCAGAAAGAGAAGAGGGTGAAAGAGGATGGGATTATTGGATGGCATCACCAATGCAACGGCCATGAACCTGGGGAGCCTCCAGGAGATGATGAGGTGTAGGGAAGCCTGGCATGCTGCAGTCCATGGGGTCACGAAGAGTCGACATGACCGAGCGACTGAACAGCAACAACCACTACCTGGACGTCCGGTTCCTCCCTTGGATTTTTCAGATGTATGATGCAATACACTTTCTGTTTCAAACCAAATTCATTCATGAAGCAAGTATTTATTTTCTACTCTTCCCTACCACTCGGTCACTGATTGCTTGCTCTATCCAACTATTAATCCAGCAGTTACTGGGGGACAACTCTGTGCCACACACCTTATTGTTAATAAAATGTTGAAGTATGTCCTGTCCACCCGCAGGACTGTTGGAAAAAGTTCAGCTGGTGGTGAGGTTTTAAGGCAGGGTGGTGCTTGTTTCCACCAGCTCCTAAGGGGTCAGACTCACTCAGCTTCTTACCAAATCCAAATGATGGGGACTCCAGGTCCTGAGAAGTTCAGAAACGGGGTGGTTTGTTTGGCTTCCTTCTGGGATGGTGCAAAATGCTCCTTTAATTAAATTTGAGATGGCTGAGGGTTTCAAAAACAGAATTCTTCATCCACCTCCAGCTGTGGCAGGCATGCTGCACTTTGCCAGGAAGTTAATCTGTAACAGGAAAAGGGACCCAGTTTTTTTTTAACGACATTCCAGTTGTGCCATGGGGCCCTAGTATCACTCATCTGGCTCCCTCTGAGGCTCAAGTGCCTGATAAAAGTGGCCAGGATTATGTCTACTGGAATGAGCTTTAAACTCTTTCAAGGCAGGTCTGCTTAGACTCGGCCCATGACTTGAAAGCCATTGCTCTGGCCCACCTCCACCACTACAGGAGAGGAGGAGTTGGTTTGCTAGTCACTTTTCCACCCACATGTATCTCCATCTATTCATCCATCCTCCCATCCATCCAGCAGTCCATTCAGTTCATCTGTCTGTCTGTCTGTGTATCTATTTACCCACCCACTTATGTTATTTACCTTTACCCTGATGTTAGGAAAGATTAAAAGCAGAAAGAGAAGAGGGTGAAAGAGGATGGGATTATTGGATGGCATCACCAATGCAACGGCCATGAACCTGGGGAGCCTCCAGGAGATGATGAGGGATAGGGAAGCCTGGCATGCTGCAGTCCATGGGGTCACGAAGAGTCGACATGACCGAGCGACTGAACAGCAACAACCACTACCTGGACGTCCGGTTCCTCCCTTGGATTTTTCAGATGTATGATGCAATACACTTTCTGTTTCAAACCAAATTCATTCATGAAGCAAGTATTTATTTTCTACTCTTCCCTACCACTCGGTCACTGATTGCTTGCTCTATCCAACTATTAATCCAGCAGTTACTGGGGGACAACTCTGTGCCACACACCTTATTGTTAATAAAATGTTGAAGTATGTCCTGTGGGAGCACAGCCTGGAGGAGGGAAATTTGGAGAGATCTTTCCAGGCTTGGTGAGACCTATGTGGAAGCTTTAAGAGTAAGTAGGAATTGGCTAGAGGAAACAAGATGAATGTTTCAGGAGAAGGGGAACGTATGAACCAAGGCTGGTGGCTGCATGGGGATGTTGTGCTATGGGAGCCTGAAGGGCCCATCACACAGTGACAGGGAGGTGACGCTTAATAAGTGAGAAGGGACCCCAGATCATGGAGGGCCTTGCAGTTCATCCTGAGAGGCTGAGTTCATCCTGGTGAGGAGGAGGTGCTCACTGGAGGACCTTAGGCAGAGGAATGATGCCAAGACATTAATTGCTTTTGACTGCTTTGTATCCTGCCTCCTGGAAACAAATCCCATCTTTTCCCTTGCAGAGTCCTTTTCTTATCCACTATTGGTTTATAGGTTTATGGAACCCTGGTCAGGTAACTAGATCTCACATGCTGCAACTAAGAGTTTGCATGCCACCACTAAAAATCCCTCATGCTGCAACGAAGAGTCAAGACCCCATGTGCTGCAACAAAGACCCAGTGCAGCAAAAACAAATGGGGTGCTCCCATTGTTGAACGCAAGGCTGAGCACTGTCCCTGACTGGTCAAAGTGACCAGTTCAAGGACATCCAACCCAAATGAGCACAATGAGTCTTCCTGAGACTTTCAGTTGGCACGAATAGAAAAGAAGTATTCACTTTCTTTTGAAGTTAATAAATAAATAAATAAGTTAATAGATACATAAATGTAGGATTTTTAGCTTTGAGCTTTTTTTTTTTAAAGATTTATTTATTTATTTACTTATTTTGGTGGCGGAGGGGTGGGGAGGGAGGGGAGCAGGCGGGCCACTTCTGTTGGTCTTTCATTTCTCTATTTTCATCCATTTTTGTTCTTTGGCCCATGTGGGCCTCCCATCGTGGCGGCCTCTGTTGTCGCAGAGCACTGGCTCTGGGCGCATGCGCTCCAGAGCTCTGGCTCCGTAATTGACACATGGGTCCAGCTGCTCTGCGGCACGTGGGATCTTCCCAGGCCAGGGATTGAACCGGCGCCCCTTGCACTGCAAGGCGGTGTCCTTACCCACTGGACCACCAGGGAAGCCCAGCTTTGAGCTTCTTGAAGGCAATTTTCCCACTGCTGGTGGGAGTCTGTTTGAGAATAAAGCCACAGAAGAGAGGGCAGTTGAGGGAAGGAGAGATATATTCCCAATGAACTTGCTTGGGCAACTGGATCCAGCCGTGCCAGAAACTACCATCCATAAAGATATGTACAAGGCAATACATTCTCAATTCCACCCCCATCCGCAACAAAAGTGATTTGAATTTGGTTTCTGTCATTTGCCTAGAATTATTGAGGAAGTGAGATCAAATCAGATTTGCACTTTAGGTAGAGGAACTGGGTAGCTGTTGGAAGGATGGAGTTGAGAAGGATAAGGCTAGAAGTAGGAATACCAATTAGGAGACAATTGCCTGCCCTAGGAAAAATACTTCAGATAGCTATTCCTATTAATAGCTGGGACTTCCTTTGTGGTCCAGTGGTTGAGACTCTGTCTTTCCAGTGCAGGGGGCCTGGATTTCATTCAAAGCCAGGGAACTAGATCTCGCATGCTGCAACTGAGTTTGCATGCCACAACTAAAGATCCCACATGCTGCAATGAAGACTGAAGATCCTATATGGCACACCTAAGACCCAGTGCAGCAAAAACAAATGAACCAAAAACTATTTCGCAACCAGCCACAAAATCTCAGTGGCACATAGTCATAAGCTTTTTCTTCGAATTTATGTGTCTATGCGTCACTGTG
Source organism: Tragulus kanchil (assembly GCA_022376925.1). Classification (NCBI taxonomy): domain Eukaryota; kingdom Metazoa; phylum Chordata; class Mammalia; order Artiodactyla; family Tragulidae; genus Tragulus; species Tragulus kanchil. Next base: position 144,077,370 of record JAIOJX010000031.1, on the reverse strand, counting down.
GTTCAGGTGATCCTGACATCCAAGGAGTGTTCACATGGGAACAGCTGGAGCACAAGAGGCTGAGTCCAGCTGCACACCTATAGTCATATCTTCTACTATTCCATTGCCCACACCGAGTCATGTGGCCCAAACCAACATCAACAAGGTGGGGGGCTTCCCAGGTGGCTCAGTGGTAAAGGATCTGCCTGCCAATACAAGAGACATGGGTTCGATCCCTGGTCCAGAAAGATCCCACATGCTTTGGAGCAACTAAGCCTGTGAGCCACAACTATGGAGCCTGTGCTCTCGGGCTGGGAATTACAACTACTGAGCCCATGTGCCTTAACTACCAAAGCACACACACCCTAGAGTCCATGCTCTGCAACAAAAGAGTAGCCGCCACCCACCACAGCTATAGAAAGCCTTTGTGCAGCAGTAAAGACCAGCACACCCAACAATAAATAGCTATAATAATAATAAAAAAAACCCAACAAGATGGGGAAGTTAAGCAATAATCAGCTCTGACACATAAGAGGACAAACTCCAGCAGTATTGAGAGGATAAAATGTGGGGAGATTTCCAGCTTCGGGCAACTGGATCCGGGAAACTACCATCCATAAAGATATGTACAGGGCAATACATTCTCAATTCCGCCCCCGTCCGCAACAAAAGTGATTTGAATTTGGTTTCTGTCATTTGCCTAGAATTATTGAGGAAGTGAGATCAAATCAGATTTGCACTTTAGGTAGAGGAACTGGGTAGCTGTTGGAAGGATGGAGTTGAGAAGGATAAGGCTAGAAGTAGGAATACCAATTAGGAGACAATTGCCTGCCCTAGGAAAAATACTTCAGATAGCTATTCCTATTAATAGCTGGGACTTCCTTTGTGGTCCAGTGGTTGAGACTCTGTCTTTCCAGTGCAGGGGGCCTGGATTTCATTCAAAGCCAGGGAACTAGATCTCGCATGCTGCAACTGAGTTTGCATGCCACAACTAAAGATCCCACATGCTGCAATGAAGACTGAAGATCCTATATGGCACACCTAAGACCCAGTGCAGCAAAAACAAATGAACCAAAAACTATTTCGCAACCAGCCACAAAATCTCAGTGGCACATAGTCATAAGCTTTTTCTTGAATTTATGTGTCTATGCGTCACTGTGGTTCAGGTGATCCTGACATCCAAGGAGTGTTCACATGGGAACAGCTGGAGCACAAGAGGCTGAGTCCAGCTGCACACCTATAGTCATATCTTCTACTATTCCATTGCCCACACCGAGTCATGTGGCCCAAACCAACATCAACAAGGTGGGGGGCTTCCCAGGTGGCTCAGTGGTAAAGGATCTGCCTGCCAATACAAGAGACATGGGTTCGATCCCTGGTCCAGAAAGATCCCACATGCTTTGGAGCAACTAAGCCTGTGAGCCACAACTATGGAGCCTGTGCTCTCGGGCTGGGAATTACAACTACTGAGCCCATGTGCCTTAACTACCAAAGCACACACACCCTAGAGTCCATGCTCTGCAACAAAAGAGTAGCCGCCACCCACCACAGCTATAGAAAGCCTTTGTGCAGCAGTAAAGACCAGCACACCCAACAATAAATAGCTATAATAATAATAAAAAAAACCCAACAAGATGGGGAAGCGTTAAGCAATAATCAGCTCTGACACAAAAGGGAGAATGAAGAGGACAAACTCCAGCAGTATTGAGAGGATAAAATTAACCCGTTTTAGGGATTGATTTTACATGGGGTGAAAAGAGATGTCAGAGTTTCTGCTTGGGTGTTGGGGCTAGAGACAGTGCCACTACATGAGAAAGGGAAGAGGGACAGGTTTATCTTTTTTTTTTTTTTTTTTTAAATGACTTCCTTTTTTTTTCTTTTACTGCACTAATAAGCTTGGTGGGATCTTAGTTTCTCAATCAGGGAACGAACCCTGAACCTCAGCAATGAAAACACAGACTCCTAACCACTGGACCACCGTGGAATTCCTGAGGGACAGGTTTAGAGGTAAGATGAACTTTGGAATGATTGACTTTGAGATGCTTATAGGACAAAATACAAATAATTCTTTAGCTTGGTGATGGATGTTATCTAGACATACTGTAGTGATCATTCTGCAATATACACAAATATCAAATCATTATGTTGTGCATTTGCAATGAATCTAATGTGTCAGTTATACCGCAATAAAAAAATAACAATGGCAAACACTTCTATCACTCTTACTGCGTCCAGGCATTGTTCCAAAGGCTTTACACATAGGAGTCATTTAATCCTTTCAATCACTCCATTCTCTTTCTGCAGATTAAAACACAGAGGAGTGAGTAATTCAACCCAGGTCTTTCAGCTCTCCAAGACAGAGCTGGAACGTGCACTCTGCAGTTTGACTCCAGAGGGTGGGACTTGGGGAACTCACTTGGGAGTTGTGGGGATCCTGTTGGACCGTCCGAGGTGGTATCAAGATTAGATTAAAGTGAAAACATCTGAGCACAGCAGGTACAGAAACAAATATCTTGTGAATTTCCTTTAGCTGCCTGAAGGAGAGCCATTACACAATATGGTGGCCATTACACTCTCTCTGAGGCTGTTTTCTGTGAATTTAGCTGCCAAGAAGAGGGACTGTCCATTCTCATTAGCATTCAAAAAGCCCGATAGAACCTTCCATACTCTCCCCTTTTGGGGCCCCAAACCCATCCCCTGCTTTGTTAAATTGGTTTATACACACCTTTCTGGAGAAGGAAATGGCAATCCACTCCAGTGTTCTTGTCTGAGAAATCCCATGGACAGAGTAGCCTGGCAGGTTACAGTTCATGGGTCAGAATAGAGTCAGACACGATTGAGCACATACACACACATGTATATATCCTCCCTTTGAGTCATTCCAAGAATTTTCCACTACTGGGAGCTCCTGCAGGCTTGTGTGAAAATAAATCTTTGTCTTTTCTCTTGCTAATCTGTTTTCCCCCCCTTCCTCAGGCCCCAGCTGTTGGACGGAACCTAGAAAAGTTTTCTTTCCAACCCTTTTGGCAATAAGGATGGCACTCCCCACTACCACTGCCACTGAGTTCCCAGGACCTCTGACCATGTCAGCAAAGGTAAACTTTATTTTACCAGTCAGAATCCTGGATTTATGCCAGGCTCTGGCCAAGCATGGGTACAGTAAGAGTTGTCTTCTTCTTGTCTCTTTTTGAAAAAGATTTTCCAAATTTTGATTTACAGAAGAAAACTTTTGGTTAAAACCAGCATCTAATGTGTCAGTTATAACGCAATAAAAAAATAACAATGGCAAACACTTCTATCACTCTTACTGCGTCCAGGCATTGTTCCAAAGGCTTTACACATAGGAGTCATTTAATCCTTTCAATCACTCCATTCTCTTTCTGCAGATTAAAACACAGAGGAGTGAGTAATTCAACCCAGGTCTTTCAGCTCTCCAAGACAGAGCTGGAACGTGCACTCTGCAGTTTGACTCCAGAGGGTGGGACTTGGGGAACTCACTTGGGAGTTGTGGGGATCCTGTTGGACCGTCCGAGGTGGTATCAAGATTAGATTAAAGTGAAAACATCTGAGCACAGCAGGTACAGAAACAAATATCTTGTGAATTTCCTTTAGCTGCCTGAAGGAGAGCCATTACACAATATGGTGGCCATTACACTCTCTCTGAGGCTGTTTTCTGTGAATTTAGCTGCCAAGAAGAGGGACTGTCCATTCTCATTAGCATTCAAAAAGCCCGATAGAACCTTCCATACTCTCCCTTTGGAGCCCCAAACCCATCCCCTGCTTTGTTAAATTGGTTTATACACACCTTTCTGGAGAAGGAAATGGCAATCCACTCCAGTGTTCTTGTCTGAGAAATCCCATGGACAGAGTAGCCTGGCAGGTTACAGTTCATGGGTCAGAATAGAGTCAGACACGATTGAGCACATACACACACATGTATATATCCTCCCTTTGAGTCATTCCAAGAATTTTCCACTACTGGGAGCTCCTGCAGGCTTGTGTGAAAATAAATCTTTGTCTTTTCTCTTGCTAATCTGTTTTCCCCCCCTTCCTCAGGCCCCAGCTGTTGGACGGAACCTAGAAAAGTTTTCTTTCCAACCCTTTTGGCAATAAGGATGGCACTCCCCACTACCACTGCCACTGAGTTCCCAGGACCTCTGACCATGTCAGCAAAGGTAAACTTTATTTTACCAGTCAGAATCCTGGATTTATGCCAGGCTCTGGCCAAGCATGGGTACAGTAAGAGTTGTCTTCTTCTTGTCTCTTTTTGAAAAAGATTTTCCAAATTTTTGATTTACAGAAGAAAACTTTTGGTTAAAACCAGTTCTTTGCAGTTTCTAAACAAGAGAAGAACAGCCAAGAAACCACCTGTTGTGACTGTATGGACTATAGCCCGCCAGGCTGCCCTGTCCATGGGATTCTCCAGGCAAGAATCCTTGGAGTGGGTTGCCATGCCCTCCTCTAAGGGATCTTCCCAACCTAGGGGTTGAACCCGGGTCTCTTGTGCCTTCTGCATTGGCAAATGGGTTATTTAGCACTAGCACCACCTGGGAAGCCCAAGAAACTACCCGAGGCAAGGTTAAAGGACCCAGAGAAGCTCATCAAGATTAAGAGAGGGACCACCTGAGATGAGATTAAACCCTGCTCAAAGCCTAATCTTGTCAGAGAACTTGGCTTTGAACCATTGTTATCAAACCCTTCATCAGGTTCTCTGTGGTGGAGACCACCTGAGACAGGATTAAAGGAGTTTTGGACCCCACACACACCCTCATCTTGAAAGCAACCCCACCCTTGAATTATTGCTCTAAAGTATGTTAGTTGCTCAGTCGTGTCCTACTCTTTGTGACTCCATGAACTGTAGCTCAGGCAAGAATACTGGAGTGGGTAGCCATTTCCTTCTCCAGGGGATCTTCCTAACCCAGGGACTGAACCCAGGTCTCCTACATTGCAGGCAGATTCTTTACTGTCTGAACCACCAGGGAAGCCCCTTGCTATAAAATCTTATCAAATCCTTCTGAGTTGGGACATATGCTTTGTGTGTGTGTGTGTGTGTGTGTGTGTGTGTAGGAGCCCACAATGTCCCCCTTTGCCTGGCAAAACAATAAAGCCATTCTTTTCTACTTCACCCTCCCTGCCAAATCTGCCTCTCCCCCAAATTTCTTTGGATATTGGGACTTTTGTTACAGGTAGCTGCTGTCTTTTGTGCTCCTGTTTTGTCTTATGATGTCTAGAGGTGTTATTTCCTGAGAACCTGGCTTTGGAAACCGAAAAGTTTTCTCTGGTTTTCCACCTGTTGGGGGTAGAACATGGGTATCCTGGGTGCCACATCTGGAACTGGGGTTCTACTGACCATGACCAGCTCTCAGGGGTTCATCTATGTCTAAATCCTAAAGGGTCTCATCTTATAAGGACCCTTGTCTCTGTCCACTGCCTCTGTTCATTGCCTATGACAATGGAGATCCTTACTTCTTTCCTCCCTGGCTACCTTTGGGTATGAGGGTTGACCGTTCTTTGATTTTTGTCCCCACAGTTAAGTCATAGAGACAGTCATGGTCTGTCACAGTTGAAATGAGTATACTTTCTGAAGCTCAATTACAGTCTAGCATCTTTGCTTAGATGATACCACTTGGTATATTCTTTTTTTTTTTTTTTTTTTTGGTGGGAGGAGCGGATTGGGGAGGGAGGGAGGTGGGCAGACCACTTCTATTGGTCTTTTCATTTATCTATTTTCATCCATCTTTGTTCTTTGGCCCGTGTGAGCCTCCCATCGCAGTGGCCTCTGTTGTCACAGAGCACCGGCTCTGGGCACATGCACTTTAGAGCTCCGGCTCGGTAGTTGGACACATAGGTCCAGCTGCTCCGTGGCACGTGGGATCTTCCCAGGCCAGGGATTGAACCAGTGCCCCTAGCACTGCAAGGCAGTGTCCTTACCCACTGGACCACCAGGGAAGCCCCTAGATGATACCACTTGGGCTCGAAGTTCTCCTTCCTGGCTTTGGTTTGAGTTCTCTCTATTCCCCCTACTTGATCTTGGTCCTCTAGTAGGCACTTTTCAGTAGACCAAACTTATTTATTTTCAAATCCCCAGTTGATTGTATGCTCTGCCACCATGGCACTAACTCTGTTTCCTTTCTTCTGGGCATAACTTTTCTAAGAATAATGGCTCCTTTGGGGAAAAAAAAATCTTTCAAACTGGATTTTTTTTTCTTTCCATTTTAGCCCTTCAACTCCCTGTAATCATTAGAACTTTTGGGTAACCCCTGGTCCTCCTCAGGGACCCCCAGAGATTCAGGAATTCTTGAAAACAACCACATGAGGCTGAGAAGGAAGAAACAGACTAGTGGCAAACAAAATGTAGTCCATAGCCTCCCTCAGGTTATATTAATATGTCAGGAAAAAGGGAAAAATGGTCAGTCTCCTCCATAAGGACTGGACAAAGCTTTAACCCTCATATTGAGCAGGTGACAACTTGTTCCATTTGTCAGAAATACAATTTGGATCAAATTGTAAAGTGAGGTAAAGATGAGAACTAACTTTTGTACATAAACTTGTGATTTTTGTGTTATTGTGTTTCTTGGTCAGTTTGGGCAGCTCTGATGAGATATCATAAACTTGGAGGGGTAAACAGCAAGTGTTTATTTCATAGTTTTGGAGGCTGGATGTCTAAGATCAGGGCGCCAGTGTTCTAGGATTGTGGGGAGAGCTCGTTTTTTGGCTTGTAGGCTTCTCCCTGTTTTTCTCACGAGAGCGAGAGAGAGACAGAGACTGAGACAGAGAGAGACAGAGAGGGGGAAATGAAGAGGAGGGGGAGCGGGGAGAGAGAGACAGAGGGAATTCCCTGGCAGTCCAGTGGTTAGGACTCCGAGCTTTCACTGCCCAAAACCCAGGGTTCAATCCCTGGTTGGGGAACTAGGATCCACAAGTCACATGGCACCAAAAAAAAAAAAAGAGTGAGAAAGAGAGAGAGTGCAGAGTGTAAGAGAGCAGTTTCTCCTATTTCTTCTTATTCTTCTTACTTTTTTTTTTTTTTGGCCTCTAAGTTATCATTTGTTTTCATCCATCTTTTATTCTTTGGCCTGTGTGGGCCTTTCACTGCAATGGCCTCTTTTATTGCAGAGCACCGACTCTGGGCTCCAGAGTGCTGGCTTGTAATTGGATACACCTTCCCAGTCACTCTGAAGGTGGACTCTTTACCCACTGGACCACCAGGGAAGCCCTCTTCTTACTTTTTAAAAATTTATTTTATGTATTTATATGGTGGCATTGGGTCTTAGTTGCATTGCACAGGCTTACTTGCACTGCAGTATGTGGGATTTAATTTTCCCAACCAGGAATGAAAACCACATCCCCTGCATTGTAAGATGGATTCTTAACCACTGGACCACCAGGGAAGTCCACTTGAATAAAAAAAAACAAAAGAAATATTTAAGCATTTTTATTGGAGGATAATTACAATATTGTGCTGTTTTCTGCCATGCATCGACACGAGTCAGCCACAGGATCTAGAGCTTATTGTACAGAGTGATGAAAGTCAGAACAAGAAAGACAAATGTTGTATATTAACATATGTACATGGAATCTAGAAAGCTGGTACAGGTGAGCCTATTTGCAGGGCAGCAATGGAAACCCCTTGACTTCTTATTTTTACCTAAAGACTAAAGATACTTGAACCTGTTAATAAACATGTTCTTTTTCCACATTGGGAAACTGTACTATGAGGACGCATCTCTAGAAATTGTGAGGTGCTATATTTATACTTTTTCTTATCAACTACTGAATGCTGGTACATCACAGACTGTTCACAATTGTTTATTTCCTAGTTTTTCTCTGGAAAATAAAGGTTACTGAGGACTGAAAATTATAATCAGTATATATAAGTGAAACTACTAGAAATAATAAGGTGAAGGGAAACCTCTATGCAAAATGTGGTATGTTTTTAATAAGAGAAACTATACAACGTATTAAGGACTTTTTTTTGTTAAGGGAAGAAAGAGTAATTCTCTCCGAAAATAGTTGTTTCAAGGTTGTTCCAGAATGAGAAAGAGGAAAATGTAGAACCAGATCTGGATGGGTCTAGAAAGTTGTAAAAGGTCTGTGAGACCATATTTAATCCCATATGGTCAAGCTGGATAAGATTAAGGGAATTTATTGGAAGATTTAAAAATGAGCTTTAATATCAATAGTATACTAATGCAGAACTAATATAGAGTGTGATTTTTCTGTCTCTTAAAAAAGACAAAATGTGTTGATCTGTTGATCTGTTCTCAATAAGAGATTACAAAAGGTTTTCTCTGTCTTTTGATTCACCCACCTAGGAAAAAATAACTCAGTCTTCTCACAATAATTTCCTGTGTTGTCTTTATCATGTCCTCAAGTATTCAAGAGAAATAATTCTTCTCACTGCTTATAAGAGCTGAGTTGTTGTTGTTTGTTTGTTTTTTTTTTTTAAAAAAACTATGTTACCTCCTATATAGCCTTTTGAAATTTTTATTGTTATTTTGGTTAAATTGACAACTAAGTATTGTCACACAGTGATCTGTGCTCCTGGTTAATGAAGGGTTTAGACCCTTTGACATTTTTGACAACTTCCACAAATCAAATTATAAATGAAGTCTTCTTGACCTGAAACTGACCTTGAAATTTCACCAAAGGCTCTTAGAACATCTCAAAGGGTTTTTCTCTCACTTTGAGAAAGCTGGTACAGGTGAGCCTATTTGCAGGGCAGCAATGGAAACCCCTTGACTTCTTATTTTTACCTAAAGACTAAAGATACTTGAACCTGTTAATAAACATGTTCTTTTTCCACATTGGGAAACTGTACTATGAGGACGCATCTCTAGAAATTGTGAGGTGCTATATTTATACTTTTTCTTATCAACTACTGAATGCTGGTACATCACAGACTGTTCACAATTGTTTATTTCCTAGTTTTTCTCTGGAAAATAAAGGTTACTGAGGACTGAAAATTATAATCAGTATATATAAGTGAAACTACTAGAAATAATAAGGTGAAGGGAAACCTCTATGCAAAATGTGGTATGTTTTTAATAAGAGAAACTATACAACGTATTAAGGACTTTTTTTTGTTAAGGGAAGAAAGAGTAATTCTCTCCGAAAATAGTTGTTTCAAGGTTGTTCCAGAATGAGAAAGAGGAAAATGTAGAACCAGATCTGGATGGGTCTAGAAAGTTGTAAAAGGTCTGTGAGACCATATTTAATCCCATATGGTCAAGCTGGATAAGATTAAGGGAATTTATTGGAAGATTTAAAAATGAGCTTTAATATCAATAGTATACTAATGCAGAACTAATATAGAGTGTGATTTTTCTGTCTCTTAAAAAAGACAAAATGTGTTGATCTGTTGATCTGTTCTCAATAAGAGATTACAAAAGGTTTTCTCTGTCTTTTGATTCACCCACCTAGGAAAAAATAACTCAGTCTTCTCACAATAATTTCCTGTGTTGTCTTTATCATGTCCTCAAGTATTCAAGAGAAATAATTCTTCTCACTGCTTATAAGAGCTGAGTTGTTGTTGTTTGTTTGTTTTTTTTTTTTAAAAAAACTATGTTACCTCCTATATAGCCTTTTGAAATTTTTATTGTTATTTTGGTTAAATTGACAACTAAGTATTGTCACACAGTGATCTGTGCTCCTGGTTAATGAAGGGTTTAGACCCTTTGACATTTTTGACAACTTCCACAAATCAAATTATAAATGAAGTCTTCTTGACCTGAAACTGACCTTGAAATTTCACCAAAGGCTCTTAGAACATCTCAAAGGGTTTTTTTCTCTCACTTTGTAAAAACAGAGATGTAACTAATTAGGTTTATTTGATGTGTTAAATTGCATGAACAGCATTGTCAAATAAGAAGTGATGCTTAACCTTCCCTAGGCTATATTTGCATGGATAACTATTTTTAATGTATGTACTTCAGAAACTGCATAAAATTCCTAAAATTTTGTCAGTACCTTCCATGCTATATCCTGGTATAACATTTAACAGCCATAATTCCAATTATTATTAAGAGCATTGTATATCACAGAAATAACCAAATTGTGTAATTTTTTTCATTATAAAATGTCATTGAATTTTTAATCATGGTCATGCTAAGTCTTTTATTATTTACAGGTAGTGCTTTACAATCAGGTAAAAGTCAGAATGCTTCATCTTCAACAAAAGAGACTATCTCAGACTCATAGAAAGAACTATGACATGTATTCTGGGATTCAGGCTTCTGATGGTATTAGTAACTTGAGATGATTCCACTGAACTGGGTAAAAAATTCTAGTTGAAACTGCTAACCCAAGATCAAGTAGAACAAGAATTAATTGCATGGGGCTGAATGAACTCATGAAGAATGATTATAATTTTCATGGTTTTTTTTTTTTTTTGGAGGAACATTGCTAGTTCTTAATGTTATACCTTCTGGATATAAGGAACCCCCTTATCTTTTCTCTTACAGTATCTATAACTTATAACGATTTATATGTTAAATGCTTGTGAACAAAAAAATGAAGCACTTATTTTTTTCTCCCCTTCTTGATCCTCTAAGAATTAAGATTCTCTTATCAAGTATTTTAATTTTCATGTAATATAAGTTACTTGCAAAAGGTAAATAAGAACCTGTCTTCCTTTTATATGTATAGTTGGAAAAATTGATTATGTAACCAAGGTTTTGACTAGAAGGCCATATTTGAGAATGATGCACATAGAATTAAATACTACCAGACAGTTTCAAGAAAATAAAGTTGATTTTACACAGCTATTGCTTATAAAGCTCTCCTAGAAGAACTGGCCTACTCTATGGATTACAGGATTCCCAGCCTTACAGGTGAGTAAGGAAAGTCACTTTCTGGAAGGTGCAAGAAGCTTAGAATGTTCTGGGGACCTTGGGAAGAGATTCCATCCAAATCTATAGGCAGTGTAGGTAGTTGATGGTAAGTTTGGCTTGGCTTCCTGAAGTATACTTTTAAAAGTCCAATCTGAGATTCTTTATGAGAAGTTCCGAAACAAGAGGGATGCATAAAATTCCTAAAATTTTGTCAGTACCTTCCATGCTATATCCTGGTATAACATTTAACAGCCATAATTCCAATTATTATTAAGAGCATTGTATATCACAGAAATAACCAAATTGTGTAATTTTTTTCATTATAAAATGTCATTGAATTTTTAATCATGGTCATGCTAAGTCTTTTATTATTTACAGGTAGTGCTTTACAATCAGGTAAAAGTCAGAATGCTTCATCTTCAACAAAAGAGACTATCTCAGACTCATAGAAAGAACTATGACATGTATTCTGGGATTCAGGCTTCTGATGGTATTAGTAACTTGAGATGATTCCACTGAACTGGGTAAAAAATTCTAGTTGAAACTGCTAACCCAAGATCAAGTAGAACAAGAATTAATTGCATGGGGCTGAATGAACTCATGAAGAATGATTATAATTTTCATGGTTTTTTTTTTTTTTTGGAGGAACATTGCTAGTTCTTAATGTTATACCTTCTGGATATAAGGAACCCCCTTATCTTTTCTCTTACAGTATCTATAACTTATAACGATTTATATGTTAAATGCTTGTGAACAAAAAAATGAAGCACTTATTTTTTTCTCCCCTTCTTGATCCTCTAAGAATTAAGATTCTCTTATCAAGTATTTTAATTTTCATGTAATATAAGTTACTTGCAAAAGGTAAATAAGAACCTGTCTTCCTTTTATATGTATAGTTGGAAAAATTGATTATGTAACCAAGGTTTTGACTAGAAGGCCATATTTGAGAATGATGCACATAGAATTAAATACTACCAGACAGTTTCAAGAAAATAAAGTTGATTTTACACAGCTATTGCTTATAAAGCTCTCCTAGAAGAACTGGCCTACTCTATGGATTACAGGATTCCCAGCCTTACAGGTGAGTAAGGAAAGTCACTTTCTGGAAGGTGCAAGAAGCTTAGAATGTTCTGGGGACCTTGGGAAGAGATTCCATCCAAATCTATAGGCAGTGTAGGTAGTTGATGGTAAGTTTGGCTTGGCTTCCTGAAGTATACTTTTAAAAGTCCAATCTGAGATTCTTTATGAGAAGTTCCGAAACAAGAGGGAAGGGGGCAGGGCACAAACTTTAAAAGAATGATATAGGCCGAGGACATGACATAAACTGATTAGAACCAAATGGGTCCAAGATGGTGGACAAGTTGACTTCCACTAGACCTTGAGCCTCAGTATACACTCATCTTAATACATTAGCAAGCTAAATGAGATACACCCACCAGTGCCATGACAATTCTGCAGCCAACCAAAGACCAAAAAGTGAGTGGTGGTCCAATTCCTGAAAATCCCCACCCCTTCCCCCCAAATGGTTGGTATAATCCTCTCACTCATTAGCTATGAAATTACCCAGTCCCTAAAAACTAACCATGCCATATTACAAGCCTACTCTTGCCTTCTGAGATGGCCCACACTCTGTCTGTGGAGTGTTTCTGTCTAAATAAATCCACTTCTTAACTATCACTTTGTCTCTCACTGAATTCTTTCTGTGATGAGACATCAAGAACCTGAGCTTCATTAATTCCTGAGACCAGGTGTGATCTCAGTTAAAAGACTGTAGGTTCATGTCTCAATCTCAGTTACATAGTTTTGGTTCCAGCAAAGCAAGCTTTAATAGACCTGTGTGGTCAGTTACCATTCTTGCTGCATTTATGTAAATAAGTAGGTCAGATTCAATGAAACTGGACTTATTATGCAATCAAGAATAATCTTGTTTTGATTATCTTTGATGAAAATAGGTGATTGTAGGGAGAAATTACATGTTTCAATGGAAAACTATAATCCACTCTTGTGGGTTTTCAGATTCTAGTGCTGCTCTTTGTCTCTGAGTTGTTGTTCCTCTTTTTTATAAACTGAGTCATGCTGTCTTGTGCATTTTATCAGTAATTAGCAATTCTGATTTTTCTCCCACTCTCCTGACTTGACAGACTGAAAACTAAAACTGCCTTTTTCTGGAAACCCTGAAAGCTGAAATTGGACCTGATGGAACTTCAAAGGATCTGTCAGGGCAGGTCACTCAGAGTTCACTGAAACACTTGTGTTTTCCAGGCTCTGTTCCAGGAAGTTCTCATGACTGTGGCACTACTGTTACGGGAAACACTGAATGAAACCACTCACTCTGGCCAGGCACATAGGAACCATTGGTGTGAGTTATTTTACAACAGGAGATCCTGGTAAGGAACATGGAATCACCAATCAGAAGAATTTAGGAAAGGTCAAAAGGAGACACCACAGGTCCTACCAACCTCCAAGAATCCTCCTCCTTGGAATCCATCTTGGCTGAGATGCTTGTGCCACCAGGAAGGACCCTGAATCAGGATATTGACCAGAGACAACGAGAAATGAATCCCATCACCATAAAACATGAGCGTGGCAGAGCAGTCCTCCTGGGTTCCCTTACCCTCCTGCTCTCTGCCTGGGTGCCCTTCCCAACAAAGTTTCTTGGCTTGTCAGCATCTGTGTCCCCTCAGATAATTCATTTCTGATTGTTGGACAAGAGCTCACTGTGGGGTCCTGGAAAGGGTTCTTCTTCCTCCAACACTACCACTAGCCAGCTTCACAGAAGATGCTTCAAACCCAACACCTTGAAGTTGAAACTGAGCTAAACCACTGTGGGATCCTCTGGGGTACAGAACTCTTTCTGTGTTTTCCATTTTTTTGTATGCAAAAAAAAAAAAAAAACGTTTATGCTCCTAGGGCTTCCTCAAATGCCAAAGAGCAGATTCAAGCAGTTACAAAGCAGGGAAGCGAGAGAATGCAGAAACAAAGGGAAAGTAGTCAGTAAACAGTAGTTCAGTGATAAAACAGAGCCCTGAGTGCTAAGTGGCTTCAGTTGTATCCAACTCTTTGCAACCTCATAAATGGTAGCCCGCCAGGCTCCTCTGTCCGTGGGGATTCTCCAGGCAAGAGTACTGGAGTAGGTAGCCATGCCCTCCTCCAGGGGATTTTCCCACCCCAGAGATTGAACCTGTGTCTCTTGAGTCCTCTGCATTGATAGCAGTGTTATCATTAGCGCGACTGGGGAGCCCCAAAACAGAGCTCTGATGCCTCCTCAAGAAATATATGTAATATCTGAGTTGCTGTGCAGAAACTAAGACCCTTACCCAGGTGGATGGTGACTACATGCAGATTTCAAGCACTGGACTCCAGGCTGATTGGAACCAGAAGGTTGATGACTGAGATTTTTGAAACATCACTCTATTATATCATCACCAACCAGTCAGCAGAAAGCCTGGTAACCTGTGGCCCTCATCCCAAACATGGCCTTTAAAAGCCCTTTGGGAACCTGCTGTATAGTGCAGGGAGCTCAGTTTGGTGCTCTGGGATGACCTAGATGGGTAGAATGGAGTTAGGTCAGAGGAGTTCCAAGAGGGAGGGCATAAAGGTATACATGTAGCTGATTCATTTTGGTGTATAGCAGAAACTAACACAACATTGTAAAGCAACTGTACTCCAATAAGACAAAACTACCTGTATCTGAAAGCCATTGGGGATTTCAGGACTTCTGAGTGTAGTCTGCCTGTTCTTCTTGCCTAACCTTGTAATAATAAATCTTTCTTTGCTCCAAACTCTGACAATTCAGTTTGGCCTCACTGTGCATTGGGTAGACCAACTTGTGTTCGGCAACAAAAAATCTTTTGCCTTTTGGTTGCAGAAGGCAGACAGTATTTATGATTTGCTTAATTATTTAAATTTTTTTTTTTTTAAATTTTGGTCTCTTTTATTGTTTTTTTATGTATTTATTTTCATCCATCTTTCAGTCTTTGGCCTGTGTGGGCCTTCCATTGCAGTGGCCTCTCTCACTGCAGAGCACCAGCTCTGGGTACATGTGCTCCAGTGAGCTGGCTCATAATTGGAAACACTGACCCAGTTGCTCCATAGCACATGGGATCTTCCTGGGCCAGGGATTGAACTGGTGCTCCTTGCACTATAAGGCAGACTCTGTAAAGTGAGCACAACTGGTGCAGAAAGAAATCTTATCTGAATTTCTTTTATCTGCCCAAATCAGAGCCTCCTGAAAACATAGGAGCTATTGAACCTTACAGTTCTTAGGGAGTTTCCTGAAAATTCAGTTGCTAAGAAGACAGACTGCCCATTACCACTAGGATCAAGAAGCAACAGAAACTTCCATGCTCTTCCCACTGAAGCTCTGAAAACAAAACAAAACAAAAGCAAAACCTCTCTTGTTAAATTTAATTGATACATATGAACGCTTCCCTTTAGGCTTTTCCATGAGTTTTTCATTACTACGAATTCCTATGTGCACGTTTGAAAATGGACCTTGTCTTTTCTTCTGTGAATTTGCAATTTTATTTTTTAAGTTAATCTTTCAGGCTCCCAACCAGTGGATCCAAGTTGAAAAAGAAACGTTTTCTTCTCAATAGAGTCATCAGAAACACATACCCTGAGGGGAGGAGCTGCCAGAGGCAAAAGAGTGCTTGCCAAGGGAAGAACTCTGGAAAAACCAATATTTAAACGGAAGGCTGGGTAGAAAACCACAGAATAGCCAGAAAAGGATGAAGGGTTAGACATGGGAGATGATGACCAATGCCTTCAAGTGCGGACACTTTCCAAGGACCAGGCAGTGTGGGCAAAGACTTTACAAACATTACCTAATTTGCTCCACAAGGCTGGTAAAACACACATGGTGGGTGAGACAATACATTTAAGAAGATTGAGTGAATTGCCCAAATTCACACAGCTAGTTAGGGCAAGGCAAGAATTTGAATTCTAGAGGTCATGACTTTAACCATGGTAGTGGGTTGAAGAGTGCTGTGCTGTGCTTAGCTCAGTTGTGTCCGACTGTTTGTGACCCTGTGGACTGTAGCCTGTAAAGCTCCTCTATCCACGAGGATTCTCCATGCAAGACCACTGGAGTGGGTTGCCATGCCCTCCTCCAGGGGATCTTCCCAACCCAGTGACTGAACCCAGCTCTCCTGAATTGTAAGTGGATTCTTTTACCATCTGATCCATCAGGGAAGCCCAGTGGGTTGGAGTATCTGCTGCTATTTATCTTCAGAACCTTGGGATGTAACCTTATTAGGAAATAGGGTTTGAAGAAGTGGTCAAATTAATTTGAGTTCATACTGAATGAGAGTGGGCCCTTCATCCAATGATTGATGTCTTTATAAGGGAAAGAAGAAGATCTGGATACAGAAACATAGAAGAAGACTATGTGAAAGTCGAGGGCACTTGTGGAAAAGCAAAGGAATGACTTAAAATGTAATTGAGCCTTTAGGAGATCGAAGGAGGAGTATGGTAGTTTCATAACAATGCCTGTTTGGATTGATACATATGAACGCTTCCCTTTAGGCTTTTCCATGAGTTTTTCATTACTACGAATTCCTATGTGCACGTTTGAAAATGGACCTTGTCTTTTCTTCTGTGAATTTGCAATTTTATTTTTTAAGTTAATCTTTCAGGCTCCCAACCAGTGGATCCAAGTTGAAAAAGAAACGTTTTCTTCTCAATAGAGTCATCAGAAACACATACCCTGAGGGGAGGAGCTGCCAGAGGCAAAAGAGTGCTTGCCAAGGGAAGAACTCTGGAAAAACCAATATTTAAACGGAAGGCTGGGTAGAAAAACCACAGAATAGCCAGAAAAGGATGAAGGGTTAGACATGGGAGATGATGACCAATGCCTTCAAGTGCGGACACTTTCCAAGGACCAGGCAGTGTGGGCAAAGACTTTACAAACATTACCTAATTTGCTCCACAAGGCTGGTAAAACACACATGGTGGGTGAGACAATACATTTAAGAAGATTGAGTGAATTGCCCAAATTCACACAGCTAGTTAGGGCAAGGCAAGAATTTGAATTCTAGAGGTCATGACTTTAACCATGGTAGTGGGTTGAAGAGTGCTGTGCTGTGCTTAGCTCAGTTGTGTCCGACTGTTTGTGACCCTGTGGACTGTAGCCTGTAAAGCTCCTCTATCCACGAGGATTCTCCATGCAAGACCACTGGAGTGGGTTGCCATGCCCTCCTCCAGGGGATCTTCCCAACCCAGTGACTGAACCCAGCTCTCCTGAATTGTAAGTGGATTCTTTTACCATCTGATCCATCAGGGAAGCCCAGTGGGTTGGAGTATCTGCTGCTATTTATCTTCAGAACCTTGGGATGTAACCTTATTAGGAAATAGGGTTTGAAGAAGTGGTCAAATTAATTTGAGTTCATACTGAATGAGAGTGGGCCCTTCATCCAATGATTGATGTCTTTATAAGGGAAAGAAGAAGATCTGGATACAGAAACATAGAAGAAGACTATGTGAAAGTCGAGGGCACTTGTGGAAAAGCAAAGGAATGACTTAAAATGTAATTGAGCCTTTAGGAGATCGAAGGAGGAGTATGGTAGTTTCATAACAATGCCTGTTTGGATGTGGTGGGGAGACAAGAAGATCGGAGTTGCTTGGGGGAAAGATTTATGACAACTGTGTTTTATTTTCTGTAGAAGTTCTGCTTTTAGGCTGTTTAATTATACAAGGAAGTCAATGGACTGAGCTACCTCTAGTGCTGTGATGGCTCACATAAGTGAATCAAAATCTAATCCTGTAACAGCCCAAGTTTAAGAAATCGAAACGCCAAGGATGCCTACTCACAATCAGCCAGCTAGGTTTTAAGCTACAGCCAATCAAAGAATTTTCTTCCCTTGCTTCTTCGTCTTCTCTGTATAATCTTTCCCCTAAGCTTCAGTCAGTGGAGTATTCCTGATCATTTCCTGCTTTGTGCTGGCTGATATTAATTGATTTTTGTTTAAATAAAAACTCTTGAAATGTTCAATATGCCTCAGTTTATCTTTTAACATAGCAGTGAAGAGATTTCAAGAACCCAAATGCCTTATCGTTGAGTTGCGAAGTTGTGTCTCACTCCATGTGACCCACAGACTACAGCATGCCAGGCTTCCCTGTCCTTCACCATCTCCCTGCATTTGCTCAAACTCAAGTACCTTGAGCTCAACCTACTTCCTTTTACCAGCTCTCAATGGGCACTTGCCATCTACCTTTACAAGGATTAAATTATAAGCTGCCACCTGCTGACCTTCGACACCCCTTGATAGGAGTTCAGCATGGAGAAAGATCGGGAATGAGGGATTCTGAGCTCTGAGAAAAACTGGAAGGCCAGGATTTCAGAGAGTTAGATATTTTCAGGAGAAGATTTTATGAGCCCAATTCTTGTATCTCCTCGTATCTAGCAAAGCACTAGGATACTTCATGGCGACATCTGCTGCTCATGACTAGTAGTAACCTTCACAAGACCAGCAGCAACCTTCTGCAAAAAAATATGTGCTTAAGAGTGTGAGTCGCCAGCATCACACACATGCTGAGCATTCACCATACTTCCTTGGAGCATTTTCTTGAAACTCTCTGAAAGGCAGTGTCCTGGGATATAGTCTTCATTTTGCAACAAATAAAACTTAACTCATGACTCTCACATTGGGCCCCCCCTTTTTTTTCCTGACCATCTATCAGTGTAGCCTATTTTGGGGTGGCAAATCTTAATCTCTTTCCAATGATTTTTTTTAAAAGGCAGATGGCTAACATCCTTCTGCAGGAGATAGAGCACAGGACAACCGAGGAATGTCAAAAACGCAGTCCTGGGCTTCCCTGGTGGTCCAGTGGGTAAGGACACCGCCTTGCAGTGCAAGGGGCACCGGTTCGATCCCTGGCCCAGGAAGATCCCATGTGCCATGGAGCAACTGTACCTGTGTGTCCAATTAGGAGCCAGCGCTCTGGAGTGCATGCGCCCAGAGCCGGCGCTCTGCAACAGGGGAGGCCACCGCAGTGGGAGGCCAAAGAACAAAGATGGATGAAAATAAATAAATGAAAGACCAATAGAAGTGGCCAAAAAATGCAGTCCTCCTAAACAACACAGAACAAGATGCCTAGTTTTAATGACATTCCAAAAACCACAATCTACGAACTACAATTAATTGAAAAGGAATTTCAATATTTACCGCCTCTCTTCAAGAACGTTAAGAAAGATCCATTTCAAAACCCACAACAATACTTATTAAAATTCCTTTCCCTCTCCTACGCAATTTTCCTACACCCAGAACTGCCCCTTGAGGCTCCTTAAACTCTCTCCAACTTCAGTTCCAGCGGCTTTTCATTCCTCTTCGTCTTCCTCCTTATTCTTCACTGTAGATCAAGTTTACCTTGCTATTTTATTTTCTGTTAAAACTTCTTTTCTGCTTGGCTCATTACCTCATAATTCTCCATAAGGAAAATTAGATTCTCTCTTCTATCTTCCCTCTTTTGCAGAATCACCATGATGATATTACAAAACCTCTGGAATCAGTAGGCAAAGAAAGAATTCCTCAGTGTGGAAATATTGGGAATCCTTACACTTTGATAGGGCTTCCCAGATGACGCAGTGGTAAAGAATTTGCCTGGCAATTGTGGAAGATGCAGGAGACTTGAGTTCGATATCTGGAAGGGGAGAATCCCCTGGAGGAGGAAATGACAACCCACTCCAGCATTCTTGCCTGGAAAATCCCATGGAGCCTGGCAAGCCTCCTCTGAGCCTAGTGGGTATGGAGTCCATGGATATGACTTAGCAACTAAGCTACCACCACCACATAGTCCATTTCTAAAAATATGATTATAATCTGATTTTCCTTCAGACAACAGATGGAAGACAAACAGCTGTCTTCAAATATTTGAGCTGTGCCTTTATGGAAATACCTTATGGTCTAATCTATGTCATCCCTGAGGTAGAAACAAGAAATAATGTATGGAAGTTGCATCAAGACAGATTTCAGCTCAATATAAAGAACTTTCTGAATATTTCAAGATGTTCAGTAATGAAATGTGCTATTTTGAGAAATGGTGACTTTCCTGTTTTGGTGGATGTATAAAAAGAAATTGGGGGGCTTTCCTGGATGCCCAGTGGTCAAGTATTCCCAGCTTCCACTGCAGGAGGCATGGGTTCAACCCCTTGTCAGGGAACTAAGCTCTCACATGCCACACAGAAAGGCCAAAATAGACAGATTTAAAGGAAAAAAAAAGAGACATTTACATTAAAAAAGAAACTGGACAACTTTTGTATGATTGTAGGGGGCTGTTCAAATGTAGGATAAGACTTGGGCTCAAGTGAAAGCAGTAAACAGTAATGGTTATGAGTCCGCATTAAAAGCCTCATTTGACCACTGACCAGTTATATGGCCATGGAGAAGTTATTTATCCATTTTAATCCTCAGTTTTTCATCTGTTAAACATTATACAATATTATAATGTGTATTATGTCAAAGATATACATATGAAAGTGGAAGTGTTAGTTGCTCAGTCGTGTCTGCCTCTTTGCAACCCCACGGACTGTAGCCCACCAGGCTCCACCGTCCGTGGGATTCTCCAGGCAAGAATACTGGAGTGGATTGCCATGCCCTCCTCCAGGGAATGTTCCCAAGCTGTGTCTCTTCCATTGTAGGCAAATCCTTTACTGTCTGAGCCACCAGGGAAACCCAATATACACATATAATAGAAGAAACTACATGTATATTATACACATGTACATATATTCATGTAATATAACATCAAGTTTTTGAAAGATGAAATGAGATGATGGAAAGTATATGGCATGGTGGTTTAGTCACTAAGTCATGTTCAACTCTTTGTGACCCCATGAACCGTAGCCTGCCAGGCTTCTTCATTCGTGGCATTATCCAGGCAAGAATACTGAAGTGGATTTCCATTTGCTTCTCTAGGGGATTTTCCTGACCCAGGAATTGAACCCGGGACTCCTGCATTGCAGGCATGTTCTTCACCAAAGGATCCATAGATGAGTTAATAAAAAATAGTGTCTATTATTATAGCCACTGTATTATTTATACATATTTACCAGAATATATTCCCAGGTATACTGATAAGTATTACGAAAATAAAGGTTTGGTGTTTACATCAATTTGGAAATACATTTCTTACAGAGTTTCAACAGTTACCTTTACTGTAGGATTTTTCAGATTCTTTAATGTCTGGATGCCCATTATTAAGCTTTAAAAGGAAAGATATTTTTCCAGCTTTTTGGATTATGGTATCATTTTATATCCTGGCATCTTCAGAAGACAGAGTTCCAGGGAATTCACCTTGGATCAGGGTACTTAGGGGCCTTTTCGGGTGGCGCTAGTGGTAAAGAACCTGCCTGCCAATGCAGAAGACATAAGGGACATGGGTTCGAGCCCTGGGTCGTGAAGATCCCTTAGGGCATGGCTACCCACTCCAGTATTCTTGCCTGGAGAATCCCGTGGACAGAGGAGCCTAGTGGACTGCAGTCCTCAGGGTTGCACAGAATCAGACATGACTGAGGTGACTTAGCATGCATGCATGACGCCCTGCACACTATCTGATCCCAAGAAAACAAAACAAAAAAGAAACTTTTTTTAAATGGATTTTTATAAAGATCAAAATTTGTATGTGGCCAGCAAGACACCAGAAAGACAGTCCTTCAGTTACCACTCCAGTCTCACATTCCTACTTTTTCCATCCTAGCGACATGCAACTTGTTTAGCTTCTTCAAATGCATCTCATTTTTTCTTCAGATCTTGCATGCCCTCCACCCTGGCCTTTTTGGCACTGTAATTCTGGCTCTTCCTTCACAGTTTAGTCTGTTCTCAAGCCTTCCCTAACCTCCCTTCCGAGTCCATCCTCCATCAACCTGTCCTTTTGCCTCATTGTCATAATTATGTTCACACATTTATTTATTTATTTTTTTTTTTCACATTCATTTATGAGATCCATTGTTAGGCTCCCAAGCTAGGTTTCCATGAGGGCAAACACTGTTTTCTATTATCTAAAAAGGTGAATTATCCTGTGGTGGCACCTGATAAATCTTTAATAGATGGATGCATGGATAGAATTTTAAAATACTTTGAACTAAGGTTTAATATATGAATAGAAAAGTGAACATATCAGGTATACTGATATTATTTATACATATTTACCAGAATATATTCCCAGGTATACTGATAAGTATTACGAAAATAAAGGTTTGGTGTTTACATCAATTTGGAAATACATTTCTTACAGAGTTTCAACAGTTACCTTTACTGTAGGATTTTTCAGATTCTTTAATGTCTGGATGCCCATTATTAAGCTTTAAAAGGAAAGATATTTTTCCAGCTTTTTGGATTATGGTATCATTTTATATCCTGGCATCTTCAGAAGACAGAGTTCCAGGGAATTCACCTTGGATCAGGGTACTTAGGGGCCTTTTCGGGTGGCGCTAGTGGTAAAGAACCTGCCTGCCAATGCAGAAGACATAAGGGACATGGGTTCGAGCCCTGGGTCGTGAAGATCCCTTAGGGCATGGCTACCCACTCCAGTATTCTTGCCTGGAGAATCCGTGGACAGAGGAGCCTAGTGGACTGCAGTCCTCAGGGTTGCACAGAATCAGACATGACTGAGGTGACTTAGCATGCATGCATGACGCCCTGCACACTATCTGATCCCAAGAAAACAAAACAAAAAAGAAACTTTTTTTAAATGGATTTTTATAAAGATCAAAATTTGTATGTGGCCAGCAAGACACCAGAAAGACAGTCCTTCAGTTACCACTCCAGTCTCACATTCCTACTTTTTCCATCCTAGCGACATGCAACTTGTTTAGCTTCTTCAAATGCATCTCATTTTTTCTTCAGATCTTGCATGCCCTCCACCCTGGCCTTTTTGGCACTGTAATTCTGGCTCTTCCTTCACAGTTTAGTCTGTTCTCAAGCCTTCCCTAACCTCCCTTCCGAGTCCATCCTCCATCAACCTGTCCTTTTGCCTCATTGTCATAATTATGTTCACACATTTATTTATTTATTTTTTTTTTTCACATTCATTTATGAGATCCATTGTTAGGCTCCCAAGCTAGGTTTCCATGAGGGCAAACACTGTTTTCTATTATCTAAAAAGGTGAATTATCCTGTGGTGGCACCTGATAAATCTTTAATAGATGGATGCATGGATAGAATTTTAAAATACTTTGAACTAAGGTTTAATATATGAATAGAAAAGTGAACATATCATACATGTTTGGTGCATTACCGTGAAGTGATGGATACATTTGTAAGAAGTTTCTTTTCAGGTTTTGGGATTCTTCAGTTTAGCCAAAGAGGAAGTGTCTAAAGAGAACTCTAGCAATTGAGCACTAGAGGGCAGTAGAGGCAAAGGAATGCAGACAGCTCCGCTAGGCTGTGATCCAGCAGAGCAATGGATGCCCTGCAATGTCTCGGAGGTGCAAAGGATTCTGGGAAACTCTATGGCCAACCAGAATAGTTTCTGGAGGCCAAAGGCCAGAGCAGCCTCCTCTGCGATGCTCAGCAAGCAGGAAGATGTCTTATTATTGCTGTTGCTTCACTGTGCTTGTCAGTAAGTACACTGTCAGGACAGCACAGATAGATACCTTAGGAATACCCAGAGATGTGAAGGAGACAGCGATCTGTCCCAGCAGTTGCATAAAGAGAGTTTCAGAGGACTGGAATGAGCTGTAATAATAACCCGGCCATCTTGCCACCGCTGAAGTGTAGGGAACTGTTCCTCCCTTGTCTTGTGACACTGCTTACTTAGGATGTTTCTGTCTCTGTTTCTTTTCATTTTTTTAAATTTTTCTTTTTTGGGGGGGAGGGGTTGGGGAGAGACGGGGGCGGGTAGGCCACTTCTATTGGTCTTTCATTTATCTAGTTTCATCCATCTTTTTTCTTTGGCCCGTGTAGGCCTCCCATCGCAGTGACCTCTATTGTCGCAGAGCGCCGGCTCTGGGCGCATGCGCTCCAGAGCTCCGGCTCGGTAGTTGGACACATGGGTCCAGCCGCTCCAGGGAACGTGGGATCTTCCCAGGCCAGGGATCGAACTGGCGCCCCCTGCACTGCAAGGCGGTGTCCTTTCCCATTGGACCACCAGGGAAGCCCCCCTCTGTTCATTTTTGAATGTCTTTCTCTCCATTTTCACTGCCAGCTGCTTCCTCTTCATTTCCACTGCCTTTCTCCAGCCCGCCATCCCCAATACCTTACACCAAAGCCTGTTTTGAGCTGCTGACCAGTAGTGACCAGGATGTGATCACGTAAACCTGCACTATCCAGCTGGTTGTAACTGACCTTGTGTCCAACCTGCTGTCATCAGCTTCATGGACAGGAGAGAAGGCCACACAACACTGATCACCACCGTGGGATGGAAGGAACTGCTTGTGGCCTCTTCCCTTGGGAGGGTGACAAATGTGGACTCATTCTCCAAAACACCTGAAAATGGATGAAAAGCGTGTGTCGGTCCAGGAGTACATCAAGGCTGTATACTGTCACCCTGCTCATTTAAATTACATGCAGAGAGCATCATGTAAAACACCAGTCTGGAGGAAGCACTAGCTGGGATCAAGATTGCTGGGAGAAATATCAATAGCCTCAGACATGCAGATGAAACCACTCAAATGACAGAAAGTAAAGAGGAACTAAAGTGATGAAGGTGAAAGAGGAGAATGAAAAACTGGCTTAAAACTCAACATTCAGAAAACAAAGATCATGGCATCTCGTCTCATCACTTCATGGCAAGCAGGTGGGGAAAAAGTGGAAGCAATGACAGATTTTCTTTTCTTGGGCTCAAAAATCACTGCTGACCGTGACTGTAGCCATGAAATTAAAAGACAGTTGTTTCTTGGAAGGAATGCTAGGACAAACCTAGACAGACTATTAAAAAGGCAGAGACATCATTTTGCTAAGAAAGGTACATATAGTCAGAGCAATAGTTTTTCCAGTAGTCATGTAGTGATATGAGAGTTGGACCATAAAGAAGACTGAGTGCCAAAGAATTGATGCTTCTGAATTGCAGTGCTAGAGAAAACTCTTGAGAGTCCTTTGGACAGCAAAGCGATCAAACCAGTAAATGCTAAAGGAAATCAACCCTGAATATTCGTTGGAAGGACTGATACTGAAGCTGAAAATTCAATACTTGGGCCACCTGATGCAAAGAGGCAACTCACTGGAAAAGACCCAGATACTGGGAAAGTCCTGGGTAGGGCATGTCAGTGATGACAATGATGAAGGGGTGTACACACCTCAGTCA
Source organism: Tragulus kanchil (assembly GCA_022376925.1). Lineage (NCBI taxonomy): Eukaryota > Metazoa > Chordata > Mammalia > Artiodactyla > Tragulidae > Tragulus > Tragulus kanchil. Next base: position 144,052,318 of record JAIOJX010000031.1, on the reverse strand, counting down.
GTTCAGTTGCTTACATACCATCCCCAATACCTTACACCAAAGCCTGTTTTGAGCTGCTGACCAGTAGTGACCAGGATGTGATCACGTAAACCTGCACTATCCAGCTGGTTGTAACTGACCTTGTGTCCAACCTGCTGTCATCAGCTTCATGGACAGGAGAGAAGGCCACACAACACTGATCACCACCGTGGGATGGAAGGAACTGCTTGTGGCCTCTTCCCTTGGGAGGGTGACAAATGTGGACTCATTCTCCAAAACACCTGAAAATGGATGAAAAGCGTGTGTCGGTCCAGGAGTACATCAAGGCTGTATACTGTCACCCTGCTCATTTAAATTACATGCAGAGAGCATCATGTAAAACACCAGTCTGGAGGAAGCACTAGCTGGGATCAAGATTGCTGGGAGAAATATCAATAGCCTCAGACATGCAGATGAAACCACTCAAATGACAGAAAGTAAAGAGGAACTAAAGTGATGAAGGTGAAAGAGGAGAATGAAAAACTGGCTTAAAACTCAACATTCAGAAAACAAAGATCATGGCATCTCGTCTCATCACTTCATGGCAAGCAGGTGGGGAAAAAGTGGAAGCAATGACAGATTTTCTTTTCTTGGGCTCAAAAATCACTGCTGACCGTGACTGTAGCCATGAAATTAAAAGACAGTTGTTTCTTGGAAGGAATGCTAGGACAAACCTAGACAGACTATTAAAAAGGCAGAGACATCATTTTGCTAAGAAAGGTACATATAGTCAGAGCAATAGTTTTTCCAGTAGTCATGTAGTGATATGAGAGTTGGACCATAAAGAAGACTGAGTGCCAAAGAATTGATGCTTCTGAATTGCAGTGCTAGAGAAAACTCTTGAGAGTCCTTTGGACAGCAAAGCGATCAAACCAGTAAATGCTAAAGGAAATCAACCCTGAATATTCGTTGGAAGGACTGATACTGAAGCTGAAAATTCAATACTTGGGCCACCTGATGCAAAGAGGCAACTCACTGGAAAAGACCCAGATACTGGGAAAGTCCTGGGTAGGGCATGTCAGTGATGACAATGATGAAGGGGTGTACACACCTCAGTCAGTTCAGTTGCTTAGTCAAGGGTGACTCTTTGCAACTCTGTGGACTGCAGCATGCCAGGCTTCTCTGTCTTTCACCATCTATCAGAGCTTGCTCAAATTCACGTCCATTGACTTAGTGATGCCATCCAACCATCTCATCCTCTGTTATCCCCTTCTCCTTTTGCCTCCTATTTTCCCCACATCAGGCTTTTCCAATGAGTCATCTCTCCACATCAGGTGGTCCAAGTATTGGAGTTTCAGTTTCAGCATCAGTCCTTTCAATGAATACTCAGGGTTGAATATTCCAATGAATATTCAGTCAGTCCTTTAAGATTGACTAGTTTGATCTCCTTACAGTTCAAGGGGTTCTTAAGAGTCTTCTCCAACACCACAGTTCAAAGGCATCAATTCTTCTGCGCTCAGCCTTCTTTATGGTCCAACTGTCATATCCATACATGACTATGGGGAAAACCATAAAAGCAGACATTTTCAGCTTATGTGAGTTGAGGTCCATGTTCAGGGCATACCTGCGGAGGGAACAATAACTCCAGAGAAAATCAAGCTGAATGAAGGTGAGTTCAGACCCTTTTTCTCTTGGGAAGGAGGAGTTTTAACATCCCTTGAAGCCCCACCACCATGTCATTTCTAATGAGCTGGCTCAGAAAAACCTGATTTCCACCCATGAAAACACAGATTAAACAAAAATCAATTCCAATTTAAATGCATTCCAACCTTTTAATATTATAGTTGTAGAGCTAATTGCTCTGAATTATCATATGCTGTAAGGCAGAAAGGCATCATTAAAGTACGAAAAATTCTTTCCATGAAATGGATTTGTGCCAGAGAGTGGAGGCCACTGATGAGTTCTGCTTAAGTAGGTTGAATTGTATGTGGATATATTTTTAAGGCATTTTTGGAAATAACGCTCAAATTTGCAAAAGAGGACACTTTGAAGAAGCTTGTGTAGTTCTGAACAAACAGTGGTTGCAGAAGTCTGTGCTTTGGAGGGTTCATTGATCTATCCCTGTATTTTTCTTTCATTAATTCCTTTTTTTATTTGATGGGTATTCTGTGCTTAGCCATACACTAGGCTTTGTGGATCCCCAGTGGTGAGCAAAAGAAGACATTTTTCTTCTTCCTGGTGTTTATGGCCTCGTAGGGATGCTGATCAAATAAATACATGTGACATACCAACTGTGACCCGTTGAAACCCAAAATGGAGGAATTTGACTGAGGGATGTCAGGGAAAACTTGCTCGGAGAAAAGCTTTGTGTTTGTTGAGATCTCCAGATCTCAAGCATGAGCAGGCATGAACCAGACTGAGGGGTCAGCATGTGCAAAGGCCCTGTGGTGGGAGGATGCGTGACTCCTGGGAGAAGGAGGTCAGTGTCCCTGGAGCTCCGTGAGAGACAGGCTTGGGTGTTAGCTGAGATTGGAGGGAGAAGGAGAGGCCCTACTGTGGTGGACATTAGACCATAGTTATGCTGCTGGTTCTTATCTTGAGAGCAGTAAGGACCCTCTAATGGTGTTTTTCAGTCCCTGAGTTGTGTTGGATTCTTTGTGACCTCATGAACTGCAACATGCCAGGCTTCCCTGTCCGTCACTCTCTCTTGCAGTTGGCTCAAACTCATATCCATGGCGTGGGTGATGCCGTCCAGCCATCTCATCCTCTGCCGTCTCCTTCTCCTTCTGCCCTCAGTCTTTCCCAGCCTCGGTATCTTTTCCAATGAGTCAGATCTTCCCATCAGGTGGCCAAAGTACTGGAGCTTTGGCTTCAGTGTCAGGTCTTCCAGTGACAGGGTTGATTTCCTTTAGGATGGATTGATTGGTTTGATCTCCTTGCAGTCCAAGGGACTCCCAAGAGTCTTCTCCAGCAGCACAGTTGGAAAGAAAGACCCTCTGATGAGACTCTAGTCAACATGGTGTGTCATGAGGGGAAGATGTGAGTGCCATGGACACAGTGAGGTAAAACCAGTTAGGAGATTATCACTGTCCCAGAAATAGGGATGCCAAGGGAGGCTCAACCAAACAGTGACCCCCTGCTCAGAACAGACTGGCGCTTCTCCCAAGGCTGGCGTGTTGGCAGTTTGTTTTTCTGGGGTTTGGGGCCATGTGCACTCAATAATACCTCCTCCTTCCTTCAGTGAACTATCCCTGTATTTTCTTTCATTAATTCCTTTTTATTTGATGGGTATTCTGTGCTTAGCCATACACTAGGCTTTGTGGATCCCCAGTGGTGAGCAAAAGAAGACATTTTTCTTCTTCCTGGTGTTTATGGCCTCGTAGGGATGCTGATCAAATAAATACATGTGACATACCAACTGTGACCCGTTGAAACCCAAAATGGAGGAATTTGACTGAGGGATGTCAGGGAAAACTTGCTCGGAGAAAAGCTTTGTGTTTGTTGAGATCTCCAGATCTCAAGCATGAGCAGGCATGAACCAGACTGAGGGGTCAGCATGTGCAAAGGCCCTGTGGTGGGAGGATGCGTGACTCCTGGGAGAAGGAGGTCAGTGTCCCTGGAGCTCCGTGAGAGACAGGCTTGGGTGTTAGCTGAGATTGGAGGGAGAAGGAGAGGCCCTACTGTGGTGGACATTAGACCATAGTTATGCTGCTGGTTCTTATCTTGAGAGCAGTAAGGACCCTCTAATGGTGTTTTTCAGTCCCTGAGTTGTGTTGGATTCTTTGTGACCTCATGAACTGCAACATGCCAGGCTTCCCTGTCCGTCACTCTCTCTTGCAGTTGGCTCAAACTCATATCCATGGCGTGGGTGATGCCGTCCAGCCATCTCATCCTCTGCCGTCTCCTTCTCCTTCTGCCCTCAGTCTTTCCCAGCCTCGGTATCTTTTCCAATGAGTCAGATCTTCCCATCAGGTGGCCAAAGTACTGGAGCTTTGGCTTCAGTGTCAGGTCTTCCAGTGACAGGGTTGATTTCCTTTAGGATGGATTGATTGGTTTGATCTCCTTGCAGTCCAAGGGACTCCCAAGAGTCTTCTCCAGCAGCACAGTTGGAAAGAAAGACCCTCTGATGAGACTCTAGTCAACATGGTGTGTCATGAGGGGAAGATGTGAGTGCCATGGACACAGTGAGGTAAAACCAGTTAGGAGATTATCACTGTCCCAGAAATAGGGATGCCAAGGGAGGCTCAACCAAACAGTGACCCCCTGCTCAGAACAGACTGGCGCTTCTCCCAAGGCTGGCGTGTTGGCAGTTTGTTTTTCTGGGGTTTGGGGCCATGTGCACTCAATAATACCTCCTCCTTCCTTCAGTGACCTTCACAGCATCTTAGGGACTGCACAGCAAGTCTTCACTAGGTCCTCCCTCCTCCAAGAGGAATGAAAAGAGAATAGGCTTTTAGCAATTGTATTTACTTTTTTTTTTTTTTTAAAGATTTATTTATTTATTTATTTTGGGCGGGGGTCGGGTTGGGGAGGGAGGGGAGCGGGTGGGCCACTTCTGTTGATCTTTTCATTTCTCTATTTTCATCCGTCTTTGTTCTTTGGCTCCTGTGGGCCTCCCATCGCGGTGGCCTCTGTCATTGCAGAGCACTGGCTCTGAGCGCATGCGCTCCAGAGCTCCGGCTCGGTAATTGGACACGTGGGTCCAGCCGCTCCGCGGCACGTGGGATCTTCCCAGGCCAGGGGTCGAACCGGCACCCCTTGCACAGCAAGTCGGTGTCCTTACCCACTGGACCACCAGGGGAAGCCCTGTATTTACTTTTATGTTTGTAGAGTTCATTTGAATTTCCTGAAGACATCCTGGTGCATATGAATCAAAGCATTTGAATAACAGGCCAGAACAGGTGAGACAAGCTCAAGTAAGCCTTTCAGCTCATCTCAATTAACGAGAGTAGTTTAGGCAGTTGTCTGTAAACATTTCCCTGTGCGCTACTTAAGTCAATTGATATCACCGGGTAAAGCAAGAGAGCCTCTCCACCACAGAGGGCTTGCTTTTTCTTTTTCCAAGGGAATATTCATGCCAGCGTGCTTAGCCGTTTCAGTCGTGTCCGACTCTCTGCGACCCTGGCGGGACTGTAGCTCTGTCGGGCTTCTCTATCCATGGAATTCTTGAGAACGCTGGAGTGAGTAACCATTCCCTTCTTCAGGGTATCTTTCTCACCCAGGGATTGAACTGGGGTGTCTTATATTGCAGCAGATTCATTACCATCTAAGCCAGGAGGGAAGTCCTGCACGCAAGTGGTTTGTTTGAATGGGAATCCAAGCAAAGCTTATTTATCACCTGTGGTTCATACATCTCTTAAGTCTTTCTTTTTTCGTTTTTTGCCTCTAGGTCATCGCTAATTTTTCATCCATCTTTATTCTTCGGCTTATGTGGGCCTCCCATCGCAGTGGCCTCTCCCCTTGCAGAGCACCATCTCTGGGCGCATGCGCTCCAGCAAGCCGGCTCATAATTGGACACACCGGCGCAGCGTTTCCTTGGCACGTGGAATCTTCCCGGCCCAGCGATCAAACCGGTGCCCCTTGCACTGCAAGGCGGACTCTTTACCGACTAGACCACCAGGGAAGCCGAAGTCTTTTTAATTTACAGGTTTGTCCTCTCTCTTTTTCCCTTTGCAATATATTTGTTAAAGAATTTTCATTATTTACCTTGTCAGATTTCCCTGAAGCATTTATTTATTTAAAAAATGTTTGTTTTTAGTATAGGGCCAAAGTAGGAGGGAGAACAGAGTTTGGCCCATGGATTTTGGAGGCTCATGTGTATTTTGGCTCAGTTTCTGGCTCTGTCCCTTATTTGGTGAGGGCCTGGAGAACAATTCCCCTCCCTCAGCGGGCACAAAAGTGGCATTAGGTTGAAGACTAAGTCAGATAATGCATGGAAAGTGTATGGTACACAGAGGTGCTCAATAGGCCCGTCTCCTCTTCTTTATATTTATAATTTGTAACATTATTTATATTTATTACATTATACCGTATAATGATACTATTTTTATAGTATATCTTCCTCAGTGGTACAGTGGTAAAGAATCTACCTGTCAATTTAGGAATCCTAGATGGCATGGGATTGATCCCTGGGTCGGGAAGATCCCCTGGAGAAGGCAATGGCAACCCACTCCAGTGTTCTTGCCTGGAGAATCTCATGGACAGAGGAGCCTGGCAGGCTACAGTTCATGGGGTCTCAAAGAGTCAGACATGACTGAGTGGCAGAGCATGCACAAACGCATGTAACATATTACATAATTACATATGTGCCTGTGATTTATATCTAACTATAAGATATATTTTATGATTATTTAAAATTTTTATCATTTTAATTTTCACCTGGAGACAAAGTCATCAGTCCTCAGTCCTGGCTCATCTTTTTCATTTATGTACTTATTTTTGGCTATTCTGGGTTTTCACTGCTGCCACAGGCTCTTCTCTAGTTGCAGGGAGAGGGGCCTACTCTCTAGTGGAGGTGAGCAGGCTTCTTGTTGCAGTGAGTTCTCTTGTTGCAGAACTCAGACTCTAGGGCACACGGGCTTCAGTAGTTGTGGCTCTGAGGATCCAGAGCACAGGCTCACTAGTTGTGGCTCACGGGCTTAGTTGCTCTGCAGCATGTGGGATCTTCCTGGATCAGGGATGGAACCTAGGCCGGCAGGTGAACTCTTTACCACTGAGCTAACAGGGGAGTCCCTGGCTCATCTTGAGAAATTGGTAAGCATTTATTCTTTGAAGTTTAAAGGAGATCTGGGAAGTGTAGTATTGAGACATATAACCAGAAACAGTGTCCTCTGCCGAGCTGGAAGGATTTCTTTCCTTCTTTTTTTTTCTGACATCACCCCTCATTTTAAAAAACATTGACTTAATTATTTATTTGGCTGCACTGGCTCTTTGTTGTGGCACATGGGGTCTTTGTTGTGGTGCTTTGGCTTCTCTCTAGTTGTGGAGCAGGCTTCAGGGCTCTGGAGTTGAGGCGCGCAGGCTTAGTTGCTCCAAGGCATGTGAAGTCTTTGTTCCCTGACCAGGGATCAAACCTGTGGGGAAACAAACCCATGAAGGTTTTTTGTGCCTTTGGCTGAGCCAAGAGAAAAGTAAACTGGGAATGAGAAATATACTAGAACTAAGAGAAAAACAAGTCAGTTGGATTCACATGGGCTTATTAGCTGGGGATATACTGATCAGCAACAGGTGGGAGATCTGCTGTGGCCTTTGGAATGCTGGGTCAGCGCAGGCTCCTTGGCTTCTTGCTGATTTGGTTGCCCCCCAGCTGCAACACGCCCTTTCTATCCTCAAGGCCGTGAGAGTAATCATTGAACAGGGCTGTGACTGAAACCAGCCTGGGCTAATATCATTGCCTGTAAACACCTGGAGGCTTCAGCACTGAATAAAAGCAGATTGGTGAATGTGTTCGGGGCCTTGACCCAAGAGGTCTTGAACCCCCGGTTCCCATCCTTTCTCTCAGTCTATGTGTATGTGTGTGTATATTTCTTAAAGTCTCATCACACCCACTCTTCTTTATGCACCCAGCTGACGAGCTGCGGCAAAACCCATGCTCCCTGCATTGCAAAGCATATTCTTAACCACTAGACCACCCAGCTGGGAGGATTTTCTCATTACTGCTCACCCAGCAGCACCTTTGACCATGCTCTTAGCCCCACGGTCGTGTCCATTGTCACTAGGCCATTCACTGCTTCCTAAGACATGAGAAGGCAGGTGATAAACAAATCTATGCTGCCATATTGACCATCCAGATCTTGTCCCTTCAAGGAACACATAAAACGAGAACTTAAAAGAAGGTAACATTTAATCAAGGCAAAACTCTCTGGGAATATTCAGGCACTGTGAGACTTGAAGGGAGGAAAGCATTTTAATGTGAGGAGTAGTCAAATTCTATCACAGAGGTGATGTTTGCATTGCCTTTCTGTACATTCATCCATCCATCTATTCATTCATCTAGCCATTATCCACCATTCATTCATCAGCCAACATTTACCTCCCTCGTGGATAAACAAAGTCCCTGGCCTCCACTTTAAATTTGGCTTAATGCTCATGTGGTCTCTTGACTCCACTCTACACCTGTTTGCAAAGATGCTCCACCCTGACTATGAACTCAGATGCATCTGGGTGACAGAGAAATGAGATGACCCTGATTCCTCCATGGAGTCCAGGGCTGGTCTCTGGGAGTTTTCTGTCACATGTTCAAAATACAGTTTCCTTTCATGGTTACTTAATTATTATGACTCAGAAGACCATAATACTAAATTAAAGTGAAATGTAATTGCTTTGTCAGTTTTCACATCTGCCAGAAGTGAGCCGATAACAACAGGATTTCACATGCATCTCCAAGTAAGAATTTGCTGTCAGTGACCAAAGGAAGAAAAGAAAATGAACTTTTCATTCCCCATTTGCCCTGCAGCCAGGCTGACACAACAGAATGGAAAACAATTGGTACAGGCATAAAATTCTATGACAAAAGGAAACTTCTGAAATAGAAAAATGGATTTCTTGGGAGAAAAATATAACTTCCTCTGACAATGCTGTATTTAAAAAGAATTCTGTAGTCTGAGGATATTAAGGTCATTAAAAGTTGCAGAATTTTGGGGGGAGGTGGGCATGGAGGCTCTTTATAACTTACTGCCCCCTCCAATATTCTCCTTCAAATCTATATTAAAGTTAATCATCAATTGAACACCAGAAATGATATTGGAAAATCATTCTTTTTCAAACGGAAACTATTATAATTTAAAAGGGTGTAAATGAAACCATACATTTTCAGAAGAGATCAATGAAAAGCACTTTATTAGAAAATATAAATCACTTTTTAATTTCAGATGCAACAAGAAAAGAACTCATTTTTTTCAGTTTCATTGAAATTGATTGGTACACCTGCAGAGAAAAGAAGCTTTATCATCTCGTTATCAGCCAATTAATATGCAGGTCTAAATGTGAATACTATTCCAGTTAACTAGAAACGGATGATTTTATTGAAGTCTTAATAGACTAGGAAAAGCTGCCTTCCACCCTGCTAAATGAGGTCAACTGAGAAAAAGAATGGGAAGAGCATTACTTGGCATGGGTGGACTTTCAAACCATTTCTCTAACTCTTAAAAAACCTTAAAATGTTTTTATAGATCGGCTTAATGCTCATGTGGTCTCTTGACTCCACTCTACACCTGTTTGCAAAGATGCTCCACCCTGACTATGAACTCAGATGCATCTGGGTGACAGAGAAATGAGATGACCCTGATTCCTCCATGGAGTCCAGGGCTGGTCTCTGGGAGTTTTCTGTCACATGTTCAAAATACAGTTTCCTTTCATGGTTACTTAATTATTATGACTCAGAAGACCATAATACTAAATTAAAGTGAAATGTAATTGCTTTGTCAGTTTTCACATCTGCCAGAAGTGAGCCGATAACAACAGGATTTCACATGCATCTCCAAGTAAGAATTTGCTGTCAGTGACCAAAGGAAGAAAAGAAAATGAACTTTTCATTCCCCATTTGCCCTGCAGCCAGGCTGACACAACAGAATGGAAAACAATTGGTACAGGCATAAAATTCTATGACAAAAGGAAACTTCTGAAATAGAAAAATGGATTTCTTGGGAGAAAATATAACTTCCTCTGACAATGCTGTATTTAAAAAGAATTCTGTAGTCTGAGGATATTAAGGTCATTAAAAGTTGCAGAATTTTGGGGGGAGGTGGGCATGGAGGCTCTTTATAACTTACTGCCCCCTCCAATATTCTCCTTCAAATCTATATTAAAGTTAATCATCAATTGAACACCAGAAATGATATTGGAAAATCATTCTTTTTCAAACGGAAACTATTATAATTTAAAAGGGTGTAAATGAAACCATACATTTTCAGAAGAGATCAATGAAAAGCACTTTATTAGAAAATATAAATCACTTTTTAATTTCAGATGCAACAAGAAAAGAACTCATTTTTTTCAGTTTCATTGAAATTGATTGGTACACCTGCAGAGAAAAGAAGCTTTATCATCTCGTTATCAGCCAATTAATATGCAGGTCTAAATGTGAATACTATTCCAGTTAACTAGAAACGGATGATTTTATTGAAGTCTTAATAGACTAGGAAAAGCTGCCTTCCACCCTGCTAAATGAGGTCAACTGAGAAAAAGAATGGGAAGAGCATTACTTGGCATGGGTGGACTTTCAAACCATTTCTCTAACTCTTCAGACCACAGAGAAATGGAAGCAAAGTGACACGTCTGAATGCAGAGGGACCTGGTATATGGAAGAAAAATCAGAATATTGAATTTTCTTTTAATTGGAAAAGAGAACCATTTGGGTTTGATTCTGAAATCTGATACTCTCACTATTCAAAGCTCGACAGCCCTTAGTTCTTACTCTCATCTTAATTTTAATCTAAAGGCAAGCATAATCATAAAATGAATGACACCTGTTTACAATTTCCCATTTTATTTTTCCTTTTTTTGGTGCTCATTTTCTGCCCCAAGATGTTCTCTCTGACATATAGACAACCTGGCATCCTGAAGTTCTCTGTACCCCTTCGCCTACCCAAATAGCTAAGTGACCTTGTGCTGTGCTGTGCTTAATCGCTCAGTTGTGTTTGACTGTTTGCAATCCCAGGGACCTACCAGGCTCCTCTGTGCATGGAATTCTCCAGTCAAGAATACTGGAATGGGCACTTCCCTGGTAGCTCAGTGGTAAGGAGTTCGCCAGCTAATGCAGGAGACACGGGTTCAATCAGGGAAGATCCTACATGCTGTGGAACTACTAAGCCTGTGAGCCACAACTTTTGAGCCTGTGCTCTAGAGCCTCAGAGCTGCAAATATTGAGCCCATGTGCCACAACTACTGAAGCCTGTGTGCCCTAGAGTCAGAGTTCCACAAGAAAAGTCACTGCAACAAGAAGCCTGCTCACCTCAACTAGAGAGTAGGCCCCTCTCCCTGCAATTAGAGAAGAGCCTATGGCAGCAGTGAAAACCCAGAATAGCAAAAAAACCACCAAAAAACAAAAAACTGGAGTGGGTGGCCATTCCCTTCTCCAGGGGCATCTTGCAAACCCTGGGATCCAACCCAGGCCTCCCATGTTGCAGGAAGATTCTTTACTGTAACCTTGGGATTAAACTAATTCACCAGGGAAGTAGGCATGGGATAAACCAATTCACACCAAGTGTTACTATCTCCAGTAATTTAAAGGAATGTAATCTAAAGCATGGGTCAACAAAATTTTTCTGTAAAAGTCTAGATAGAAAATGTTTTCCACTTTGGAGGCCATAGAATACTCTGTTGCCAGTATTCAACTCTGCCATTAGAATGCAGCCATGGACAATACACGAATGGTGTGGTGTGTTCCAATAAAATTTTATTTACGAAGCAGACAGTGGGCTGAATTAGGCTTGTGGGCTATAGTTTGTCAATCCCTGATCTAAAGCAACAGGGCAAATGTGAAGAAAAGGAAAAGAAAGCTCTCTTGTACTGTTGGTGGAATGTAAATTGATACAGCCACTTAGAACAGTACGGAGGGTTCTTAAAAATAGAATTACTATATGACCCAGCTATCCCACTATTGATCATATATCCAGAGAAAGCCACAATTCAAAAAGACACATGCACCCCAATATTCACTGCAGCACTATGTACAATAACCAGGACATGGAAGCAACCTAGATGTCCATTAACAGAGGAATCAGTAAAGATGTGGTACATATACACAATGAAATATCACTCAGCCATAAAAAAGAATGAAATTGGGCCATTTGTGGAGACCTAGATGCACCTAGGGACCATTATACAGAATGAAGTTGGGAAAAGAAAAGTAAATATAGTATGTCAATGCATATATGTGGGATTTGAAAAAATTGGTATAGATGATCTTACAAAGCAGAAATAGAGAATGGATGTAGAGAACAAATATAATGATACCCCGGGGGGAAAAGGAGGTAGAGGCATGAATTGGGAGATTGATATTGACATATATACACAATTGATGCTATGTATAAATAGATAATGAGAACCTACTGTATATCTCAGGGAACTCTGCTTTGTGATGACTTGAATGAGAAGGAAATCCAAGATAGAGGGGATATATATATATATATAAAGCTGATTCTCTTTGCTGTTACAGCAGAAACTAACACAACATTGTGAAGCAACTCTACTACAGTAAAAAGTAAAAAAGAGTGAGAAAAATAAAGCAATAGGCTATAAGTGATATCCAGGAAGAGCCGTAGGGAGAGAATGTTTTTCAGAAGATTAGGAGAGTTCAAATGTCCAGAAGACCTCACTAGCATTCTTCAGACACTTCTAATTTTCTTGAAGTTCACTAGTTCATTTATTCATGCATTTTTCAGCCCTCAAATATTCTTTTAAAAATTTTTTATTTTACTTTTTACTTTTACAAAGTTTAGTTGTTCGCAGATATGTATAACCCCAGATTAGCTGTAGGTATATCCCTGACCCCTCCTTCCTCCATCCACTTCCCAGTCCCCTCCAACCCATCCCTCCAGGCCATCGTACAACTCCCCTGCAGGATCCCCTATTCCCCCAGCACAATGACAATAGCTATCTCTTTCACATATGATAGTATAGGTTTCCATGTTACTCTTTCCATGCCTCCCACCCACTGTTCCTTCCCCACTATGTCCATAAGTCTGTTTTCTGTTGGTTTTTCCATCGCTTCGCTGCATGTGTTATCATTACCATCTTACTAGATTCCATATATATGTGTTAGTATACTGTACTTGTCTTTCTCTTTTTGACTTACTTTACTTTGTATAATAGGTTCTAGATCCATCCACCTCATTAAGACTGATTCTTCTACATTTCTTTTTACTGCAGAGAAGTACTCCATTGTATATATGTACCATAGCTTTTTTATCCATTCAGTTGTCGATGGACATCTAGGTTGCTTCCATGTTCTAGCTATTGTACAGAGTGCGGCAATGAACACTGGGGTACAGGTGCTTCTTTCAGTTTTGATTTCATCTGGGTATAAGCCTAATAGTGGGATTGCTGGGTCATATGATGCTTCTAGTTTTAGTTTTTTTGAGGAATCTCCATAGTGTCTTCCATAGCGTATTCAGCCCTCAAGTCTTTGATTAAAAGAACATGTTTACTCCCTCTGCCTGGAGCTCTGTAAGCCGGAACGACTTTGCCCTTTGCTTAGGGTTGGTGGCAACAGTTACTGTCACTTGCAATGCATACATGAGTCCTTGCTAACACTCCTGTAAGTTGGTTTTAGTCAGGCACCTTCTGATTGCTAGTTTCTATGAAATTAGGAATAATGGCCCCCAAGCACAGGAAATAGGTTCTGCTGCTGAAATGTGTACTCCAGATATGACAAATGTGTCTATGACTAGGAGACCCATTTTCTACACTTGAATCAGTACTTAGAGGTTAATGTGAATTTTGTCCTCCAATAGTTACTTAGGAGGCTTAACCCTCCCTAGATACTGCTGCAACTCCAAAAGTTGAAAAAATTGCAGAGCATATGGAATGTTATTTATCTAGTTTGGAATGTTCTCTTAAAGATTTTTCTAAAATTTATAAATGTGGCTGTTACATTAAAGAATATTTAGAAAATAGAAAGATGAAAATACCATCATATATAATCCTAAGACCCCAACAATATGTGTCAAACACCTGTCACGTAACTGCTGCATAAGAGGTGCTCAGAAAGTGTTCATTGAATGAATGAATAGATGTATATTTCTTTTGAAAAATCCAGTTAGTGACAGATCTTTATCCTTCAAGGGTGGATTTCATTTTGGAATGGCCAATAGCCCTTTTATGTCAAGTGTGTTGATGTGATGGATTACTAATGTGGGCAACACTTTCTGAACATGAGGCTTGACTATCCACTATTGGGAACAACTTGGGCTGGATATGAGAAGATTTGAATTATAGTTTCATCTCTGACATTACCATGCTCTGTAAGCCATGTGTGCATCCATCCATCCATCTCAGCAAATAAGAGAACCATGGGCTTTGCTCTTCTGGAGTTTATAGTGTAGTAAGGGTGAAGACAGGGCTTCCCTGGTGGCTCAGTGGTAAAGAATCTGCCTGCTGACTCAGGAGACATGGATTGGAAGAGTCCCTGGAGAAGGAAATGGCAACCCACTCCAGTACTCTTGCCTGGAAAATCTCATAGACAGAAGAGCCTGGTGGGCTACGATCCATGGATTCGCAAAGAACCAGACATGACTGAACAACTAAAGAACAACAAAGGAAGAAGACATTGGTTCTTCTTTAGAGCAGAGAGGATAGGATTAGGGATTCTAAATTTATGTTAAGAATGGAAGAATCTCACTTTCATCATCTGTAAAGCAAGAGATTGGGGCTGGTTGATTTTTAAGATCCTGTTCAGTGGTGACACGGTATGACTCTGGTTCACTTATTGCTCTTGATCAGAAAGCAATTTTGATACAGATCAGTTACACCTTGCGTAGAGAACTGTAGATTTGACTTGCTGCTTTTCAGGAAGAGCTTGCATGCTAGGAGCTCTGTGACCTTGGATATCATTCTGTTGGTGCCCAAGAGGGAAACTTCAGGATGCATTCTGAAGACAGTGATTACACTGGCTCTATCTCTCCTGTCATTGTCCTACAGACAATTTCTTTACATCTTGAAGGGACTGCTGAGCAATCTAACAGCACGAATATTGAAAGTGGTGTTTAGATGTTAGCCACAGTCAGATTGAAATAGAACAAGACCCTCTATGGTCCTTGCCTCTGCCCAACCCAATGTCCTCTGCCTGCTTTTTGGAAAATTTTAGTCAAAGAATACATTTAATCAGAGGAATGAGAATATATGAAAACAAAGGAAAACAGTCAAAGGAGACCAAATAGTAATAATGTACTCATTAAGCATAGTCAAGGACTTCTTGTTCTTTCTCAAGGACTCTAGATAATATTCAGAGCCATATTCTATGAGCTGTCTTATAGATACTGGAACCACAAGTGGAGAAGTTAACTATACAATGACCAAACAGTACCCACATGAAAGCTGCCACATTGCTGAAAATTGGCCTCAAAAAGATAGAAACAACCCCACCCTGGAGCTGAAGATTACTTGTACCTAAAACAATCAAGGTGATGCTGTTCACATCACCGATGACCAGTCTAAAGATGACTGTCACAGCTGACTGTGCTGTTTCTGCATGCAGCCCCATCCTTCTGTCTATAAAAGCTCTTGCCCCATTGGTTGCCAGTGTGTGTCGAGGGGAGTTGACCTCAGGACAGATGTCTGTCTGCTCACCCCCTCAGTTGCCAACATCTGACGTGAAGCATACTTTCCATTCCACCAACCTGCCCTGTTTATTGGCTTTTGAATGGTGAGCAGCCGGGCACACACCTTTTGCTAACAAGATGGACTCTTTTCATCAAGCTGAGTCAACATGTTTTGATTCTGGCCACCGATTCGTGCTTGAACCTTGGACAAACGAGGCATGTAGATTTGTAGATATTTAGGCATCAACTTTGCCTGGAAGGTATGCCTTCCTGGTCGCTTCTCCAGACCCAGCGTACGCAATTCTTGACATACTGCTTGAATTGAAGAATTATTTTGGCTTTGTGTAGCTGCAACCTTGGCTTCACTAGAGACCATTTACTGTAGCTGTGTGAATTTCAGCAAGTCACTTATATTTCTGGGGACTCAGTTTTCCAATATTTCCAGTGAAAGTGTTTAATTAAATCATCATGAAGTCTTTTTATACCTCTGAAGTTTTTCAATGCTAGAGGTGACCTCAAAGCGTCATACCTCATTTTCCTATTTTAACAGCACGAATATTGAAAGTGGTGTTTAGATGTTAGCCACAGTCAGATTGAAATAGAACAAGACCCTCTATGGTCCTTGCCTCTGCCCAACCCAATGTCCTCTGCCTGCTTTTTGGAAAATTTTAGTCAAAGAATACATTTAATCAGAGGAATGAGAATATATGAAAACAAAGGAAAACAGTCAAAGGAGACCAAATAGTAATAATGTACTCATTAAGCATAGTCAAGGACTTCTTGTTCTTTCTCAAGGACTCTAGATAATATTCAGAGCCATATTCTATGAGCTGTCTTATAGATACTGGAACCACAAGTGGAGAAGTTAACTATACAATGACCAAACAGTACCCACATGAAAGCTGCCACATTGCTGAAAATTGGCCTCAAAAAGATAGAAACAACCCCACCCTGGAGCTGAAGATTACTTGTACCTAAAACAATCAAGGTGATGCTGTTCACATCACCGATGACCAGTCTAAAGATGACTGTCACAGCTGACTGTGCTGTTTCTGCATGCAGCCCCATCCTTCTGTCTATAAAAGCTCTTGCCCCATTGGTTGCCAGTGTGTGTCGAGGGGAGTTGACCTCAGGACAGATGTCTGTCTGCTCACCCCCTCAGTTGCCAACATCTGACGTGAAGCATACTTTCCATTCCACCAACCTGCCCTGTTTATTGGCTTTTGAATGGTGAGCAGCCGGGCACACACCTTTTGCTAACAAGATGGACTCTTTTCATCAAGCTGAGTCAACATGTTTTGATTCTGGCCACCGATTCGTGCTTGAACCTTGGACAAACGAGGCATGTAGATTTGTAGATATTTAGGCATCAACTTTGCCTGGAAGGTATGCCTTCCTGGTCGCTTCTCCAGACCCAGCGTACGCAATTCTTGACATACTGCTTGAATTGAAGAATTATTTTGGCTTTGTGTAGCTGCAACCTTGGCTTCACTAGAGACCATTTACTGTAGCTGTGTGAATTTCAGCAAGTCACTTATATTTCTGGGGACTCAGTTTTCCAATATTTCCAGTGAAAGTGTTTAATTAAATCATCATGAAGTCTTTTTATACCTCTGAAGTTTTTCAATGCTAGAGGTGACCTCAAAGCGTCATACCTCATTTTCCTATTTTATACTAAGAGAAGATTAGCAAACAGGCTAGAAATCCAGAAGGTCTCAGTCCCAGGGCTGAATAAATATTAAGTTTTATTTCTAAGTTAATTAAAATTTTTTTTTTATTTATAAAAGTAATACTAATCAATGTAGAAAATATGAAACACAAAGAACAGAAATATGAAAAATATTATATATATTCAGAATATTGCCACACCCAGAGATAATCACTATATATGTAGATGAATCTATGTTTACTGAAAAACAGTATCAGTTTTGTCTATAGAGGGGCTTCCCTGGTGGCTCAGATGGTAAAGAATCCTTCTCCAGTGAGGAAGACCTGGGTTTGATCCCTGAGTTGGGAAGATGCCCTGGAGAAGGGGATGGTTACCTACTCCAGTATTCCTGCCTGGAGAATTCCATGGACAGAGGAGCCTGGTGGGCTACAGTTCATGGGATTGCAAAGAGCTGGACATGACTGAGCATGTCTTCTGTCTATAGATAGGACTAAATGACATAGATATTTAAAAAATGAAATTATGCCCTACATGTTTTATAACCTTTCACTTGGCAATGTATTATAAATATTTCCAGATTTATTCTCCTATTGAATGAAAAAATTCTTTTTATTTTTTAATTGGTGGAAAATTGCTTTACAATGTTATGTTGGTTTCTGCCATACAACAATGTGAATCAGTCATAATTATATATCTATATCCTCTCCATTTTGAACCTCCCTCCCCTACCCCTAACCCACCCTTCTAGGTCATCACAGAGTGCCAGGCTGGGCTCCCTGTGTTATATTGCTGCTTCCCACTAGCTATTTTACACATGATAGTGTGTATATGTCCATGCTACTTTCTCAATTCATTCCAACTTCATCTTCCCCTCCTATGGCCACAAGTCCATACTCTACTAGATTCATCAGTATGATTTTTCTAGATTCCATATATGTGTGTTAATACATAATACTTATTTTTCTCTATCTGACTTACTTACTTTTCCCCTTCTTTTCTTTTTCTTCCCTCCTCTCTTTCTTCTTTTTTCCTCTTTCCCCTTCTCTTATTTCCTCATCTTTTTATTTTTTGGGGGGGATAGAAAGGCTGGAGGTTGAACCTGGGGCCTCATACACCTCATTTTGTTTTGATGTTATGATAGGGCTGGTCATTTGCAAAGATGTCAGACCAGTAAATAAAATGTGTATGTGTGTGTGTTGATGGCCACACTTCTGGTCTATGCTGAGGCGCATCTTGGAGACACTGAAAGTAAGTTGTCCTTGGAGAGTCAAGACCTTGGAGTTACTCCAGGTGGTAGATAAGGGTCTAATATAGAATAAGTTTTCTTTTTTTTTTAGATTAGTGATGCACAAGATTGAATGGCATCATCTTGAGTGGTGGATTTTCTGCTACTGGTTGCATTCAAACAGAGGCTGACAGACCACTTACTATAGGCATCGTCATGCTTCCAAACAAAAGAAAAATCATGTTTAAGGTAAATGTCTTGCGCCAGATTTATCCTGAAGCTCCCCCAAACATTTTAGTCTGATTATTCATCTAGGGTAAATTCAATCTCTGACTTTCCGAGTACAGATGGTCGCTCACTTATAATGGTTCAACCTAATGAATTTTTGATGTGATGATGGTGCAAAAGCAATAGAAATTCACACATCTTCAAGTTTGATCTTTTTCCAGGCTAGCAAGATGAGCTATGATATTCTCATGATGCTGGGCAGTAGCAGTGTGTCCCGCCTCCCAGCCAGCCACACGATCACTGGGATAAACAACCATTCTGAACCCACACAACCATTCTGTTTTTCACTTTCACTACAATATTTAGTAAATTACATGAAATAGTCAATACTTTTTTTTTTTTTTAAACAGGCTTTCTGTTGGATGATTTTGCCCAACTGTAGGCTAGGATTTATCAAGATACAACCTCATTGTTAAGTTGAAGAAGGTCTGTATCAGGTTCTCTGACTGTAGGACTCTGGGACATGCACCTTGATCTAAGCTGCTACTGTTTAACTTCCTGAAATGCATGCTGGTAAAAAATTGGATGGGAAAGGAGGTTTAACTAATTGTGAATAAGGAGATTTGAGTCTACCTGGGAATTTCAATTGTTCAGGCTATTCCCTAGCCCTTCTTTCAGTGGATATGTGATCGATGTCTTAACGACAAAAGCATTAAATGGCAGATGTGAAGGCATGTAAGGCAAGAAAGGCAGACACGTTCCAGACGGACAGATGTTAGTCTCTCCCTGCGTGCCTGAACAAGCAACTAGGTCCTGTATGGAATGTCACACTAAAGACCCTTTAAGTGCCTTGACTGAGCAATTTGGCGTACCCATTTTCTCATTTCAAAATGTTTCAGGTTCCCTTTGGTCCGTGAAATGCATGAAAGCTGCTTCTGACCACAGAGACTAATGTGCTGTCCCTTTTATCTCCAAAACGGGCTCCCAATTGGTTCCAGGGAAAGTGATTTCCCCAAACCTGGCTGCCAGCCATAATTGGCTTATATGTGACCCATCCATTTCCACATGCTTGTTAGAGCTGGGTGTGGAGTCTCAGTCCCTCCAAGGCAGCTGGACGGGACAGTAGCTACCAGCAAGGCATGCTGGTAGAACCTCTTGAGTTGAGTGGCTCATTCCTGACTTTGGGGGTGAGGACCAAAGTTGAAGTAAACGGTGGAAAATAGTTAATTTCTTGATGTGATGATGGTGGCCAATAATGGTTCAACCTAATGAATTTTTGATGTGATGATGGTGCAAAAGCAATAGAAATTCACACATCTTCAAGTTTGATCTTTTTCCAGGCTAGCAAGATGAGCTATGATATTCTCATGATGCTGGGCAGTAGCAGTGTGTCCCGCCTCCCAGCCAGCCACACGATCACTGGGATAAACAACCATTCTGAACCCACACAACCATTCTGTTTTTCACTTTCA
Organism: Tragulus kanchil; assembly: GCA_022376925.1. Taxonomy (NCBI): domain Eukaryota; kingdom Metazoa; phylum Chordata; class Mammalia; order Artiodactyla; family Tragulidae; genus Tragulus; species Tragulus kanchil. The sequence goes on along the minus strand of JAIOJX010000031.1, from coordinate 144,032,506 downwards.
CTACAATATTTAGTAAATTACATGAAATAGTCAATACTTTTTTTTTTTTTTAAACAGGCTTTCTGTTGGATGATTTTGCCCAACTGTAGGCTAGGATTTATCAAGATACAACCTCATTGTTAAGTTGAAGAAGGTCTGTATCAGGTTCTCTGACTGTAGGACTCTGGGACATGCACCTTGATCTAAGCTGCTACTGTTTAACTTCCTGAAATGCATGCTGGTAAAAAATTGGATGGGAAAGGAGGTTTAACTAATTGTGAATAAGGAGATTTGAGTCTACCTGGGAATTTCAATTGTTCAGGCTATTCCCTAGCCCTTCTTTCAGTGGATATGTGATCGATGTCTTAACGACAAAAGCATTAAATGGCAGATGTGAAGGCATGTAAGGCAAGAAAGGCAGACACGTTCCAGACGGACAGATGTTAGTCTCTCCCTGCGTGCCTGAACAAGCAACTAGGTCCTGTATGGAATGTCACACTAAAGACCCTTTAAGTGCCTTGACTGAGCAATTTGGCCGTACCCCATTTTCTCATTTCAAAATGTTTCAGGTTCCCTTTGGTCCGTGAAATGCATGAAAGCTGCTTCTGACCACAGAGACTAATGTGCTGTCCCTTTTATCTCCAAAACGGGCTCCCAATTGGTTCCAGGGAAAGTGATTTCCCCAAACCTGGCTGCCAGCCATAATTGGCTTATATGTGACCCATCCATTTCCACATGCTTGTTAGAGCTGGGTGTGGAGTCTCAGTCCCTCCAAGGCAGCTGGACGGGGACAGTAGCTACCAGCAAGGCATGCTGGTAGAACCTCTTGAGTTGAGTGGCTCATTCCTGACTTGTTGGGTGGTTGAATGGACTCAGTATGGAGACTGCCTTTGAAACCAGGCAGATAATGGAAAACATCGGTGGAAAATAGACTCTGTTGTACCTCTCCTCTTACCTCTGACACCTCTTGTTTTCTCTCCATGTCTGCTGTTCACAGCAGTAAGAAAGTGTATAAACTAGAGCCAGATTGCTGGGGTTGGAACCTGGCTCTGCCATCTAACAGCCGTCTTGGGCAACCTTCTTAGAATTCCACTGCCTCAGTCTTCTCACCTGTAAAATGGGAACAATAATAATGCTTTTGCTACTGAGTGCAAGTCTGTGTACCCCACGCACAGTGAGGTCAAACAACCAAAACATACAAATCTGGTGCAGAGACAGGTTTGTTTCAGGGCCATGCAAGGAGACAGGTCGCATATACCTTAAAAACCCTCCAACTCCTCAAAGGCTCTCAGCAAAGCCCTTTTATAGGAAAGCTTAGGGAGGGGCAGGGTTATTTGTTGCCAACTTCTTGGGGTCAAATTCTCTGTTCTCGCCGTTGTCCATGTAGGTCAGGTCACAGGCAGGTCACGGTGGTGCTGCAAACCTCTATCAAAATGAATATTATTCACTGTTCAGCAACTTTTAATCTAAAGGTGTAATATTCTCCTTTAAATTTTTTTTAAAAATTATTTGGGTATGCTGGATCTTCATTGCTGTGTGTGTGGGGCTTTCTCTAGTTATACTGAGTGGGGGAAACTCTTCCTTGCCATTCATGGGCTTTTTATTGTGGTGGCTTCTCTTGTTGTGGAGTACCGGCTCTAGGCACATGGGCTTCAGTGTTGCAGTACACGAGCTCAGGAGTTGTGATGGACTGGCTCCGTTGCTCTGTTGCATGTGGGCTTTTCCTGGGCCAGGGATCGCACCTGTGTCTCCATGCAGACAGATTCTTAACCACTGGACTACCAGGAAAGTCCTAAAGGTATGATAGTCTTAAAGGTCATAGCCTTGAGAATTATTTAAGACAGGGAGAGGGAAGCCCGGAGTTTGTGAAAAAATTTTCCCCTGTCTCCGGGTGGGCCAGAGGCCTTGATAGAACCTCTTGAGTTGAGTGGCTCATTCCTGACTTGTTGGGTGGTTGAATGGACTCAGTATGGAGACTGCCTTTGAAACCAGGCAGATAATGGAAAACATCGGTGGAAAATAGACTCTGTTGTACCTCTCCTCTTACCTCTGACACCTCTTGTTTTCTCTCCATGTCTGCTGTTCACAGCAGTAAGAAAGTGTATAAACTAGAGCCAGATTGCTGGGGTTGGAACCTGGCTCTGCCATCTAACAGCCGTCTTGGGCAACCTTCTTAGAATTCCACTGCCTCAGTCTTCTCACCTGTAAAATGGGAACAATAATAATGCTTTTGCTACTGAGTGCAAGTCTGTGTACCCCACGCACAGTGAGGTCAAACAACCAAAACATACAAATCTGGTGCAGAGACAGGTTTGTTTCAGGGCCATGCAAGGAGACAGGTCGCATATACCTTAAAAACCCTCCAACTCCTCAAAGGCTCTCAGCAAAGCCCTTTTATAGGAAAGCTTAGGGAGGGGCAGGGTTATTTGTTGCCAACTTCTTGGGGTCAAATTCTCTGTTCTCGCCGTTGTCCATGTAGGTCAGGTCACAGGCAGGTCACGGTGGTGCTGCAAACCTCTATCAAAATGAATATTATTCACTGTTCAGCAACTTTTAATCTAAAGGTGTAATATTCCCCTTTTAAAATTTTTTTTAAAAATTATTTGGGTATGCTGGATCTTCATTGCTGTGTGTGTGGGGCTTTCTCTAGTTATACTGAGTGGGGGAAACTCTTCCTTGCCATTCATGGGCTTTTTATTGTGGTGGCTTCTCTTGTTGTGGAGTACCGGCTCTAGGCACATGGGCTTCAGTGTTGCAGTACACGAGCTCAGGAGTTGTGATGGACTGGCTCCGTTGCTCTGTTGCATGTGGGCTTTTCCTGGGCCAGGGATCGCACCTGTGTCTCCATGCAGACAGATTCTTAACCACTGGACTACCAGGAAAGTCCTAAAGGTATGATAGTCTTAAAGGTCATAGCCTTGAGAATTATTTAAGACAGGGAGAGGGAAGCATTAAATCCTGTCTCCGTGCAGCCTATGACTTAAACACTTAACAGATCCCGTGAGCAAAGTGACGTTATTACCCCTCAATATTTGTTAAGATCCCAAGGATCTTAACACCCTCTGAGGTCTAGGCCCTGGCTGAGAGGTGAGGTGAGGGGTCCCCGAGTGGGATGGTCATCTTGCCCTAGAGTGTGGATCCAGCACCAAATCTGGGTCCTTCCACCACTGCCCAGGCCTGGCTGAGCAGGCAGATCTCAGCTGGCAGTGCCCTCAGGGCCAGGTCCCTCTACCTTTCCCAGCCCAGCCATCGTCACTGAGGGAAACAGGTGTCCAGAACCCAGCCGGTCCGCAGGCCCCCAGGACCCCGTGGGGCCTTCCTTGGACTGGCCTTTTCTCAGATGGTCTGCTTCAGCACCTCTCAGATGTACCTAGATAAAAACATTTGATGGAAATTTCCTGAGTTGTTCTGCAAATGTGACCCCTCCCTCAGCCAAATGGGAGATCTTAACTACTTGATGACCACAAGCACACAGCCCCAGGCCTCCAGGAGCCCAAGAGCTGGTCAAAGTAACCCCTCTGACACCCACCTGTTCCCTCACCTTCAGCCAGTCAGAACTATGCAGGATCTGATTACATACCCTGAGCCCCCGCCACTGCCCCCAGCCTGGCTTTTAAAAATGCTTTGCCAAAATGCTTCAAGGCGCTTCAGGTCTTCTAGGGCACGAGTCACCTCGACTCATTGCTTGGCCCTCCAGGAAACCTTTCTTTGCTCCAAACTCCAACGTTTCAGTTTGTTTGACTTCACTGTCTTTGCTGTCTTCAATGAACCACTGAGAGATGCTGAACACTGACAGAGCAGGACCCATAAGCATCTCATGATCACATTCTTGTTAGGGTTTTCCAGAGAAACTGAACCAATAGAAGGTATAGAGTATATTTGTTATAAAGGATTGGCTGACATGTTTATGGAGACTGAGAAAGTCCACGATCTGCTGTCTGCAAGCTGGAAAACCTGCTGATCTAATTGTCTGAATCTGAAAACAATCTAGTGATATGTATGAATTCTACTCTAAGGGCAAGAGAACATCCATATCAAAGCGCAGGCAGGCAGGATGGAAGGGGATGGAGTTCTCTTTCCCTCAGCCTTTGTTCTGTTAAACTCTCAATGGATTGCATGAATCCCATCCACCTTGGGGAAGTTGATCTAGTTTATCTAATTCAATGATTCAAATACTAACCTCATTCAGAAACACCCTCACAGGCACAGAAATAATGGTTCCTCTGGGCACCCATGGCCCAGTCAAGTTGACACATGAAATTAACAATCACTGCTTATCATGCAGTGCCCAGCTCCATTAAAATAAAATTTAAAAAGATTTTTTTTTTGATTAGCCATGAGGCAGGCAGGATCTTAATTCCCGCTCCAGGGATTGAACCCATGCCCTCGGCAGTGGAAGCTTAGAGTCTTAACCACTGGACCACCAGGAATGTCCCTGTGCCCAATTTCAGATGTCAGAAATACCACTTACTTGCTTTTATGTTAATGAGTCTGGCCTCCAGAACAGTGAGAAATAAATCTGTCACTTATAAGCAGTGGAGGGCTTCCCCCAGAGGCTCAGTAGTAAAGAATCTACCTGAATTCAAGAGCTGCATGTTTGATCCCTGGAGAAGGGCATGGGAACTCACTCCAGTGTTCTTGCCTGGAGAATCCCATGGACAGAGGAGCCTGGTTGGCTACAATCCACAGGGTCACAAAGAGTCAGACACGACTGAAGAGACTTAGCGTCTATGCACGCATAAAGCACACACTCTTTGGTTTTTCTGGGAGAGCAACTCAAATGGCTAAGGTCTGCTTGGGAAAAATAAACAACTACATGCTAACGGATCAATAAATTATCCTGCTTCAAAAGGTCCTCAGTTGGTTTTCCAGAGTCGCATCCTTCCTCAGAGCAGGGACGAAGTGGGCGGAATTCTAACCTGCTTCCATCACTTCAACCAGAGCAGTAGGTCGGATGTCAGTTTTATGTGTTGCAGGTTCTCCTAGGATTTTTATAAAAGAAGGATTCTATGGTTAAAAAATACTTGAAAGCACTGGAGTAGATGATCTCTAGGGTCTCAGTCAATTCTCAGGTGCACAACTTCTGTGCTTTTCAGCAAATTCCGCAGCCTTATGAAGGGATCACATATTCTCCATCATCTGGCTTTCTATTTAACCAGAATCCCTGGTTAATAAAAATGCCTAAACAATATATCCACAGCACAGTAATAACATTTGCTCATAGCAACGCAGTATATGACTTAGGACTATTTCATCAAAGAGGATGAACATTTAAGTATGATAAAATATACACACACACACACAGACATAAATAGTCTGTATTTTATCATGCTTAAATGTTCATATATATATATCAATGTATGTATATTGATATATGTATGAAATGATAAGTTCATAACCATGATGGAAAATTTGGGAACTACAAAGCAATATAAGAAAAAATAGGAATGAGATTACCAAGAGTTCCAGATTGATCACTGTTTGCATTTGAGGGTATTTTCTTCTAATATTTAAAGAACTATATGGCTATATTTAACATAGATAAAGGACCTACTATAAAAAATTAATAAAAATGTAAACAATAAAAATAAAAAATTATTTACACAATGTATACACAAAATTAAAACAAGATAGGAATTTTGCAATACTTGTAGTTTGATGTGTTAGCTTTTCATAAAATGTTATTACATGAGCATTTTTCTCATTTTTTTAAAAACATGATTTTAATGACTTTATAAGACTATAATGTAGATGTTCCATAATTTCTTTACCCATTTCTCTATATCAGACATTTGAAATGTTTTTGATTTGTCATGATTATTAAGCTTTTGAGAAATACATCTACAGAGAAATCTTCACTTACATCTCTGTTTCTTAAATAGATTCAAAGATATGATTTTACTGAATTAAAGGACATAAAATTTTCCCACAAAAGCGCTTGAGATTTATTTCCAAAACATTTTCCAAAAACTTGATACCATTTTACATTTCCATCAGCACTATTGAAGTCATGGTCTGACCAAACATTTATCAAACATTTGTTCATTAATAAAAAAAGAGACTTCCCTGGTGGTTCAGTGTTTAAGACTCCACACTTGCACATCAGGGTGCACAGGTTCAATCCCTGGTTGTGGAACTAAGATCCCTAAATTCATGTGTGGCAGTGTGGACTTCTACCTGGCTAGTAATAATACCTGAGCCCTAAATGCTAGTCAGGGTCTATGCTGAATCCAGTCCAGTGGCTTTTGTTAATTGAGGGGTTTAGGTTATAAGTCCATTGGGAAAAAGCCTTAAAAGCTGATGAATGAACCTAGGACACTTTCCCAAATCCCACCGCAGAACAGTGAGAGATGTCATGCCTGCCCAGTAGAAAGATGCCTCCATGTCCCTTTCCAGATTTGCAACTGGATTTTGCAGGAAGCTGGGTGGGCTTTTTTCCCCTCTGCCTTTATAGCTCAGTAACCTCAGATTCCAGGAATAGAAGTGATCCTAAGGATTCTATTTTTTACTTAGTCTGTTCTACAGCAATAACAAGAGGCATTTTTTTTCCCCTCCCAGCCTATTGCAATGTCTATAAGATTTCTTTTAAAGTGCTTTAGCACAGGGACTTCCCTGACAGTCCAGTGGTTAAGACTTTGCTTTCCAGTGCAGGGGGTATAGGTTCAATCCCTGCTCAAGGAGCTAAGATCCCACATGACTATCGGCCAGAAAGCCAAAACTTAATACAGAAGCAATATTGTAACAAATTCAATGAAGACTTTAAAAATGACCCACGTCAAGGGACTTCCCTCGTGGTCCAGTGGTTAAGACTCTGCCTTCCAATGTAAGGGGCACCGGTTCGATCCCTGATTAGGGAGCCAAGATCCCACATGCCTCACGGCCAAAAACAGAATGTAAAACAGAAGCAATGTTGGAACAAATTCAATAAAGACTTAAAAAAATGATCCACGTCAAAGAAAAAGTCAAAAATATAAATGCTTTAGCACAATTAATGGGATATAGACATGTGCCAGGGAGCATGCCTGGTGGTCAGGTAATGCCATCAGTGTGCACAGACAAGTGAATTCAAGGAGCCAGACTCCGAAAGTGGCTGCTATAAGTTATCTCCCATCCTTTAGAAATCACTGGCAGTGGATTTGCTAATTAGCACATTGGTATAAAAATGGATTTTTATTGGCAAATCTAGTGGCTGTTAATTAGTTTGATGAGTATTCAAAATGAGTTTCAGATAAGCCACTTGGGTTCAAATATGTAGTTTAAAGATGTTCCCCTTACGTGCATGAACCTAGCAAGTTTTGTACCTTTAGGCATGTCACTTGCCTAAAGGATCCTTACTCTGTGCTAGTTTCAGCCATTGATTTAGGAGGATTTCTGATGATTCTAGCTGCTGCTGTAAAAGACTGTCCTAATCTGCTTTGAGCAAACTCTTCACATAAGGAAAGGTTGGAACCCCTGAAAAGTCAGAAAACAAGGACTTCCTCTTGACTCAGCTTTGCTAATGGATGTTTATTTAATTAATATTGACAGTTGTGACTGCTGCGAACCTGGTCAACAGGATACAGTGTTGGATTTTCTGCTGCTAAATCAGAGATCACAGGTGCCCCAGTGCAAGGTTAGTTAGAATGAGACAGTATCTGTTGGGTACACTTTTTCTCTTGACATGATGGCTAAATGTTAAAGTGTTAGTCACTAAGTCATGTCCGACTCTTTGCAAACCCATGGACTGTAGTTTGCCAGATTCCTCTGTCCATGGGACTCTCTAGAGCAAGAATGTTGGAGTGGTAACCATTTCCTTCTCCAGAGGATCTTCCTGACCCTGGGATTAAACTCAGGTTTCCTATATTACAGGTGGATTCTTTACTCTCAGATGTGATGATTAGTCAGCTGTCCAAGCTCTGCTTCTAATTTGATTTAGAAAATACATTAGTTTTTTTTTTTAAATTTATTTTTGACTGCATCAGGTCTTAGTCATGACATGTAGTGTCTTTCATTGTGGCATGTGGGCTTCTCTCTAGTTGTGGAGCATGGGTTCAGTAGTTGTGGCTGGAGGGTTTAGTTGCTTTGTGGCATATGGAATCTTAGTTCCCACCCTAGAGATCTTTTTTTTTTAATTTAAACTTTTATTTTACTTTTAACTTTTACAGAGTTTTGTCATTTACAAATATGTATGTTCTCAGATTAGTTTTATATGTAATATCCCCTCATACACTCCTTTAGAAATCACTGGCAGTGGATTTGCTAATTAGCACATTGGTATAAAAATGGATTTTTATTGGCAAATCTAGTGGCTGTTAATTAGTTTGATGAGTATTCAAAATGAGTTTCAGATAAGCCACTTGGGTTCAAATATGTAGTTTAAAGATGTTCCCCTTACGTGCATGAACCTAGCAGTTTTGTACCTTTAGGCATGTCACTTGCCTAAAGGATCCTTACTCTGTGCTAGTTTCAGCCATTGATTTAGGAGGATTTCTGATGATTCTAGCTGCTGCTGTAAAAGACTGTCCTAATCTGCTTTGAGCAAACTCTTCACATAAGGAAAGGTTGGAACCCCTGAAAAGTCAGAAAACAAGGACTTCCTCTTGACTCAGCTTTGCTAATGGATGTTTATTTAATTAATATTGACAGTTGTGACTGCTGCGAACCTGGTCAACAGGATACAGTGTTGGATTTTCTGCTGCTAAATCAGAGATCACAGGTGCCCCAGTGCAAGGTTAGTTAGAATGAGACAGTATCTGTTGGGTACACTTTTTCTCTTGACATGATGGCTAAATGTTAAAGTGTTAGTCACTAAGTCATGTCCGACTCTTTGCAAACCCATGGACTGTAGTTTGCCAGATTCCTCTGTCCATGGGACTCTCTAGAGCAAGAATGTTGGAGTGGTAACCATTTCCTTCTCCAGAGGATCTTCCTGACCCTGGGATTAAACTCAGGTTTCCTATATTACAGGTGGATTCTTTACTCTCAGATGTGATGATTAGTCAGCTGTCCAAGCTCTGCTTCTAATTTGATTTAGAAAATACATTAGTTTTTTTTTTTAAATTTATTTTTGACTGCATCAGGTCTTAGTCATGACATGTAGTGTCTTTCATTGTGGCATGTGGGCTTCTCTCTAGTTGTGGAGCATGGGTTCAGTAGTTGTGGCTGGAGGGTTTAGTTGCTTTGTGGCATATGGAATCTTAGTTCCCACCCTAGAGATCTTTTTTTTTTAATTTAAACTTTTATTTTACTTTTAACTTTTACAGAGTTTTGTCATTTACAAATATGTATGTTCTCAGATTAGTCATATGTATATCCCCCCTCATCCCACCCCTCCAGACCGTCACACAACGCCCCTGCAGGATCCCCTTTTCTCCCAGAGCAATGACTATAGCTATTTTCTTCACATATGATAGTACAGGTTTTCATGCTACTTCCTTTATGCCTCCCACCCACTGTTCATTCCCCACAATGTCCATATGTCTACTGTCCATGTCTGTTTTTCCATTGTGGAAGGCGGATTCTTAACCACTGGGTAACCATGGAGGTCCCTCATTTGAGGTCTGAGAGCAAATTGTGATTCTTTAAATTTAAGATAAAAAAAGAAAAAGAAACAAAAATTAGAAAATAGGAAACAGAGAGAGAGGGGAAGGGAAGAAAGAAGAGTTTGACTACCACTTTTTAGGTGTCTGTGTGTAATTTAAATTTTGATGGATCCCTTCAATGTTAGACATCCATAATGGATGTAATATGGCAAGACAAACACAAAAAACCCCGTTCTGGATCACAGAGGCAGTTGGTCCCAGGTGTGGCTGTGATTCTGAGCTCCTCATTTGCATTTCTAACTGTGACCTGAAGGCCAGTCTCGTGTATGAACAGGGAAGGTAGCTTTCTGAATGACATACCCATAACCTTTTCCTGTCTTCTCCTCCCAAGAAGATGTCAGGGGAAGTTTCTAACTCAATTGGTGAGAAAGACCAGATTAAAATAAGAAGTTTGAAAATTCCACCACATTTTTTCTGTTACACATCTAAATTCAGTGTCTGACATATAGTGATGAACTAATGAATGTTTGTTAAATGAATGAATAAAATTCATTTTTGAGCTTAATGGACCAAATCTATCTTTTTGTTTGATTTTTTTTTAAATTTGTTTTTTTGGATGGGGGGTGGGTTAGGGAGGGAGGGGGTGGGCGGGCCACTTCTATTGGTCTTTCATTTATCTATTTCATCCATCTTTGTTCTTTGGCTCGTGTGGGCCTCCCATCGCAGCGGCCTCTGTTATCGCAGAACACCGGCTCTGGGCGCATGTACTCCAGAGCTCCGGCTGGGTAATTGGACACATCGGTGCAGCCACTCCGCAGCACGTGGGATCTTCCCAGGCCAGGGGTGGAACTGGCGCCCCTTGCATTGCAAGGCAGTGTCCTTACCCACTGGACCACCAGGGAAGCCCCCTTTTTGTTTGATTTTGAAATTTTTTTTTTTTAAAGTCTAGAAAACATACTTTTCAATGTCTTATGTTTCTATACAACTACTGCTACTAATGAATAACAATGGGTATTAAGTGTTTACTTATGCTAGGTACTTGACTTTCTATACATTATATAATTTAACCCTCACAATGACTCAATTATATTACTAGTCTCATTTTTTCTTTTTCTTTCCTTTTTTTTGGTGTGGGGTCTTTGTTTCTCTAGTTGCAGAGAGCGGATGCTACTCTCTAGTTGTGGTGCACAGGCTTCTTTTTGCAGTGGCTTCTTTTGCTGCAGAGGACTGGCTCTAGGCACACTGTCTTCAGTGGTTGCCACACGTGGGCTCAGGAGTTGTGGATCACAGAGGCAGTTGGTCCCAGGTGTGGCTGTGATTCTGAGCTCCTCATTTGCATTTCTAACTGTGACCTGAAGGCCAGTCTCGTGTATGAACAGGGAAGGTAGCTTTCTGAATGACATACCCATAACCTTTTCCTGTCTTCTCCTCCCAAGAAGATGTCAGGGGAAGTTTCTAACTCAATTGGTGAGAAAGACCAGATTAAAATAAGAAGTTTGAAAATTCCACCACATTTTTTCTGTTACACATCTAAATTCAGTGTCTGACATATAGTGATGAACTAATGAATGTTTGTTAAATGAATGAATAAAATTCATTTTTGAGCTTAATGGACCAAATCTATCTTTTTGTTTGATTTTTTTTTAAATTTGTTTTTTTGGATGGGGGGTGGGTTAGGGAGGGAGGGGGTGGGCGGGCCACTTCTATTGGTCTTTCATTTATCTATTTCATCCATCTTTGTTCTTTGGCTCGTGTGGGCCTCCCATCGCAGCGGCCTCTGTTATCGCAGAACACCGGCTCTGGGCGCATGTACTCCAGAGCTCCGGCTGGGTAATTGGACACATCGGTGCAGCCACTCCGCAGCACGTGGGATCTTCCCAGGCCAGGGGTGGAACTGGCGCCCCTTGCATTGCAAGGCAGTGTCCTTACCCACTGGACCACCAGGGAAGCCCCCTTTTTGTTTGATTTTGAAATTTTTTTTTTTTAAAGTCTAGAAAACATACTTTTCAATGTCTTATGTTTCTATACAACTACTGCTACTAATGAATAACAATGGGTATTAAGTGTTTACTTATGCTAGGTACTTGACTTTCTATACATTATATAATTTAACCCTCACAATGACTCAATTATATTACTAGTCTCATTTTTTCTTTTTCTTTCCTTTTTTTTGGTGTGGGGTCTTTGTTTCTCTAGTTGCAGAGAGCGGATGCTACTCTCTAGTTGTGGTGCACAGGCTTCTTTTTGCAGTGGCTTCTTTTGCTGCAGAGGACTGGCTCTAGGCACACTGTCTTCAGTGGTTGCCACACGTGGGCTCAGGAGTTGTGGCACATGGGCTTAGTCGTTCTGTGGCATGTGGAATCTTTCCAGACCAGAGATCAAACCCGTGTCCCCTGCATTGGCAGGTGGATTCTTATCCACTGTATCTCCAGTGAAGTCCTACTCTTAATTTGAGATGAGGATGTCGAGATTTTAAGAAATTAGGTAGCTAGATCAAAGGCATGTAACTAGGAATTGTTTCATTTGAACCCAGGAAGCTTGCCTCCAGATCTCATGCTTGTAATCCCCAAGCCATATTGCCTGTCCTTTTGAGGCATGACTATAAGTGCCTTCCTTCTATAATGTCTTTTAAAAAGAAGAATTTAGAGCGTCTCTCTTATTTTGCAATGTTGTCACTTGGGATTTCTTGCTATTTATAAGATTGTTAGCGTTCAGATTGAAAAAGTTAGTCTGTGTCTCAACCTTAGCATCCATGAAGATTGAATCTGTGGCTGTCTGAGAGAATAGTAGCCACGTGTTGAGTGAATACTATACACCAGACACTTCATACACATTATTGCTAATCTTGAAAAAATAGCTCTAAGAAACTCTTAAAAGTTACTTACTTAGTTAGTAAGTAGTTACTTCAACACTCCCATTTGTGGCTGAAGAAACTGAGACTCACAGAGGATCTGTAAATTACTTTGGATCACATTCCCTTCCACTAGCAAACTTGGGATTTAAAACGATTTATTTATTTATTTGACAGTACTGGGTCTTAGTAGCAGCTTACTGGATCTTTGACCTTCTGTACAGCATGTGGGGTCTAGTTCCCTGACCAGGGGTCAAACATAGGCCCCCTGTATTGGGAGCTCAGGGTCTTAGCCACACAATCACCAGAGAAGTCCCAAAATTGAGTTTGAACATAGGCCTGTGGAGGCCTAAGTCTGTCCTGTTCTAGATGGGGCTCACCCCATTCTTGGTTGTAATACAGCATTGACATAGGTTGCCACAAAGGTCTCCTCTGGGAGACATCTCTTTTCAAGACTTTCTCGGAACACCCAGTTGAATCTGACAGTGTCCTGTTTGGTTGGAAGTAGTCTGGTGTTTGCCACGGATCTCTCTGGGCTATTTCTTCAAACTTTGCTTGGCAGGAGTTGTGGCACATGGGCTTAGTCGTTCTGTGGCATGTGGAATCTTTCCAGACCAGAGATCAAACCCGTGTCCCCTGCATTGGCAGGTGGATTCTTATCCACTGTATCTCCAGTGAAGTCCTACTCTTAATTTGAGATGAGGATGTCGAGATTTTAAGAAATTAGGTAGCTAGATCAAAGGCATGTAACTAGGAATTGTTTCATTTGAACCCAGGAAGCTTGCCTCCAGATCTCATGCTTGTAATCCCCAAGCCATATTGCCTGTCCTTTTGAGGCATGACTATAAGTGCCTTCCTTCTATAATGTCTTTTAAAAAGAAGAATTTAGAGCGTCTCTCTTATTTTGCAATGTTGTCACTTGGGATTTCTTGCTATTTATAAGATTGTTAGCGTTCAGATTGAAAAAGTTAGTCTGTGTCTCAACCTTAGCATCCATGAAGATTGAATCTGTGGCTGTCTGAGAGAATAGTAGCCACGTGTTGAGTGAATACTATACACCAGACACTTCATACACATTATTGCTAATCTTGAAAAAATAGCTCTAAGAAACTCTTAAAAGTTACTTACTTAGTTAGTAAGTAGTTACTTCAACACTCCCATTTGTGGCTGAAGAAACTGAGACTCACAGAGGATCTGTAAATTACTTTGGATCACATTCCCTTCCACTAGCAAACTTGGGATTTAAAACGATTTATTTATTTATTTGACAGTACTGGGTCTTAGTAGCAGCTTACTGGATCTTTGACCTTCTGTACAGCATGTGGGGTCTAGTTCCCTGACCAGGGGTCAAACATAGGCCCCCTGTATTGGGAGCTCAGGGTCTTAGCCACACAATCACCAGAGAAGTCCCGCAAAATTGGAGTTTGAACATAGGCCTGTGGAGAGGCCTAAGTCTGTCCTGTTCTAGATGGGGCTCACCCCCATTCTTGGTTGTAATACAGCATTGACATAGGTTGCCACAAAGGTCTCCTCTGGGAGACATCTCTTTTTCAAGACTTTCTACGGAACACCCAGTTGAATCTGACAGTGTCCTGTTTGGTTGGAAGTAGTCTGGTGTTTGCCACGGATCTCTCTGGGCTATTTCTTCAAACTTTGCTTGGCTGTATTGGTACTGGCAGGAAGAATCCTATTCTTAGAGGAAGGATGGTTCAGGTTAGCCTCCAGGTAGGGCTGGGCAGACTTCAGCTATCATCCTGCCTTGGATTAGGACTCTTACCAGTAATAAAAAATTAATTTTAGCACTTGAGCTAATTGGAAGGAAAAAATGGGACACCCAAGCCAGAAATAAGTCTAATGAAGCCCATTAAATAATTTGATGATTACATAATTAGGTTCATTTAAAATGCAGGAATTGATTACTTTCAAATTAATTTTACCATCTCTGTACTTTGTAGAGCACATTTGAACAAAATGAAAGATTAGTTTCATTTCTGATGGGCACTCTGCCATTAATAATCATGTCTCATTATAATGAGAAAATGTTGTGTTTTGAATAAATTCATGTGACCATATATTTCCAGATAACAGACAAGCTTGCTCAGTGGAGAGATTTAAGCTATTGAAAGGTTCTTACTAATTTGAATCACAAAATGAGTAAGTGGAGGACTAATGTGCTCAGTGAGCAGAAATATGGGTGAGAAAATCTGGTGCAATCCAGCTCATTAGGGACTGGATCAGGGTGTTCTGGAAGCTCCAAACCAGTTGCCAGATCAGGCATTAGAGGATACAAAAGGCGTTACAACAGACACATATCAGAAGTGCATCTAGCGTCTTTTTCCTTCTCTCTTCCTCATAGCTCCTAATTTCTATTTGGGACTCAGTCTTATTTTGAGGTAGAAGACTCCCTCTCAGGCTTCAGGAGTCAAGCGTGAGACACTAAGCCAAGCACTAGGTTTCATCCTATGACATAGTGATTGGTTCAGAGGTCATGGACATGTGACCAAAGGCTAATCCAATCGGAGTGAATTTCAGCACCATTCCAGAGGATCCTGGGAAGATTCTGTTTTTCCTTTTGGCTATGAATGATGAGGCAGGCTGGCAGCCACTTGGAGTCCTTAATGGAGGTAGTCATCCGATGTAGTTGAACTGTAGAAGGCAGACCCGAGAGATAGGAGGAAATCAGAACTTGGTGACATTGCTTTGAAAAGTTGGACAAGTAGTCTGGTGTTTGCCACGGATCTCTCTGGGCTATTTCTTCAAACTTTGCTTGGCTGTATTGGTACTGGCAGGAAGAATCCTATTCTTAGAGGAAGGATGGTTCAGGTTAGCCTCCAGGTAGGGCTGGGCAGACTTCAGCTATCATCCTGCCTTGGATTAGGACTCTTACCAGTAATAAAAAATTAATTTTAGCACTTGAGCTAATTGGAAGGAAAAAATGGGACACCCAAGCCAGAAATAAGTCTAATGAAGCCCATTAAATAATTTGATGATTACATAATTAGGTTCATTTAAAATGCAGGAATTGATTACTTTCAAATTAATTTTACCATCTCTGTACTTTGTAGAGCACATTTGAACAAAATGAAAGATTAGTTTCATTTCTGATGGGCACTCTGCCATTAATAATCATGTCTCATTATAATGAGAAAATGTTGTGTTTTGAATAAATTCATGTGACCATATATTTCCAGATAACAGACAAGCTTGCTCAGTGGAGAGATTTAAGCTATTGAAAGGTTCTTACTAATTTGAATCACAAAATGAGTAAGTGGAGGACTAATGTGCTCAGTGAGCAGAAATATGGGTGAGAAAATCTGGTGCAATCCAGCTCATTAGGGACTGGATCAGGGTGTTCTGGAAGCTCCAAACCAGTTGCCAGATCAGGCATTAGAGGATACAAAAGGCGTTACAACAGACACATATCAGAAGTGCATCTAGCGTCTTTTTCCTTCTCTCTTCCTCATAGCTCCTAATTTCTATTTGGGACTCAGTCTTATTTTGAGGTAGAAGACTCCCTCTCAGGCTTCAGGAGTCAAGCGTGAGACACTAAGCCAAGCACTAGGTTTCATCCTATGACATAGTGATTGGTTCAGAGGTCATGGACATGTGACCAAAGGCTAATCCAATCGGAGTGAATTTCAGCACCATTCCAGAGGATCCTGGGAAGATTCTGTTTTTCCTTTTGGCTATGAATGATGAGGCAGGCTGGCAGCCACTTGGAGTCCTTAATGGGAGGTAGTCATCCGATGTAGTTGAACTGTAGAAGGCAGACCCGAGAGATAGGAGGAAATCAGAACTTGGTGACATTGTTAAGCTCCAGGATATAGGGCTTTCTTGAATCTACCTTTAGGCCTTTCCATTACTGATGCCAATAAATCTCTTCTATTGCTGTAGACATTGTTGCTTGCAACTGAAAGCATCCTAGGCAAGATGGGGTTTTAACAGTTTATGGATTTTTTCTTTATAGCTTATACATTTTACGGCTATGGAGTCATGGAGTTTCATTCCTATGAGAGATCTTAAGAGTCATTGGTTCCAACAGGGGTGGTCACAGTCACATGACAATCTGAGAAGTTGAGTTGTGGTCTTGCATGGTTTCTTCCATTTGTAGAGTGTTTCACATTTTCCAGGGTGTGTTCATAAATGCTTCAGCTATTCAGGACCAGGTTTCTTGGTAAGAGAGGCAGGGCAAGGCCATCACACTAGCAGGTGGGCAGGGTTGGTTGGTGATGTGAGATGCTTTTTGTCATCAGAAAGATATGACATTGGATCCTAGCTCTTCTACTGTATAATCTGGGCTCTTTGTGAACTCATAAAATGGGCACGAGAGTTACTTTGTTTTTTAAATTTTATTTACTTATTTATTTAATTATTTGGCTGTAATGGGTCTTTGTTGCTGTGAGTGCATATTCTCTAGTTGCCATGATTGGGTTTTGCATTGTGTTGGCTTCTCTTATTGCAGAGCGTGGGCTCTAGGGTCACGGACTTCAGTAGTTGTGGCTGCGGGGTTTAGTTGCTCAGAGGCATGTGGAATCTTTTTGGATTAGGGATCGAACTCATGTCCCCTGCATTGGCAGGAGAATTTCCTCCAGGGAAGTCCACTGTAAGGTGTGTGAAAATTGGAAAGGAGAATGTTTATGAAAGGCCTGCCATGAAGTGGGCAAACAGAGCATAATCCTAGTCAACACTTTGCTTATCTTTTCTTTTGGAACCAAGAAGGCCTTGATAGGCCAACAGTTCTTTTCCCACTCTTTGTCCCCACCCTTAGGGGTTCAGGGATTTGTTTCCTGTGAAAATGTAAATATCTCTGGAGGATCTACTGGTCAGTTACACCGCGGTGAAAATGTTAATTGTTGACAGTAATTTATCAGGATCCATGAGAGATGGAAATAAACAGCTTTTGATTAGGAATGGGAGGTTAGAGGGCATATTCCTGAATCTCTGAGACAGTGCTTCAAAGAAAGAGAAAAGGCACAGGATAGTGACAAATAAAAGCTTTTGCAGCAAATGTTTGGAGCCTCTTTAGGGTGTCTAAGACATACGAATATCATTGGAGTTTTTGTCAGTCCACACCACAAATGAGGAGTCTGTCCTTAAAAGTTTAGGAACATGGTCTAATTTTTACAAGGCACTTCCTCAAGGCACTAGCCTCTCTGTAGGGTCCAGTAGAAATTCTCTGATGCCTGACATGAAAAAAATATATATCCTTTCATAAAGGCTTGCTATGTCATAGGCCTTGGGAACATTTAAAATTTTTTTCATGTTTATTTTTGAACCAGAAGGAAATATATTTTATGTATCTGAAAATTCTAGGGAGTTACTGACCTCCGTCATGGCTGGATCTAGGTGCTCAACATCACCAGGACCTCTCTCTCTCTCTCTCTCTTCATCTTGGTTTTCTTGGTGTTGGCGTTATTTTCCAACAAGGGTTTTATTTACCTTGTGTGTGTGTGGGTGTGGGTGTGTGTTCACTGCCACAAAGCACTGAGCAGAGTTCCCTGTGCGACGAGGTCCTTGTTGGTTATCTATTTTAAATCTAGCAGTGTGACTGTGGGAGGTACTTCTTATTATACCCATTTTTTTGGCGAAGTAACTGAGGGCTCAGGCAGATTTGATGACTTACACGGTAATGTTTAAGTAGATGGCCACATCCAAGATTTAACCACAGTTTAACCTCTTACATATGTGGGCACACATCATAATCTTACCAAAAATGAGGACGTACAATTCAAAGAGGTTTTTTAATTTTTCTGAAATATTTGAGCATAATCTGCCAACTTGACTCCCACATCAGTGTTCTCTGAACAGCTTGGGAAAAATTTCGCCTTTTTTTTGAAAAAGGTTTGGTTTTTTCCACTTTGTCCCCACCCTTAGGGGTTCAGGGATTTGTTTCCTGTGAAAATGTAAATATCTCTGGAGGATCTACTGGTCAGTTACACCGGTGAAAATGTTAATTGTTGACAGTAATTTATCAGGATCCATGAGAGATGGAAATAAACAGCTTTTGATTAGGAATGGGAGGTTAGAGGGCATATTCCTGAATCTCTGAGACAGTGCTTCAAAGAAAGAGAAAAGGCACAGGATAGTGACAAATAAAAGCTTTTGCAGCAAATGTTTGGAGCCTCTTTAGGGTGTCTAAGACATACGAATATCATTGGAGTTTTTGTCAGTCCACACCACAAATGAGGAGTCTGTCCTTAAAAGTTTAGGAACATGGTCTAATTTTTACAAGGCACTTCCTCAAGGCACTAGCCTCTCTGTAGGGTCCAGTAGAAATTCTCTGATGCCTGACATGAAAAAAATATATATCCTTTCATAAAGGCTTGCTATGTCATAGGCCTTGGGAACATTTAAAATTTTTTTCATGTTTATTTTTGAACCAGAAGGAAATATATTTTATGTATCTGAAAATTCTAGGGAGTTACTGACCTCCGTCATGGCTGGATCTAGGTGCTCAACATCACCAGGACCTCTCTCTCTCTCTCTCTCTTCATCTTGGTTTTCTTGGTGTTGGCGTTATTTTCCAACAAGGGTTTTATTTACCTTGTGTGTGTGTGGGTGTGGGTGTGTGTTCACTGCCACAAAGCACTGAGCAGAGTTCCCTGTGCGACGAGGTCCTTGTTGGTTATCTATTTTAAATCTAGCAGTGTGACTGTGGGAGGTACTTCTTATTATACCCATTTTTTTGGCGAAGTAACTGAGGGCTCAGGCAGATTTGATGACTTACACGGTAATGTTTAAGTAGATGGCCACATCCAAGATTTAACCACAGTTTAACCTCTTACATATGTGGGCACACATCATAATCTTACCAAAAATGAGGACGTACAATTCAAAGAGGTTTTTTAATTTTTCTGAAATATTTGAGCATAATCTGCCAACTTGACCCCACTCCCACATCAGTGTTCTCTGAACAGCTTGGGAAAAATTTCCCTGATGGACTCTGAAATAGCAGTAACAAAAATAAGCAAAGTATAGTGAGTTTTTCCTTAGATTATATCTATTTAATATAAAGGATCGTACTTAATGGCCTCCCAACTTCTGGTGTGCTCATATGTTCTTTCTTTTATAGAATTATGGGTATGTTAGAGCTGGTTAATTTTTAGACATTTTATTAGGAAAGTTACCAGCCTTGAAAAAAGCAGATGAGTGAGTTGACCCCCCATGTACCCAGGAAATGATCAGTCTCTTTTATCTAACCCCCCTCTTGCTCCCCTATAACCCGTTGGATAAATTTAAAACAAAGTGTAGATACTATATAATTTTATCTACGATGACCTCTGCATGTTTCTTTATAAAACTGTATTTTAAAAAGAGCAACAGATATGGTCGTTTTTAATGCTTATTTAGGTGGCCTTTAAAAATGATGTATTTATTGGCTGTGCTGGGTCTTCATTGATGCTCACCAGCTTTCTCTAGTTGTGGTGCCTGGGCCTCTCATGGCAGTGACTTCTCTTGGTGTGGAGCTTGGATTCTAGGGCACAGGGGCTTCAGTAGTTGTGGTTCATGGGCTTAGTTGCCCATGACATGTGGAATCGTCCTGGATCATGGATAGAACTCGTGTACCCTGCATTGGCAGGAGGATTCTTAACCACTGGATCACCAGGGAAATCCTAGCTTTTTATTTAAGTTAGCAATCAAATATTGGTCCCTTCAAAATTTGAGGGGAAAATATTAATGGTTCATGAATTCCCCAAATCTGGGAATCACTATTGAACTCTGCTACTGGAAAGACGAGGTCCTTGTTGGTTATCTATTTTAAATCTAGCAGTGTGACTGTGGGAGGTACTTCTTATTATACCCATTTTTTTGGCGAAGTAACTGAGGGCTCAGGCAGATTTGATGACTTACACGGTAATGTTTAAGTAGATGGCCACATCCAAGATTTAACCACAGTTTAACCTCTTACATATGTGGGCACACATCATAATCTTACCAAAAATGAGGACGTACAATTCAAAGAGGTTTTTTAATTTTTCTGAAATATTTGAGCATAATCTGCCAACTTGACCCCACTCCCACATCAGTGTTCTCTGAACAGCTTGGGAAAAATTCCCTGATGGACTCTGAAATAGCAGTAACAAAAATAAGCAAAGTATAGTGAGTTTTTCCTTAGATTATATCTATTTAATATAAAGGATCGTACTTAATGGCCTCCCAACTTCTGGTGTGCTCATATGTTCTTTCTTTTATAGAATTATGGGTATGTTAGAGCTGGTTAATTTTTAGACATTTTATTAGGAAAGTTACCAGCCTTGAAAAAAGCAGATGAGTGAGTTGACCCCCCATGTACCCAGGAAATGATCAGTCTCTTTTATCTAACCCCCCTCTTGCTCCCCTATAACCCGTTGGATAAATTTAAAACAAAGTGTAGATACTATATAATTTTATCTACGATGACCTCTGCATGTTTCTTTATAAAACTGTATTTTAAAAAGAGCAACAGATATGGTCGTTTTTAATGCTTATTTAGGTGGCCTTTAAAAATGATGTATTTATTGGCTGTGCTGGGTCTTCATTGATGCTCACCAGCTTTCTCTAGTTGTGGTGCCTGGGCCTCTCATGGCAGTGACTTCTCTTGGTGTGGAGCTTGGATTCTAGGGCACAGGGGCTTCAGTAGTTGTGGTTCATGGGCTTAGTTGCCCATGACATGTGGAATCGTCCTGGATCATGGATAGAACTCGTGTACCCTGCATTGGCAGGAGGATTCTTAACCACTGGATCACCAGGGAAATCCTAGCTTTTTATTTAAGTTAGCAATCAAATATTGGTCCCTTCAAAATTTGAGGGGAAAATATTAATGGTTCATGAATTCCCCAAATCTGGGAATCACTATTGAACTCTGCTACTGGAAAGACTCTCCTAACTTTAACTGGGAGCCTGACGTCTCCATGCATCAGAAGCCTTCAGAACAGAGCCAACCTAGGTTTTCTGAGACCTCAAGCTGACACAATTTTGCGACTCTCTTTAAGATAAATGATACAAAATGAGGACTACAAAATTACATTTGAAAGTGAATACATTTTTAGTATGAGGAAAGAACTCAGGACAAATTACAAGTAAACAAGCTGACCCTTCGCACAAACATCACGGAATCCAGAAAAACAACATAATGTTTTCATTAATGACCTGATTGAACCAACTATTCACACTTTCCGCCTTAAATTCTTGGTCTGCCTACACTTTGATTGCCTCTCCGTATGACAAAGATATTCTAATATCATTTCAATAAAGAAAACACAAGATAATTCAGTGTCTCCTCTAGGATGACGGTTGGAAATTTATGTTTTATTATAGATGGTAGGTGACATTACAGACAGATAGACTTGCTGTTGTCCTGCTCAGGGCTTTTGCCCTTTGCCTTATAAACCGTTCCTTGAGATTCCATCAGTAAAGGTATTTTGTGTCCCTGTAGTTGCTGTACTCTTGAATATATTCTTGATGGGAGAGAACTTCTGTTGTGATGAGGTGTCAGTGAGAACTAAACTTCTGCTGAGTGAGTGTTGCACATCAGATGTAGGGAGAATTGTCTGAAGGTTAGCTTTTGCTTCTGTATATTTCACACTTTGCTAAACTCTTTGCAGAGTTCCAGACCTGGACTCCATAGGACATACCTGTATTCTTGTTGGACCTGTGGCCATAGATCTTCAGGTCACAGTGCTGGGAGGTTGCTGCAGCACGTCAACCAGGTGCAGGGAGAAGAGCAGGTGCAGTGCCTGGCTCATCATGGGGCCCAGTGACTTCTCTTGTGGAGCTTGGATTCTAGGGCACAGGGGCTTCAGTAGTTGTGGTTCATGGGCTTAGTTGCCCATGACATGTGGAATCGTCCTGGATCATGGATAGAACTCGTGTACCCTGCATTGGCAGGAGGATTCTTAACCACTGGATCACCAGGGAAATCCTAGCTTTTTATTTAAGTTAGCAATCAAATATTGGTCCCTTCAAAATTTGAGGGGAAAATATTAATGGTTCATGAATTCCCCAAATCTGGGAATCACTATTGAACTCTGCTACTGGAAAGACTCTCCTAACTTTAACTGGGAGCCTGACGTCTCCATGCATCAGAAGCCTTCAGAACAGAGCCAACCTAGGTTTTCTGAGACCTCAAGCTGACACAATTTTGCGACTCTCTTTAAGATAAATGATACAAAATGAGGACTACAAAATTACATTTGAAAGTGAATACATTTTTAGTATGAGGAAAGAACTCAGGACAAATTACAAGTAAACAAGCTGACCCTTCGCACAAACATCACGGAATCCAGAAAAACAACATAATGTTTTCATTAATGACCTGATTGAACCAACTATTCACACTTTCCGCCTTAAATTCTTGGTCTGCCTACACTTTGATTGCCTCTCCGTATGACAAAGATATTCTAATATCATTTCAATAAAGAAAACACAAGATAATTCAGTGTCTCCTCTAGGATGACGGTTGGAAATTTATGTTTTATTATAGATGGTAGGTGACATTACAGACAGATAGACTTGCTGTTGTCCTGCTCAGGGCTTTTGCCCTTTGCCTTATAAACCGTTCCTTGAGATTCCATCAGTAAAGGTATTTTGTGTCCCTGTAGTTGCTGTACTCTTGAATATATTCTTGATGGGAGAGAACTTCTGTTGTGATGAGGTGTCAGTGAGAACTAAACTTCTGCTGAGTGAGTGTTGCACATCAGATGTAGGGAGAATTGTCTGAAGGTTAGCTTTTGCTTCTGTATATTTCACACTTTGCTAAACTCTTTGCAGAGTTCCAGACCTGGACTCCATAGGACATACCTGTATTCTTGTTGGACCTGTGGCCATAGATCTTCAGGTCACAGTGCTGGGAGGTTGCTGCAGCACGTCAACCAGGTGCAGGGAGAAGAGCAGGTGCAGTGAGACACTAAGAAATACACACACACCTACAGAGAGAAAGGATGGGAACGGGGGGCTCAGGACCTCTTGGGTCAAGGTCCTGAACACATTCATCAGTCCACTTTTATTGAGAGCTTAAGCCTCCAGGTATTTGCAGGGAATGACATTAACACGGGCTGGGACCCTCTCACAGCCCTGATCAATAATTACTCTCCTGACTCTAAGAATGGAAAGGGAGCACTGTAACTGCAACTACATTGGCAAGAAGTTCTGTGTGGGGCTTCCCTGGTGGTCCAGTGGGTGAGGACACCACCTTGCAGTGCAAGGGGCTCCGGTTCCATCCCTGGCCTGGGAAGATCCCACGTGTCTCGGAACGGCTGGACCCATGTGTCCAATTACTGAGCCGGAGCTCTGGGCGCATGCACCAAGAGCCGATGCTCTGTGACAACAGGGACCACTGCGATGGGAGGCCCACATGGGCCAAAGAACAAAGATGGATGAAATAGATAAATGAAAGACCAATAGAAGTGGCCCGCCCACTCCCTTCCCCCCCCTAACCCGCCCACTGCCCACCCAGCCCCCCAAAAGAAGTTCTTGTGTGTACATAGCATTCTAACATGCACTGACCTGGCATTCCAAAGTCTCCCACCTGTGGCTGATAAGTATGATCCTGGCTAATAAGCCCATGTGAGTTGAATCAACTTGTTTTTGTCTTAGTTCTTTCTAGTATGTTTCCCATCCCCCATTTGCTTTTCTCCTGGCTCAGCCAAAGCTGCAAAAACCTCCAGCAGCTTGTTCCCCACAGGTGGTGAACTGCAGAAGCCATTTCTACACAGGGACAGTTAGTGTGCCAGTTGCTGTACTCTTGAATATATTCTTGATGGGAGAGAACTTCTGTTGTGATGAGGTGTCAGTGAGAACTAAACTTCTGCTGAGTGAGTGTTGCTGAAGGTTGTCTGAAGGTTAGCTTTTGCTTCTGTATATTTCACACTTTGCTAAACTCTTTGCAGAGTTCCAGACCTGGACTCCATAGGACATACCTGTATTCTTGTTGGACCTGTGGCCATAGATCTTCAGGTCACAGTGCTGGGAGGTTGCTGCAGCACGTCAACCAGGTGCAGGGAGAAGAGCAGGTGCAGTGAGACACTAAGAAATACACACACACCTACAGAGAGAAAGGATGGGAACGGGGGGCTCAGGACCTCTTGGGTAAAGGGATCCTGAACACATTCATCAGTCCACTTTTATTGAGAGCTTAAGCCTCCAGGTATTTGCAGGGAATGACATTAACACGGGCTGGGACCCTCTCACAGCCCTGATCAATAATTACTCTCCTGACTCTAAGAATGGAAAGGGAGCACTGTAACTGCAACTACATTGGCAAGAAGTTCTGTGTGGGGCTTCCCTGGTGGTCCAGTGGGTGAGGACACCACCTTGCAGTGCAAGGGGCTCCGGTTCCATCCCTGGCCTGGGAAGATCCCACGTGTCTCGGAACGGCTGGACCCATGTGTCCAATTACTGAGCCGGAGCTCTGGAGCGCATGCACCAAGAGCCGATGCTCTGTGACAACAGGGACCACTGCGATGGGAGGCCCACATGGGCCAAAGAACAAAGATGGATGAAATAGATAAATGAAAGACCAATAGAAGTGGCCCGCCCACTCCCTTCACCCCCCTAACCCGCCCACTGCCCACCCAGCCCCCCAAAAGAAGTTCTGTGTGTGCACATAGCATTCTAACATGCACTGACCTGGCATTCCAAAGTCTCCCACCTGTGGCTGATAAGTATGATCCTGGCTAATAAGCCCATGTGAGTTGAATCAACTTGTTTTTGTCTTAGTTCTTTCTAGTATGTTTCCCATCCCCCATTTGCTTTTCTCCTGGCTCAGCCAAAGCTGCAAAAACCTCCAGCAGCTTGTTCCCCACAGGTGGTGAACTGCAGAAGCCATTTCTACACAGGGACAGTTAGTCATGGAAGCCACTGTGATTCACATAGATACAGCTCAGTAACTCCAGTCTGAGTGTAGCCCCAAGAAAATTTCCTTTTTGCCAGCTTCCCCGAATACCTGTAGTCTTTCTCGATACCCAGTACAAAGGGAAATGTGACGGAGAAGTCAGGACAGAAATAGAGTCTTATGTGACTGTGGCTAAGATGTTCTTATTTTTTTCAGGTTTTACCCAACCCTATGACTTCCTGAGCACATTAACCTCATGGTAAATGTGCCTCTGCCTTTGACTGCCTCTCTCATCTCACTTCCCACAAGATTTCTCTTACATCATTCATTCTCTTCCAGGCACATTGATCTATTTCTTGTCCCTCAAGTATGCTAGACACTCTCTGCCTCAGGGCCTTTGCACTTACTGTTCCTTCTGCATTGAACATTTTCCTTAGATATCCACACATGACTTACACCTTCGCTTCCTTCAGCTTTCCACTCAGATGCTGGCTTCTCACCATTCTGTATAAGATAGCACTCCCAGGAAATGCAGAGTCCCCATGTTCAGTGAGCTACCAGCACAGACTCAAGGACTCATAAGACCCCAGCATCTAAAAGGGAGCGTGTTAATTCTACCACCACCTCTTTAGTTTGTTTTAAACTGATGGAAGATAACTTTTCTTGTGATGGCTTTAGCTAGTTAAAAAATTCTGATTTGGAACTGAGGAAACACGGTAATCAATGCATGATTTCCAGTAAATGTTTTCTAGATTGCCAGTAAAAATTTAAAAATAAAGTAGTGCTCTTACCTTCTGCAACTTATTTTATTTTTCTTGGGAACATCACCCTGGACCTAAAATATATTTACTCATTTGTTTATTATGTTGCCTCTTTTTTATTAGGGTGGAAAAATCTAAGAGGAAGGACTTTTTTGTGGTTCAATGCTGTCCCCTAGTATTTAGACAGGTCCCCAGTAGTTGCTCAACAAATATTTGTTGAATAAATGAAGTACACCTGGAAGCCACTGAAGAATTTGACACAGGAGAGACAGGATGCTTTCCTAGGTCTGCCAAAAAAAAAAATTCAATCTCTTTCTTTTCTTCCCAAACATCTTTCTATAATATTCTTTGAGTTATGATCACCTGTCAAGGTAGTTTTCTCCACTAGGTTGTAGAGGACAGGGAGGAGG
This sequence comes from Tragulus kanchil, assembly GCA_022376925.1. Taxonomy (NCBI): domain Eukaryota; kingdom Metazoa; phylum Chordata; class Mammalia; order Artiodactyla; family Tragulidae; genus Tragulus; species Tragulus kanchil. The sequence continues at coordinate 144,006,173 of JAIOJX010000031.1, read as the reverse complement.
TCTAATTCATCAACAGACCTCTAGCACATGTATTTTCAAAGTAATGCTGGAAGAATTAAATGGAATTTAATTCTCTTTGCACAGGAATCCTTTAACTGACTATGTTTGATTTTCTCAACTTACTAGATTATAAACTGTCTCTGAGCAGGGGAACTTTCCCTGGCCGTTTATAGTTTCTCAGCATCTCTTAGCAACCAATACATTGTGCTTCTTAAATAGGATTCAACCTCTATGTGTTTCTGTCTATCTAATTTCTGTACTTAGTGTCTCTTAGCTCTCCACTGTAATAGATTCCCAAGCAAATTTCCTGGATCTATTGGGATAGTTTCTGTTTCTATGAATCAAAACCCAATTAAAAGCAGCTTATATAAGTAAAGTTTGGCAAAAGGATTGGAGGTTCGGTGGCTTCAGGAATGTGCCTTGACTACATCTTTCAGCTCTGCCATTCCAATTTGTCTCCTCCTGGTCGCAAGATGGCTGCAGTGTCTTGCGACCATGTGTCACGTTCTCTCACACTGATGTCCAGAGCAGGAGAAGGGACTTTTCCTTTGCAGACCTCTCTTAAATGAAAGGAAACCCTTCCCCTGGAGCTCTACTGTGCATTCCCCTTCACTTCTCACTGGCTAGAATTGCAACACATGCCCTTACCTAACCTGTTTGATTAAGGAAGTGGAAGTGTTCTGATTGGATTATGTGAATGGAGAGTCACTTCCCCTAGGACTGTGGGCCGGCTCTGCCCTCAGTGCAGAGCCATATGAAGGCTGGCGCTCTAATAGGCAGGAAGAAGGGGTCAGGATGGAAGAATGAACTTGGGTCAGTGCCAAAGTGTCTTCCTCATCTTCTACATGTGAGTCCCCCATCCTGGCTTAATCAAAGGCTTTAAAAATTGGAGTCTACAGTTACCTCTTCCTACCCCAAACTAGGGTCACCCTAATTTTCTGGATCACTCTCTTAAATAAAAAACTAAACTGAATATCAAGCTGATAACTTACTTAGAAACAAACCCAGAGTGATTATCATTTAATTTGAATTGACACTGAGCATCAAGCAAGTATCTTCACCTCTCTGCCTCGCTTTGCTCATCTCTGAGATGAAAAATAACAACAGTACGTAAATTATGAGGTTAATGTAAAGATTAAATCAATTATGATGCTGTCAGTTCTCATTATTGATAGACTGTGTATTTGCAAATTTGTCTACTCAGTAAATTTATTTGTAACCTCAATATCAATACCTGAGGCAATTTTGTGGTCATTCATGGAGATGTAGGAAAAAACTTAAGTCACTCAAAGTGCGTGTTCCCAGGAGAGGTTGAACATAGTGACACTGCCTTTTTATTTCAGCTCTCATACTATAAATAGGAAAGCTATGACAAACCTAGACTGTTGAAAAGCAGAGACATTACTCTGCCAACAAAGGTCTGTATGGTCAAGGCTGTGGTCTTCCCAGTGGTCATGTATGGGTGTGAGAGCTGGATCATGAACCTGAGAGTCCCTTGGATATCAAGGAGATCAAACTGGTCAATCTTAAAGGAAATTAACCCTGAATACTCATTAGAAGGACTGATGCTAAAGTTGAAGCTCCAGTATTTTGGTCATCTGATGTGAACAGTCGACTCATTGGAAAAGTCTCTGATGCTGGGAGAGATTGAGGGCAGAAGAAGAGGGCATCAGAGGGTGAGATGGCTGGATGGTATCACCCATGCAATGACTGAGAACTTGGGCAGCCTTCAGGAGATGTTGAAGAACAGCAAGGCCTGGCATTCTGTAGTCCATGAGGTCACAAAGAATCAGACATGACTGAGAGACTGAAAACAGCTATAAACAAGGGTCCTTTTCATGATCTGTTTAGTGTTACCTTTTTTTTAAGCACTTGTATTCTTTTCGTTGGTGATTTCACTGTTTAAGATAGGTCTGAGGCATAGCAGTGTGGTGTTGCCTAGTGTTCCTGAATTCAAGGAAACCGTGACATACCTTGTAGAGAAAAGAAACATGTCGGGCAAACTTCATTCAGGTGTGAGCTACAGTGCTGTTGGCCATTACTTCAATGTAAATGATTGAACAATATATGTGAAATAAGGTGTCTTTAAACACAAACACACAGAAAACAAAGTTTTGATATCCATTGATGGACAAAAATGTGACCAGAGGCTCACAGGAGCCCAATTCTGTGTTTCCTCTAGGACTTGTGGCTTGGCATTTTCAGTTCAGTATCCATAGGGCTTTTATAGAATATGACTACCAGGAATAGCAAGAATCAACCATATTTAAAGTGTTGAGGATAGCTCCCATCATGTAGTAGAAACTATATCATTGTTATGCTTAATGCTGTGCGCTGCATAGGTCCCCCTCTGCAAATTTCTATCGAAATTTGTAACCTCAATATCAATACCTGAGGCAATTTTGTGGTCATTCATGGAGATGTAGGAAAAAACTTAAGTCACTCAAAGTGCGTGTTCCCAGGAGAGGTTGAACATAGTGACACTGCCTTTTTATTTCAGCTCTCATACTATAAATAGGAAAGCTATGACAAACCTAGACTGTTGAAAAGCAGAGACATTACTCTGCCAACAAAGGTCTGTATGGTCAAGGCTGTGGTCTTCCCAGTGGTCATGTATGGGTGTGAGAGCTGGATCATGAACCTGAGAGTCCCTTGGATATCAAGGAGATCAAACTGGTCAATCTTAAAGGAAATTAACCCTGAATACTCATTAGAAGGACTGATGCTAAAGTTGAAGCTCCAGTATTTTGGTCATCTGATGTGAACAGTCGACTCATTGGAAAAGTCTCTGATGCTGGGAGAGATTGAGGGCAGAAGAAGAGGGCATCAGAGGGTGAGATGGCTGGATGGTATCACCCATGCAATGACTGAGAACTTGGGCAGCCTTCAGGAGATGTTGAAGAACAGCAAGGCCTGGCATTCTGTAGTCCATGAGGTCACAAAGAATCAGACATGACTGAGAGACTGAAAACAGCTATAAACAAGGGTCCTTTTCATGATCTGTTTAGTGTTACCTTTTTTTTAAGCACTTGTATTCTTTTCGTTGGTGATTTCACTGTTTAAGATAGGTCTGAGGCATAGCAGTGTGGTGTTGCCTAGTGTTCCTGAATTCAAGGAAACCGTGACATACCTTGTAGAGAAAAGAAACATGTCGGGCAAACTTCATTCAGGTGTGAGCTACAGTGCTGTTGGCCATTACTTCAATGTAAATGATTGAACAATATATGTGAAATAAGGTGTCTTTAAACACAAACACACAGAAAACAAAGTTTTGATATCCATTGATGGACAAAAATGTGACCAGAGGCTCACAGGAGCCCAATTCTGTGTTTCCTCTAGGACTTGTGGCTTGGCATTTTCAGTTCAGTATCCATAGGGCTTTTATAGAATATGACTACCAGGAATAGCAAGAATCAACCATATTTAAAGTGTTGAGGATAGCTCCCATCATGTAGTAGAAACTATATCATTGTTATGCTTAATGCTGTGCGTGCATGCCAAGTTGCTTTAGTTGTGTCCCACTCTGTGTGACCCTATGGACTGTAGCCCACCAGGTTCCTCTGTCCATGGGATCCCCCAGGCAAGAATACTGGAGTGGGTTGCCATTTTCTTTTCCAGGGGATCTTTCTGACCCAGGGATCGAACCTGGGTCTCTCAGGTTGCAGGCAGATCCTTTACCCTCTGAGCTACCAGGGAAGTCCAACATGACCATCCATGAAAGAGTGAGACCACCATTTCCACTAACAGGAGCCCTTGGCCCAGAGTGGAGGAACTCTGACCCCAGCATCTACTCTAGGGAGGTGACTAGGTTTGCTCCAGTGAGCAGTATTTCTACGCACTCATGAATATCCTCTCAATCTCATTCTTTTTCCTTGTGAGTCTGGGTAGGGGAAAATTAGAATTGAAGCTCTATTTGAACTTCATCTTTATGGAAAATGAAAAGGATAGAAGAAATTCCAAGCTGGGCTTTGGGGGAAAGGAGTGAATGATTCCATTCCCTATACTCTTAGCTTTTAATATTACTATGGCACAACAGTTTCAATCTATGTATAGTGCAGCCTATTCAAAGTCATTTAGAATATATGATAACAATGCCAAAATAATTTCAGTGTAAGTCTTTGATCTCCTCATTATAATGCCATTACCATACCATTATTAGCTAAGATTACAGTGACAAATCAATTTTAATTGAAGTCTTTGGAGATGCCATTTATAATGCTATTATCATGTGAATTTGCAATGGAAAAGTTACTTGAGCAAGCTTGTTGAAACAGAGCTATAATGCCACTCTAATGAAAAATTTTGATGGCAAAATTATCCCAAGTCTATAGGGACTGGTGATTATCATATAAAACAATAGACGTTGAAAAAGATGCTCTCCACAAACCCACAGTAATAAATCATGCTATGGATAGTATCTACTGATCAAAGAATATCTTTCTCTATGGAATAGTAGTCTACTGATTCAAGAAAGAGTCCGACTGAGTTTAGGACTTGTGGCTTGGCATTTTCAGTTCAGTATCCATAGGGCTTTTATAGAATATGACTACCAGGAATAGCAAGAATCAACCATATTTAAAGTGTTGAGGATAGCTCCCATCATGTAGTAGAAACTATATCATTGTTATGCTTAATGCTGTGCGTGCATGCCAAGTTGCTTTAGTTGTGTCCCACTCTGTGTGACCCTATGGACTGTAGCCCACCAGGTTCCTCTGTCCATGGGATCCCCCAGGCAAGAATACTGGAGTGGGTTGCCATTTTCTTTTCCAGGGGATCTTTCTGACCCAGGGATCGAACCTGGGTCTCTCAGGTTGCAGGCAGATCCTTTACCCTCTGAGCTACCAGGGAAGTCCAACATGACCATCCATGAAAGAGTGAGACCACCATTTCCACTAACAGGAGCCCTTGGCCCAGAGTGGAGGAACTCTGACCCCAGCATCTACTCTAGGGAGGTGACTAGGTTTGCTCCAGTGAGCAGTATTTCTACGCACTCATGAATATCCTCTCAATCTCATTCTTTTTCCTTGTGAGTCTGGGTAGGGGAAAATTAGAATTGAAGCTCTATTTGAACTTCATCTTTATGGAAAATGAAAAGGATAGAAGAAATTCCAAGCTGGGCTTTGGGGGAAAGGAGTGAATGATTCCATTCCCTATACTCTTAGCTTTTAATATTACTATGGCACAACAGTTTCAATCTATGTATAGTGCAGCCTATTCAAAGTCATTTAGAATATATGATAACAATGCCAAAATAATTTCAGTGTAAGTCTTTGATCTCCTCATTATAATGCCATTACCATACCATTATTAGCTAAGATTACAGTGACAAATCAATTTTAATTGAAGTCTTTGGAGATGCCATTTATAATGCTATTATCATGTGAATTTGCAATGGAAAAGTTACTTGAGCAAGCTTGTTGAAACAGAGCTATAATGCCACTCTAATGAAAAATTTTGATGGCAAAATTATCCCAAGTCTATAGGGACTGGTGATTATCATATAAAACAATAGACGTTGAAAAAGATGCTCTCCACAAACCCACAGTAATAAATCATGCTATGGATAGTATCTACTGATCAAAGAATATCTTTCTCATGGAATGAGCTCACATAAAGCATAGAGTCCTGAAGCAGATAAAAGCTTTCATTTTACATATGTGAAAGAAGGATATGTGACTTGCCTAAGGTCGTACAGCGAGTGCCAGACCCTGAACTTAACCCCAAGTTCTCTGACTGTTAGTCTTTAGGCCTTTGATTCTTTGATAAGACTTAAGTTGCCCTGATTTTATGTTGTCATTCAAGAACAGGAGTCCAGGGACTTCCCTGGTGGTCCAGTGGTTAAGAATTTGCCTTGCCACACAGGGGATGCTGGTTCAATCCCTGGTTGGAGAACTGAGAGCCGACATGTCATGGAGAAACTAAACCCAAGAGCTGCAACTACTGAACCTGCATGCCACAACTCGAGAATTTCTTGCACTGCAAAGACCCAAATGAGTCAATGAAGATCCCACATACAGAAACTAAGCCCCTAGGCTGCCAAGAACAAAAGTCAGCCAAAGAAACAAAACCAGATCGCCAGGAAAACAGACATATGGCGAGATCAACATTAGGCTAGAATAAGCGGAACATTTCCAGATCATGGGAATGTTTGGAGATACTCATTTTGGATCAGAAGACCCTTGTAGAATTTTCAGCATGTGGTGATTCCAGGACTCCTGTTGTCAGAAAGTTAGCCACATAGAAGCTGGGATTTCAGCCTGGTTTCACGCTTTTCTAAGAGAGAGTGCTTCTTTCCTAGAAGAGAAATTTGCACTCTTCCAGCTTTGAAGAGATGAAGACATTCCACCAAGGAGTTGCTTCATTCAGGCAATCAAGGATTTGGTAAACAAAAAATTTTAGACCAGTTGTTGATCAAATAGATTGTTTAATTCAATCACTCTAAGCCTGTAAAAATTTCTTAGAAGAGTTCTATCCTCTTACCATACCATTATTAGCTAAGATTACAGTGACAAATCAATTTTAATTGAAGTCTTTGGAGATGCCATTTATAATGCTATTATCATGTGAATTTGCAATGGAAAAGTTACTTGAGCAAGCTTGTTGAAACAGAGCTATAATGCCACTCTAATGAAAAATTTTGATGGCAAAATTATCCCAAGTCTATAGGGACTGGTGATTATCATATAAAACAATAGACGTTGAAAAAGATGCTCTCCACAAACCCACAGTAATAAATCATGCTATGGATAGTATCTACTGATCAAAGAATATCTTTCTCATGGAATGAGCTCACATAAAGCATAGAGTCCTGAAGCAGATAAAAGCTTTCATTTTACATATGTGAAAGAAGGATATGTGACTTGCCTAAGGTCGTACAGCGAGTGCCAGACCCTGAACTTAACCCCAAGTTCTCTGACTGTTAGTCTTTAGGCCTTTGATTCTTTGATAAGACTTAAGTTGCCCTGATTTTATGTTGTCATTCAAGAACAGGAGTCCAGGGACTTCCCTGGTGGTCCAGTGGTTAAGAATTTGCCTTGCCACACAGGGGATGCTGGTTCAATCCCTGGTTGGAGAACTGAGAGCCGACATGTCATGGAGAAACTAAACCCAAGAGCTGCAACTACTGAACCTGCATGCCACAACTCGAGAATTTCTTGCACTGCAAAGACCCAAATGAGTCAATGAAGATCCCACATACAGAAACTAAGCCCCTAGGCTGCCAAGAACAAAAGTCAGCCAAAGAAACAAAACCAGATCGCCAGGAAAACAGACATATGGCGAGATCAACATTAGGCTAGAATAAGCGGAACATTTCCAGATCATGGGAATGTTTGGAGATACTCATTTTGGATCAGAAGACCCTTGTAGAATTTTCAGCATGTGGTGATTCCAGGACTCCTGTTGTCAGAAAGTTAGCCACATAGAAGCTGGGATTTCAGCCTGGTTTCACGCTTTTCTAAGAGAGAGTGCTTCTTTCCTAGAAGAGAAATTTGCACTCTTCCAGCTTTGAAGAGATGAAGACATTCCACCAAGGAGTTGCTTCATTCAGGCAATCAAGGATTTGGTAAACATAAAATTTTAGACCAGTTGTTGATCAAATAGAGTGTTTAATTCAATCACTCTGGGAAGCCACTGCTTCAAACTAATTTCTTGTTAGAAGAGCTTCTATCCTCAGGGCATGTCTTGTATTGGCTCTCTGCTTACCTTAATTTATCCAAAACCTTACCAGCCTCCTAGCACTTGAAAAAGCTTCCTCTGTTCCTAGGTTATGGCATCCCATTGCTCTCATTTTTCCCCTTTCTTCCCTGACCACCATTTTAGCAGAAAGGGGTGAGACTATGCAGAAGGCATTCTTTCTTTCCCCTATATCTAATCTCTTACTTGGACTCTTCTACCATGGTCTAAATCTTCTGGCCCGTGTGCTCTGGGCTGTTCATCCCTTAGAATAAGCAGGTAATATTTTTTTGAGGGCTTCTGCATGCCAGGTCCAGCACTAATGACTTTATTTAGCAAATCTCAGGGTAACAATGGTGACATATGAACCTGGAGCCTCATGGGGTCACTTATCCAGGATCACATCTATAGCTAGATTAGGGTCTTGGTCTGTTGGATTCTGGAGCCTAAGCTCTTTACCCCTTGGTGTCCAAGAGACAGGTTAGTTTAGCATGGTGGCTGAGCAGGTGGCCTAGGGAGCCACACAACTGCATTTCCATCTTGGCTCTGCCACTTACTAGCTCTCTTACACTGAGCAAGCTACTTGACCTCCATGTGCTTCGGTTTCCTCATGGTAGACATGAAGTGATGATAGTAATAATGCACTGTTGTAAAGTCATATGTGCAGCATTTAACAAAACCAGATCGCCAGGAAAACAGACATATGGCGAGATCAACATTAGGCTAGAATAAGCGGAACATTTCCAGATCATGGGAATGTTTGGAGATACTCATTTTGGATCAGAAGACCCTTGTAGAATTTTCAGCATGTGGTGATTCCAGGACTCCTGTTGTCAGAAAGTTAGCCACATAGAAGCTGGGATTTCAGCCTGGTTTCACGCTTTTCTAAGAGAGAGTGCTTCTTTCCTAGAAGAGAAATTTGCACTCTTCCAGCTTTGAAGAGATGAAGACATTCCACCAAGGAGTTGCTTCATTCAGGCAATCAAGGATTTGGTAAACATAAAATTTTAGACCAGTTGTTGATCAAATAGAGTGTTTAATTCAATCACTCTGGGAAGCCACTGCTTCAAACTAATTTCTTGTTAGAAGAGCTTCTATCCTCAGGGCATGTCTTGTATTGGCTCTCTGCTTACCTTAATTTATCCAAAACCTTACCAGCCTCCTAGCACTTGAAAAAGCTTCCTCTGTTCCTAGGTTATGGCATCCCATTGCTCTCATTTTTCCCCTTTCTTCCCTGACCACCATTTTAGCAGAAAGGGGTGAGACTATGCAGAAGGCATTCTTTCTTTCCCCTATATCTAATCTCTTACTTGGACTCTTCTACCATGGTCTAAATCTTCTGGCCCGTGTGCTCTGGGCTGTTCATCCCTTAGAATAAGCAGGTAATATTTTTTTGAGGGCTTCTGCATGCCAGGTCCAGCACTAATGACTTTATTTAGCAAATCTCAGGGTAACAATGGTGACATATGAACCTGGAGCCTCATGGGGTCACTTATCCAGGATCACATCTATAGCTAGATTAGGGTCTTGGTCTGTTGGATTCTGGAGCCTAAGCTCTTTACCCCTTGGTGTCCAAGAGACAGGTTAGTTTAGCATGGTGGCTGAGCAGGTGGCCTAGGGAGCCACACAACTGCATTTCCATCTTGGCTCTGCCACTTACTAGCTCTCTTACACTGAGCAAGCTACTTGACCTCCATGTGCTTCGGTTTCCTCATGGTAGACATGAAGTGATGATAGTAATAATGCACTGTTGTAAAGTCATATGTGCAGCATTTAGAATTGTGCCTCCTGCCCAGACACTAGGAGTCTTCATGTGTGCTAAGGGGCTTCAATCGTGTCCAACTCTGTCCAACCCTATGGATTGTAGCCCACAGGCTCCTCTGTCCATGGGGATTCTCTAGGCAAGAACACTGGAGTGGGTTCCATGTCCTCCTCCGGGGATCTTTCCGACTCAGGCATTGAACCCGCATCTCTTGCATCTTCTGCATTGGCAGGTGGGTTCTTTACTGCTAGTGCCACCTGAGATGCCCAGACCCTGGGAGTCTGTAAGTGACTGCTTTTTACTGTCTTTTTTTTTCAATAATGTGACCAGGTTCTCCAGATCTTGTCACCTCTGAGATAAGAATGAGAGGAGAGACAAGGGAAACTGGTGATTTTACATGCGCCTCCCCCAATATCAGACATTTGACCCAAGTGCACATCTTAAGGAGTAACATGAGACCTCAGGGAAGGCTGCTTGCTGCTTTTGGCCTGCAGCAAGGGACAGGATTTAAGAGGATGCAATCAGTGATTATCCCCAAGAGGATGAAAACCAGTTTTGGTGAAGTCCAGGTCAAAATGTTAGTGTGACTTACTGGCTGTGGGAAAAGTGGTGTAACTAATTACCCCTGGAGGAGGGGCATTGCTTAAGTTTTAGAGAATCTCGGTGAAATTCTCAAGGCCTTGTCCCATAGCCAGGAGGGTGAACAATGGCTTAGGAATGTTAGAATGTGGAGCTCTCATCCTTGCCCTGCTACTGATCTGTGTTGTGACGGTAGGTCGTGAGTCCCTGCCTCGCCTCTACTTCCTCCTGCCAAATACCAGCCGTCTCCCTGGGTGATCTGGAGGAAAACCAATAAAGGATTAGGGACAGCACCCACCCTCCGGTTGTTAATAAAAGTGGTAGGAACCTCATGGGGTCACTTATCCAGGATCACATCTATAGCTAGATTAGGGTCGGGATTCTGGAGCCTAAGCTCTTTACCCCTTGGTGTCCAAGAGACAGGTTAGTTTAGCATGGTGGCTGAGCAGGTGGCCTAGGGAGCCACACAACTGCATTTCCATCTTGGCTCTGCCACTTACTAGCTCTCTTACACTGAGCAAGCTACTTGACCTCCATGTGCTTCGGTTTCCTCATGGTAGACATGAAGTGATGATAGTAATAATGCACTGTTGTAAAGTCATATGTGCAGCATTTAGAATTGTGCCTCCTGCCCAGACACTAGGAGTCTTCATGTGTGCTAAGGGGCTTCAATCGTGTCCAACTCTGTCCAACCCTATGGATTGTAGCCCACAGGCTCCTCTGTCCATGGGGATTCTCTAGGCAAGAACACTGGAGTGGGTTCCATGTCCTCCTCCGGGGATCTTTCCGACTCAGGCATTGAACCCGCATCTCTTGCATCTTCTGCATTGGCAGGTGGGTTCTTTACTGCTAGTGCCACCTGAGATGCCCAGACCCTGGCAGTCTGTAAGTGACTGCTTTTTACTGTCTTTTTTTCAATAATGTGACCAGGTTCTCCAGATCTTGTCACCTCTGAGATAAGAATGAGAGGAGAGACAAGGGAAACTGGTGATTTTACATGCGCCTCCCCCAATATCAGACATTTGACCCAAGTGCACATCTTAAGGAGTAACATGAGACCTCAGGGAAGGCTGCTTGCTGCTTTTGGCCTGCAGCAAGGGACAGGATTTAAGAGGATGCAATCAGTGATTATCCCCAAGAGGATGAAAACCAGTTTTGGTGAAGTCCAGGTCAAAATGTTAGTGTGACTTACTGGCTGTGGGAAAAGTGGTGTAACTAATTACCCCTGGAGGAGGGGCATTGCTTAAGTTTTAGAGAATCTCGGTGAAATTCTCAAGGCCTTGTCCCATAGCCAGGGAGGGGTGAACAATGGCTTAGGAATGTTAGAATGTGGAGCTCTCATCCTTGCCCTGCTACTGATCTGTGTTGTGACGGTAGGTCGTGAGTCCCTGCCTCGCCTCTACTTCCCTCCTGCCAAATACCAGCCGTCTCCCTGGGTGATCTGGAGGGAAAACCAATAAAAAGGATTAGGGACAGCACCCACCCTCCGGTTGTTAATAAAAGTGGTATTTTGTACTCAGTTATTTGCATCTCAGCCCTTTATGGTCTCAGTTTGGTAACCCCCCACCCTCTATCTTTTTTATTCTTGGATGTTTCTCCCCATCCCTGCTGGAGAAGCAGAACACGATAAATATAGATAGATAGATAGATAGATAGATAGATAGATAGATAGATAGATAGAAAGAACAGTGTCTTTCAGTAAAGCAACCATCTAGATGAAGGGGAATTGGCCACACTGTGACATTTCAAGCAGTTGCCATCCAAGGGAGAAATTCACCTACGGAATGCCCCCAGCCCAGCAAACAAAGATGTCCAGAAAATGCCACGGCAGCTCTGAGTCTCTCGTGTGCCTTGAGTGTTGCAGCCTGTGCTAGACTGGGTAGTAGTGCCTGAGCAAAGATGACACAGAGATTCTGAATGCCAGGAAAAAGAACAACATTGCCAGTGTGTTGGAAATTCAAGTAACTTCAATAGCATAAATAATGAACACAACACTGATTGAAATAAATGATGTACTTTGCTTTAGAAATGTTATTTAAATAACTGATTTTGTGCTGTGTTGGACTACGGTTTCAAATGCATTCGATTATACATTTTCATGTTCCCCTCCCTCCCTGCCAACAGTCTTTCAAATCAGTATAAATTGCTGTATGTAGCAGGCATGTCTTGATCTTTAGCTGCCATGACAACAGGATACAAGAGAAATGCATTTTCATAACAATTGCTGGCAATGTTTAGTATCACTGTTACTCTGTGTCAGGGAAAGGCTGGCTTTTGGAAAAAACAACATTGTTTTCTTTAACTTGAAAGCTCTACTTGTAATAATTGAAAAAATGGGCAGAGAAATTGTTGTTTAGGGGAAAATCAGGTAGATGGAGATAAAGCCTGGGGTAGGGCTGCGGAGAGAGAGAGAGAAGGAGAGGGACTTCTGCTTGGAAAGAGGTAAACTGGGGGAGGAACATGATCCTAAGCTACCTAGAAAGTACATAATTGGGTAATCAGATCAGCAAATTGAGTCAAATGATGTGATTTTAAGTGATATAATGGTTTTCACAAACCAGGAAAAATAGGTATGTCTTTCTTCCCTGTCCCCCCTACCCCGCCTTTTTTTTTTTCTTTTTTTAAATCCAGGTCTTCTAAAATAGCTGAGAGCATACATCTGAGGACTTTTAGGAAAATAACACATTTTTGGGAGATAGTACACATTTAAAAAAATTCCAGGCAAACGTACTCCAGCTGTAAGGAAGTGGGGTGAGTTTCCCTGGTGGCTCGGTAAAGAATCTACCCTGTTAGATCTTCCTTCTTCACTAGGGCAGGGGTTCCTAGTCTTCTCTGTGGACGTTGTAGGTGGTGAGTGAGTTATGATTTTAGCTGGCATATGTAACATTGAATTGGATGGAGAGACCGCCATTCTTTTTCAGTTCTCTCTTTGTTTTAGCTATAAAGTATTTTTAAAATTGAGTAGAGTGGATGTATGGTCTTATATGTTACGTAGGTTTTTTAAAGATTTTTTAAAATTCGATAGCTGTGTATGGAGAATGACACAGAGATTCTGAATGCCAGGAAAAGAACAACTTTAAACTTCAATAGCATAAATAATGAACACAACACTGATTGAAATAAATGATGTACTTTGCTTTAGAAATGTTATTTAAATAACTGATTTTGTGCTGTGTTGGACTACGGTTTCAAATGCATTCGATTATACATTTTCATGTTCCCTCCTCCCTGCCAACAGTCTTTCAAATCAGTATAAATTGCTGTATGTAGCAGGCATGTCTTGATCTTTAGCTGCCATGACAACAGGATACAAGAGAAATGCATTTTCATAACAATTGCTGGCAATGTTTAGTATCACTGTTACTCTGTGTCAGGGAAAGGCTGGCTTTTGGAAAAAACAACATTGTTTTCTTTAACTTGAAAGCTCTACTTGTAATAATTGAAAAAATGGGCAGAGAAATTGTTGTTTAGGGGAAAATCAGGTAGATGGAGATAAAGCCTGGGGTAGGGCTGCGGAGAGAGAGAGAGAAGGAGAGGGACTTCTGCTTGGAAAGAGGTAAACTGGGGGAGGAACATGATCCTAAGCTACCTAGAAAGTACATAATTGGGTAATCAGATCAGCAAATTGAGTCAAATGATGTGATTTTAAGTGATATAATGGTTTTCACAAACCAGGAAAAATAGGTATGTCTTTCTTCCCTGTCCCCCCTACCCCGCCTTTTTTTTTTTCTTTTTTTAAATCCAGGTCTTCTAAAATAGCTGAGAGCATACATCTGAGGACTTTTAGGAAAATAACACATTTTTGGGAGATAGTACACATTTAAAAAAATTCCAGGCAAACGTACTCCAGCTGTAAGGAAGTGGGGTGAGTTTCCCTGGTGGCTCGGTAAAGAATCTACCCTGTTAGATCTTCCTTCTTCACTAGGGCAGGGGTTCCTAGTCTTCTCTGTGGACGTTGTAGGTGGTGAGTGAGTTATGATTTTAGCTGGCATATGTAACATTGAATTGGATGGAGAGACCGCCATTCTTTTTCAGTTCTCTCTTTGTTTTAGCTATAAAGTATTTTTAAAATTGAGTAGAGTGGATGTATGGTCTTATATGTTACAGGTGTATAATATAGTGATTCACAGTTTTTAAAGGTTATACTCCATTTATAGTTATTATAGAATATTGGCTATTCTCTTCTGTTCTTTAATTCTTCCGATTATACTAAGAAGAAAGTCTCAGATGGGTGCTAGCCTTTAACAGTCTAACACCTACAAAATCTTCCTTGTTACAAACAGAGACTCTGACCTAGTCTTTGCAGGCAGCATGGTATCTGTCTGGAATTTTAAGCATATGTATTTTAATTATAGGTGATATTTATTTTCCCCATTTCATAGTGAAATAAAATGTTCTTTAAAACAGGGTTTACCTTGAAAAGAAAGTGCTTTTCTGATGTAGAAAACAAACTTATGGTTGCGTGTGTGTGTGCTAAGTCACTTCAGTCATGTCTGACTCTATGTGACCCTATGGACTATAGCCAGCCGGGCTCTTTTGTCCATGGGATTCTTTAGGCAGGAAGACTGGAATGGGTTGCTATGCCCTCCTCCAAGGGATCTTCCTGACCTAGGGATTGAACCTACGTCTCTTATGTCTCCCGCATTGGCAGGAGGGTTCTTTAGCACTAGTGCCATTTGGAAAGCAAGGGGGAAACAGTGGGACAGGGATAAACTGGGAGACTGGGATTGAAATATATACAGCACTATATGGAAAATAGATAACACATAAAGACCCATTGTATAGTACCAGGAACTTTAGTCAATACTCTGTAATGACAAATGGGAAAGAATCTGAAAAAGGAGTGGATATATGTGTGTGTGTGTGTATACATATATATACACACATATATATGGAATGGATATATGTATGTGTATATACATATATATGTATATATGGAATGGATATATATATGTGTATATACATGTATATACATATATATATATATGGAAAGTATATATGTATGTGCATATATATATACACACACACATATATATAAAACTGATTCATTTTGCTGTACAGCAGACACTGACGCAATATTATAAATCAACTATTCTCTGATAATAATTAAAAAAGAAGGTGCCTTTAGTGAAAAATATTAGATGAACAATAATATAAGTGCTATGCTGAATATAGTTTGATATTCCATTTAGGTGAGATTTTGGAAGTTTTGTGTGAATGCTAAAATTTGGGAAATATTTGCTTTAGGGAAAGAGATGTGGGCAAATTGCATTCTAAGCTCTGGGGCCTTCTAGTTTGATGAGCTTTGTTTTGGGATAATATGTGAGTGTATTTCCTTTCACTATCTTACTTCCTGCATAGATTAAAGGAAATATGAGTAAATAAGCTCCTCTATTCTAAATACGGAGGGTCCTATCCTATCAATTCACAGAAATCTCACTACTTTTTGTCAAAGACTGTTGCAAGGTGAATAATGGCCCCCAAAGATATCAGTAAATCCCTGGGATTTGTAAACGTTACCTTATAAGGCAAGGACTTTGAAGACTTAATAAGTTAAAAATGTTGAAGTGGAGATTTATCCTGGATTATCTGTGTGGGCCCTACATACCAGTCCAAGTGTCCTCATAAGAGAGAGAGAGCAGAGGGAGCTTCCTGGTGGTCCAGTTAAAGAGGCGCTGTTTTTTGGGAAAAATTGGAGACGATTCTATCCTGGATTTCTTGGCTAGTCAGACTGTAATTGACAAATGGGAAGGGGAGCACTAGTGCCATTTGGAAAGCAAGGGGGAAACAGTGGGACAGGGATAAACTGGGAGACTGGGATTGAAATATATACAGCACTATATGGAAAATAGATAACACATAAAGACCCATTGTATAGTACCAGGAACTTTAGTCAATACTCTGTAATGACAAATGGGAAAGAATCTGAAAAAGGAGTGGATATATGTGTGTGTGTGTGTATACATATATATACACACATATATATGGAATGGATATATGTATGTGTATATACATATATATGTATATATGGAATGGATATATATATGTGTATATACATGTATATACATATATATATATATGGAAAGTATATATGTATGTGCATATATATATACACACAATCATATATATAAAACTGATTCATTTTGCTGTACAGCAGACACTGACGCAATATTATAAATCAACTATTCTCTGATAATAATTAAAAAAGAAGGTGCCTTTAGTGAAAAATATTAGATGAACAATAATATAAGTGCTATGCTGAATATAGTTTGATATTCCATTTAGGTGAGATTTTGGAAGTTTTGTGTGAATGCTAAAATTTGGGAAATATTTGCTTTAGGGAAAGAGATGTGGGCAAATTGCATTCTAAGCTCTGGGGCCTTCTAGTTTGATGAGCTTTGTTTTGGGATAATATGTGAGTGTATTTCCTTTCACTATCTTACTTCCTGCATAGATTAAAGGAAATATGAGTAAATAAGCTCCTCTATTCTAAATACGGAGGGTCCTATCCTATCAATTCACAGAAATCTCACTACTTTTTGTCAAAGACTGTTGCAAGGTGAATAATGGCCCCCAAAGATATCAGTAAATCCCTGGGATTTGTAAACGTTACCTTATAAGGCAAGGACTTTGAAGACTTAATAAGTTAAAAATGTTGAAGTGGAGAGATTTATCCTGGATTATCTGTGTGGGCCCTACATACCAGTCCAAGTGTCCTCATAAGAGAGAGAGAGAGACAGAGGGGAGCTTCCCTGGTGGTCCAGTGAGTAAGGACACCGCCTTGCAGTGCAAGGGGCGCTGGTTTGATCCCTGGCCTGGGAAGATCCCACATATCACGGAGCAGCTGGACTGATGTGTCTAACTACCTGGCTGGAGCTCTGGAGTGCATGCTCCCAGAGCTGGGGCTCTGCAGTGAGTGAGGCCACTGTGATGGGAGGCCCACACAGGCCAAAAGAACAAAGATGGAAATAAACGAAAGACCAATTGAAGTGGCTGAAAAAAAAAGGAGAGAAAGAGAGACAGAGAGAGATTTGTTCCACATAGAGGAGGAGAGCTGGTATGGAAATAGAGAAGAGGCAGATCTGAAGATGCTGGCCTTGAAGAGGAGAGTGATATGGCAACAAGCTAAGGAATGTGGGCAGTCCCCAGAAGCTGGAGGAAGCAAGAAGCAAGCTCTCTTTCCTGCAGCTTCTGAAGGGAAAACAGCTCTGCAGACCCCTTGAGTCCTGCCCAGATATGTTGATTCCAGAGTCCTGTCCTCCAGAACTGTGAAAGAATATATTTCTTTTGTCTTAAGCTACCACATGTTTGGTAATATGTTACCACTGGAAATGAATATAAAGCTGGCAGCAGGACCAGAGTGATCAGGATATTCTGGATACAGTGGTAAATGACCTGGAAATCTTCTTTTTATTCTTTCTTTTTTTTTTTGGCCACTTCTATTGATCCTTCATTCATTTATCTTTGTTCTTTGGTCCAGCCACTCAGTGGCACGTGGGATCTTCCCAGGCCAGGGATAGAACCGGCGCCCCTTGCACTGCAAGGCAGTGTCCTTACCCACTGGACCACCAGGGAAGCCCTTCTTTTTATTCTTGGCTAATGCTTTCCAAACTCAAAGTCCCATGTGTGATTGACAGATGGTGTTGGGCTTAGGTCATGGGCCTCTCCATCTCCCTCATTCCCACTGTCCTGGGCTGTGGAGAGGAAGGACTTTTTGGTTTAAGCAATCATCATAAACTACCCTCCTGTGAAGATGACAGCCCACATCAGAGAGATCCTATTCCCCCAAGGAAATTGCAGAGATTTTAAAAAGGAGGGAAGGATGCTGAGCAGCCCCCAAATTATAAACACCTATTATTTAAAGGTATTAGTATAACTGTTCTTACAGTAGTTTACTATTGTGAAATCTAAATTCTACAGAGAAACAGAGGAGAGATGTCATGACTAGAACAGGCAGGAGAAGTTTCATGGAAAAGATACAACCTGAGACCTGGGTCCTGAGGCATGACCTGGGTATAGAGGACACAAGAGAAGGGCTTCTCTGGTGACTCAGACTGTAAAGAATCTGCCAGCAATGCAGGCGACCCAGGTTCCACCCCTGGATTGGGAAGAGCAAGGAATGGCAACACCCTCTGGTATTCTTACCTGGAAAATTTCAAGGACAGAGGAGCCTGGTGAGCTACAGTCCATGGGCACAGCTTAGTGATGAACACTTTCATACTTTTAGTCAAAGTATGGTGATCAAGGAATTAGGAGAGAAGGAGAGTATATACCTTAAGAATTTGATGGGTCTTGATCTTTTGGAGCTTCCTGGAACAATCTTTCCTACAGGTGGTAAACATAACATTGAATGTTTGAAATGTACTTTTTCTCTTTTACTTTTGCTTACGTCCTCATGGCTTGCAGAAATAGAGAAACAAGATATAAGGATTAAGGATGAAACTTTGCTCTCAGGAGTTTAAAAAATCAACTTGATAAGAGGAAGAACAAATTCAATCGATTGATGTGCCAGTCCTGATATTTCAGTTTCTATTTCCTCTGCAAAAGAGATGATCTAAGATTGCCTGACATTCAGTTTTAAGTGACAAACAGAATTAGGAACGAGGCTAATCTGAAGTGCTTTTACCTGAGTAACAGCAGTGCTCCAATTGGAACCATCCATATCATTAAGGGTGAATTCTAGAAAGGCAATATGCTACATTAGCCCTAAGAGTTTACCCAACTTTAATCATTCAAAGACCACCTTCAAGGTTTTTACAGTATCACATACCATGAATCCTATTACATTCTTAAACTATGAAAAAAATCAACCAACCTTTCTTCTTTGAAAATGATTACAAATAAAAATACCACATCTCAGGGGATGGAGGAAATTAGTGTCACCCTTAAGGATCTAAATATTGGTAATCCTATTATATTTCCATTCATTTTATCAGTCTGGCCCCTGGAGAAACAAGGTGGATCCTGGAGGCTGACAGTAGACTTCCACAAGCACAACCAAGTACTAGTCCCACTTGTAGCTGCCATGTTGGATGTATATCTTTCCGAACGCCAAACATTATGGTTTCAGTCACATGCATGTGGGCTGTTGCTCAGTTGTGTCAGACTCTTTGCAACCCAGTAGACTATAGCCTGCCAGGCTCCTCTGTCCGTGGGATTTCCCAGGCAAGAATACTGGCATGAGCTCCCATTTCTTCCTCCAGGGGATCTTGCCCACCCAGGGACTGAACCCACATCTTCTTCATTGCAGGCAGATTCTTCAGTTACATTGAGCTGAGCTCTTCAGTTACATAGTATACTGCTATTAATTTGGTGAATGTGTTCTTTTCATCTTAATCGGAAAATAGGATGAGAAATATTTTATACTCATAAACAACAGGCAACAAATTACATTTACAGTTTTGCCCTATGCTATTAACTCTCTTGTCCTCTGTTATAATATACTCCAAAAAGATCCTGACATTTTTTACAGAATATTACCTTGATTCACTATATTGATGATATTATGCTAATTGGATTAGATGAGCAAGAAATGGCTATAACACTGGAGAATGTGTTCCAGAGCATAAGAGGTAAAATCTATGAAGACTCAGAGGCCTGACACATCAGTAATGTTTTTAAGGATGAGGAATCAGAGGAATGCCAGGAAATCCCTTCCAAAGTAGAAGCAAAATTATTGCATATTAATTTTTTTAGATTTTAAGGTTTACTTTTTGTCTGCTCCCTGCGGCATGCAGGATCCCATTTCCCCAACAGGAACTGAACCTGTGCCCCCTGCATTGGGAGCATGGAGCCTTAACCACTGGATCACTAAGGAATTTCCAAGTTATTGCATCTTGAAATTACTGATTACACCTTATCATGAAGGAGTAAGCCCAATGCTTGGTAGGCCACTGTAGATCCTGGAGAATCCTCCTGTAACCCATATAAGAGGTATCACGATGGGCTGTTAGCTTTGAGTTGTGCCTGAAGCAGGCACAGCAAGTCCAGGCCCTGGTGCAATCAGCCATGTGACCATACAACCTGGTAGGCCTCATCTGTGGCAGTGGGAAGACATGACACCACAGAAGTCCCTTTGATACATGGTAGCTGCTTCCTGAACATGTCAGGCTTCTTCCACTCCAGAGGATGTGAGACAAGGAAAAGAGTTCCCACCTGGGCCAGAGCATTTGACTTCGATGTCAGGAGACATCACAATGGGCATGGAGGGATATCTATGGCAACAGGCATGGAGGATATTCAAAGAATCCTCTTGGATGTCTCTTCCTACTCCCTCGCTCAACTATGATGGTACATGGGCATGTGCAGCCAGACTGGCCTTAGACAAGCATAGTGACCAGGAGCTTGCGCCCTTCAGCAATGGGATTCTGCCACCAAATGGTCCACTGAGACCTGCACAGGGGTATCTGAGGCTAACCCAGAGTGAATGGTGGAGAAGGGAGAGGATGCATGTCCAAGGGAGAGGGTGTATATCCAAGATCAGATGCAGGCAGAGGTGGAGTCTGTATTTAATTTCACAAACCTTCGCCTCTTAACTCCACCCAGGAAGGCCCACTGGAATCCTGGAGGAGCAGTCCTTCAACAAAATTGATGAAGGGAATCAAACTCATGTCCCCTGCATTGGCAGGCAGATTCTTAAACACTGGAGCACTGGGGAAGTCCTACATTAACTTTCTGTGAATACACAACTGGTGCAGAGGACAAGCATTGGAGCAGGATGTGAGTTCTAAACCTGACTCCTTTACTTAGTATGACTGGACAAGTTACTTTAGTCTCTTAGTGTTCTCATTTGTAAAATGGGCACACACACAAAAACCTTCTTTAAAGAATTATAGGAAATAGAGAATACATGAATTCCCTACAGTATCTGGTAAGGAGTTAGCTGTTAATAAATGAACATTGGAAAAGACCCTGATGCTGGGAAAAATAGAAGGCAGAGGAAGAAAGGGCCGACAGAAAATGAGACGGTTGGATGGCATCCCTGAGTCAATGGACATGAGTTCAAGCAAACTCTGGGAGATGGTGAAGGACAGGGAAGCCTGGCGTGCTTCAGTCTATGAGGTCACAAAGAGTTGGACACAACTGAGTGACTGAATTGGACTGAACTGAAATGATAATTAAAAATTATTATTTATTTTTAGCTTCTTCCTTCCACTTTGCAGTGTCCAGCCTATTACTGAAGGGAAGAGAGCAATGTGATCAATGTTTGTTCATTAAGGTCTTAGGGATTTAATGTGTCAGTTCTTCCAAGGAAATGGCACTTTTTAAAAAGGTGGGCTGTGACATCTGAATAAAGGAATGGCATGCTGATGGTAGGCATCTGAGGGGACAGGGGCCCTGAGATTAAGTCTTGTAAAGGGAAATGTTCTCCCTGTCTGAGAAAAGTTGACTTGCTCAGCTTTCAATGAAGAGGAAAGATAAAATGTTCCACCTAAGAAGAACAAGGCTCCCCCCTGACCCCCACCATCCATGTTGAGAAGAGTTTGCCTACATCTTGCTTTTTCAAGTGGGACAACTAAAATATCTTCTAGCTATTTGTTCCAGTAGTTCAATATATATTCTTGGTTATATCAAATATTTGATATTTTAGGAAATCAGCCTTGTTAAATTAAAGTGGATAAGATGGCATTTTAAGGTCACCTTGGTATGATCAAACATGACGCTGACATTTACAATCCATTTCCATTGCTTCTCAGATGTTTCCTTGTCAGTTAAATCCGGACTCTTCAAATTTAAAGGTGTTTCAAATCTAATAATGCAATTATAAATGTTGTACCAGAATCACTCATTGCCCACTGATTTCCACACAAGTTACGAAATCTTTATAGGTCCCATTCTTTATTAAAAATTAAAAAAAAAAGTTTCATTATAATGTTACTTGCACAAGGATAAACAAGTATACATATTAAATGTTATATATAATCCTTAAGTGTATAATTTTGCTCAAATAAAAACCAAAATAAATTTGTGACTTTATTTTTATTAAATATGCAATCAAATAAAATTTAAAATGTTTAATTGACAATATTAATTTAAGGGACTGGAAGACCCTGTTTGGCAGAAAGCACGCTATCACATATGGAATGCATTTGGGTCACCACTGCTATGGTCAGATTTTGGCAGGTGGGGATTCTTTCATTCTTGTAGGGTCAGTGATGACTCCGTTCTGACATTGTTTCCATTCTAACTACTGTGCAACTTTCACACCACAGCTTGCCACGCCACCATTTGCTTTCATGTTGAAAGTGAAAGTGTTGGTCACTCAGTCGTGTCCAACTCTTTGTGACCCCATAGACTGTAGCCCGCCAGGCTCCTGGAATTCTCCAGGTAAGAATACTGGAGTAGGTTTCCATGCCCTTCTCCAGGAGATCTTCCCAACCCAGGGATAGAACCTGGGCTTCTGCATTGTAGGCCGATCCTTTACCATGTTGAAGGACCTTTAGCGCCTTTTAAGAAGGAGGTCTGCCTCTATTCTTCCCTGGATAGATCACAATTAACTCAGTGCCCAACTTAGGCACAGGAATTGTGTGGGGACGGTTAGGTCAAAGGTGGCAATCCAGGTTTTCCAGATGAAAAATGCTTAATATTTATAGATGCTGATAAAATGCAGCTAAAATGACCATAGAACTACTTAGGAACAGAGTCCACAGTCATCTTCATGAATCTATAGACCTCTTCTTTTAAAAAAACTCATTATAAATTTGTTTACAAAACAGACATTGACTCACAGACCCAGAAAACATACCTATGGTTATCACAGGGCACAGCAGGAAACAGGCTGGGAAGAGGAGAGATAAATTAGGAGTTTGGGATTAATGTATGCACGCGACTGTGTATAAAATAGATAAGCAACAGGGTCCTACAGTATGGCACAGGGAACTATGTTCAGTAATTTTTCATAGCCTATGAGAGAAAAGAATTTGAAAAAGTGTATATATATGTATATATATACACACACACACGTAAGTGTATTTGCTTTAATCACACTCCATAGTCCTGATTGGTAGTCTTTTTCATTGTTAGTGAGTTTTAGTTGCCACTGTAATTTCTTATGTGGTCCATTAATTCATTATATTTTTAAGTTAACATTTCCGAACATGTCAGATTTTTAGGATTTTCTTTTTTTCTTACTGAATTTTAGTTGTATTGTCATCACAGACTATGGTCTTTATATTACGCTGTTTCAATATCCATAGTACATTTACTTATTTTATATAATCCTCCTCTAGAAAGAGATTTTCACGAGGAAGGGAATTTATTCATTCTGCTGTCCTGTTTCCGGTATCTAGAATGGTGTTTGGCACATCGCAGTAGCTGAGCATTTGCTGAACGAAAACAATGCTGATAGGAATGCTTGCTGATTAGAATCTGTTTGCTCTAGGTGGCCTTTCTTGGCCGCTTAGAATATGATGCAAATTCCGATAAGGCACCACACTCACAAACTTGGTTCCATGGCTTATATCCATATGTGTCTGAAAAACAGTGAAATGTCTTAAGCATCAAAGCTCTAAAGACCTAATGCACAACATGGGGATGCTAGTTAATAATACTGTACTATACACTGAAAATTTGCTAAGAAAGTAGATCTCAAGTTTTCTGACCATATACACAAAAAATGGAGATAATGAATATACTAATTAGCTTGATTATGATCATTTCACAATGCATACCTAGCAAAACATTGCACTGTACAACTTAAATATATACAATTTATATTTGTCAAAAACCAAGCAGAATTTAGAAAGCTATGTCTATTTCCAAACGAATGGAGTCTGATCTGTTCACTCTTAGCACCTGGGCATTGGTGTGACTTCTGCACAGATGAAGAGATTGACCAAAGCAGAACTGGGAATTCTTCTAAAAAGTTTTTGTTTCCCATATTTAATGTTCTCCACAAAACAATATTCATGCACTCTGTCAAGCAGTTACAGACTAGAGACAGCTAGCCATTACTCAGCTTGGTGTATCTAACAGATATTTTTGAAAATCTACAAGCTTTGAAAAATTTTATTCTTCAGACAACTTTGGCTTTGAAAACTCTGTATATCTTAGAAGCAGTTTCATAATGTCAGTAGTTTCCCATGATTGATAGTCACAGCATACTGAGCTCACGGAGACATTAAAAATGTGACATAGGAAAAGAAAAAAAAAAGCACTTTACAATATTGGATTCTGTAGCAGTAAGTAATCTGCTCTTGGCTTTCCTTCCCTTCCCACCCCCTTCTGAAAGGTCTGTGTTTTATTACATTCTAGTTTTGGACATACTAATAAAAATATATTTTTCTGTGCTTGCCAGAATCCTATGTCTCAACACGGACAGAATTATTGGCTAAGTGCTGTAATTCTGATCTTTTTGGAATGCCAAAAGCTTAAATGAAAAGAACAGGAACAAAAAATCATCAAGAGGCAGAGACAGCAGGTTAATACACTGACCCTGACAGGTCTTTCCTGGTGGGGGTGGGGATTCTTGGGAGCTATGTATGCTCACAAAAAGAAGGTGCTTCCATTACTGGGAGGCGTGGCTGGAGGTAAGACCTGAGTGATTCGGAGAAGCTGTGAGATGCTCTGAGGATCGTTTCTGGAACCCAGGGAAGCTGTTCTTTCTGAACGTGGAAGCCCTTTTTGTCTTCTCTAACTAGAGTGCCCTGTGAATGAGTTACCAAGGACAACCGTACAGCAAATAGACCTGGTATTGCCATGACTCATCACGGAAGTGTATTTCTTGATCAGTAACTCTCTGGGATGGGTGTTCCTGTTGACAGGGCATCTCTGACAAACTCACTCAGGAACCCAGATTCCTTCCATCGCGTGATCCATCTTCTGACTCTCCTACTGTGTCCTCAAACACAGGGACCAGAAAGCAGGGCTTTGTCATCAGACAGACCTGGATTTGAGTCCTACCTGATGCATTTTCTAACTTCGCGCCTTTGGGTAATTTGTTCAGTTATTCTGTGTTTCACTTTCCTTTCCTCGAAGATGAGGGTGGTCACTGGGAATGCCAGATAAAAGTGATGACTGACTATCATTTTATAAATATTTAGTAAGTAGTTGTTCTTATCCTTCTTTTTGAATGATGGCTTACCCCACTTCCTGATAGAGTATAATTAAATAATTTTTGCTGTTGGGCTTAAATTCCTGCACTACTGCTTACTAGCTGTGCAGTTTTGCACAAATTACTTGACCTGTCCGTACCTCAATTTCTTACTTACAGAGCTGTGACAATAACAGTATCTATCTCCGAAAGTTATTGTGATGACTAAATGATTTAACACCTGCGAAATCATGAGTGCCAAGACTTAATGATACTCAATAAGTGATCTCAATAATTATTATTTTGATATTCTGAGCTCAAGCATCCACAGGGTATACTAATATAAAAAAAATCATCGTTATAATGATAACCATATATTAAGGCATTCAGCAATTTTTGCCAAATTCTGGGCTAGGCCCTGAGAATGTAAATGGTGATTAAACCCAACATACTTCCTGTCTTCATGGATCTCATGAGGAGTTTGCTAACGTTTGTGCTAAGTTGTCTCAGTTGTGTCTGACTCTTTGTGACCCTCTGGATCATAGCCCTCCAGGCTCCTCTGTCCATGGGACTCTCCAGGCAAGAATATTGGAGTGGGTTGCCACGCCCTCCTCTAGGAGATCTTCCTGATGCAGAGATCAAACCTGTATCTCTTACGTCTCCTGCATTGGCAGGCAGGTTCTTTACCACAAGCTTCACCTGGGAAGCCTGAGTTTGCTAATAGATATTTTCTTTTTTTGGAAGTCTCTGCAGTGAACACTTTAAACATGTTTAATTTTATTCTTTGCAATAAAATCTATAAAGTTAGATATCATTGTCTTTATTTTAAAGACAAGGTAAGAGATTAGAGGACCAAATAATTTGATGAGATGGGATTGGAAATTATGTTCCTCAAACTCAAGTGCTTTTAACAATTGTGCTAGGCTGTCAGATCTGGCCATGTCAAAATTTGCTTGGCAAAATATACACTGTTTAATGGGTAGGTGAGTTGGAGACAGTGGGGAAGAGAGAGC
Organism: Tragulus kanchil; assembly: GCA_022376925.1. Lineage (NCBI taxonomy): Eukaryota > Metazoa > Chordata > Mammalia > Artiodactyla > Tragulidae > Tragulus > Tragulus kanchil. The sequence goes on along the minus strand of JAIOJX010000031.1, from coordinate 143,980,114 downwards.
CGTGATGGTGAGGATGAACTCTTGGCCTATCTGGGAATTCAGTTCCATCTCTGGACCATTTATGACAGCAAATGCCCTCTCTCCTTGGATGACTTCAAACATCCCCCAGGTTTAGAAACATGTAATCTTATCAACCGAGGTTTGGTTCCTGTCTGCAGGAGAGCTGGGCTTTTCAATTTAACCACTGGCTTAAAAAATGGGGAAAAAAATAACACAAAGAAACCTACTGTCTCTACCCTTCTTTAAAATGATGAATGCTTTTTTAAGGCAAATCCATCATTGGTCACTTGAGGGAGGAAATGTCAAGAAAAGTTATGGTTTGTTAGCTTTTACTTCTTGACATTATACAAGAAAGTAATTGAAGTCCAACAAATGCTATGTTGTTTTACCTCATCTATTTATATAGCAATCTGACAAGATGAATATATATGTTACTGTGGATTTGAAAAAAAAAGTGACAGTGACTCTATGATTCATTCTATTGTCCTATCAGTGCTGATCAAATGTGCTTTCCTTCACGGCGGAGGAATTGGTATTCTTTCACGTAGGTTCCTGGATATTAAACAACTGAACTCATTTTACCATCTCAGCCCCATTAGCCTCTTAGCTCACATTCTTAGAGCTTTAACGTGGATGTATAATAAAACGTGAACAAATTCAATCCAATAGCACAAATATTTATTTAGCACTCATGATGCCTGAGATACCATGCCAAAGAGAGAGGCCATAAAGGCACACTCTGCAATCATTCAAATGCAGCCTGGGCTAAATGTTACCATGATACCATTCATGAGAAAAAAAAGAAAGGAGTCTGCTAAGCAAACCAACAAGGTGTATCTTCCTATATTTTATGTGGTGCTCCTGGAAGTGCATAGGTAAATCAGATTTTAAATGTACAAGGAGAGCGTACTCTTCAAAGAATTTTATAATGATAGTTTTGGAGAATATATAGTCACTGACAAATAAAGATTTTCAAGTTATATGTTTAAAAAGCAAATGATCAGTTTTTTGAGGGATATTATGTGGCTAGTCCTATGAAAAATCCTAAGGCTTGTTTCTATGACAGCCAGGATCTCTTTGTGGTTGGATAGTCTGGTTGTCAAGCAACTTAACTAGAAAAGACATGCTAAATTATTATTTTTCTTCTGAAAGGTGTCAGCCACAAAACAAAGGTAGATAGCTGCTTATTCTTCAGTAAAGATCTCTTCAGTTCTCAACATAGATTTCTGGGGAAAGAAAAGCAATTCTAAAACTATATTTAATAGGAAGAGGCAGGGTGAGCTTTCAGTGTGTCTTAACCTTTTGATTTTGCTGAAATTGCCTTAGAAAACCAGCTGGGATCTCAAGTGAGTTATTCAGGGCTATAACATCAAGAATCATGAGACAACATCTCTTGTGGAAAGAATATAGTAAGATGATGTTACTTTGTAGTTTAGTTACTGTTTTTTTTTTTTTAACAGCTCCTTCCTTGAAACTGCACCCTTTGTCCCTGTTTTTCTATAAATGGTTGATAGATTTAATTCCAGAGAATTTGAATTAAGGACCATCATTCCTGTACCTGTACCTTATAGTAAAAAAATTTGGACTTAACCCCAAAGATGTCTGTCTTGACCCTCAGTTTCTGGGAAGAAATATTTGTCCTACATGAGTGAAGTGTCTTTCTTAGGGTGGGGGCTGGCCACTCTGGATCCTGTGTGGGACCAGTCACACCTGACAGTCTTAGGGCAGGTGGCTGACCATGCCAGAAAGACCAACCATGTAATTTATGATGGTAGTTTGGGTCACGTGGTGTCAATTGACTTGGAGACTGAGTTCAACAGCTGGGCAATCAGGGCTATGCTATGAAACCCTAATAAACACTTAAAAAAATTTATATGTTTTATTTTTGACTGTGCTGGGTCTTTGTTGCTGTGCATGGGCTTTCTCTAGCTGTGATGAGTGGGAGCTACTCTCTAATGGTGATGCCTGAGCTTCTTGTTGCTGTGGTTTCTCTAGATGTGGAGGCTTAGTAGTTGCAGTGCAAGGGCTTAGCTACCCTGTGGCATGTAGAATCTTCCCAGACCAGTGACTGAGCCCATGTCTCCTGCATTGGCAGGCAGATTCTTAACCACTGCACTACTAGGGAAGTCCTCCAATAAAAGTTTTGAACACCAAAGCACAGGTGAGCCTCCCTGCTTGTCAATACTCTGTGTATCTTCATATATCAATTCTGTGAGGGTAATGCCTCCTGACTCCATGGGAGAGGCCAACAGAAGCTTCGTACTTGTTACCCTCTAGATTCTGTCCTGTGTATGTATTCCTTTGGCTGATTTTCATTGGCATCCTTTGCCTGTAATAAACCATCACTGTGAGTATAATAGCTTTTGAGGAGTTCTGATGATGGTAGAGAATCCATCTGCCAATGCAGTTTAGACGTAAGAGATGCAGGTTCCATCCCTGGGTCAGGAAGACCCCTGGAGGAGGGCATGGCCACTCACTCCAGTACTCTTGCCTGGAAAATCCCATAGACAAGGAGCCTGGGTGGGCTACAGTCCATGGGGTGGCACAGAGTCAGACCTGACTGAAGCTACTTAGCATGTATGCGTGTGTGCAAGGGCTCTAGTAGGTAACCTACAGAAGTGAAGCACTGAGTAAGACCTACAGCGAACTGAGAAACATTTGTTATAAACTGAAAGCATTCAGGGTTAACGAAAATTTTAAAACGCAGTAAGGCTATAAAAAATTGTCTGCAACAGGAGTTGATCCAGAAGTCACCAGTTCTTTATAATTCAGGTTGAAGTTTCCAGCTGCACATTGGCTTTTTTTCTGTAAATTAATGTTATAAGACCATTCCAGTTTACCATTTCCATCTCTTCTTATGTTAATTTTTGTTGAAATTTGTCCATTCAACTTTATTGGGATAACTTATTGGTATAAATTTATTCATAATATCCTCTTATTATTTTCTTGATGCTTATAAAATCTCTAGTAATACCTCATTTAAAAAATTTCTGGCTTTGATTCTTTTTGCGTTCTATCTACTTTTCTTGGAATCTTATTATGCATTAATTAATTTTAGTGGTTTCCCCAAGAATTAACTTCTGGTTCCGGTTTTCTTTATTTTTATTTAAATATATACTTTTTTGATGTGGACCATTTTTAAAGCTATTGAATTTTTCACAATATTGTTTCTGTTTTATGTTTTGGTGTTTTGGCCAGGAGGCATGTGGGATCCTAGCTCCCCAGCCAGGGATTAAACCCGTACCCTTGCATTGGAAGATGAAGTCTTAACTTCTGGACCCCCAGGGAAGCCCTCCGGCTTTCTTTATTGACGTTTATTTTTTTACCATTTTTAAAATTTATATTTCTTTTGTTTCTTTATACCTCCTTTGTTTTTCTTTTTTGTTGACATATAGGCTTAGCTCTGATTATCCATTTTTCCCTTTTACTAGTAAAGCTATGAATTTTTCTTAAATTATGAGTTTGTTTGCAGCTCATTAATATTTATGTATACACATAACTAGTTTATTTTACATTAGTTTTATAATTCATTTAAAATACATATAAGGGCTTCCCTGGTGGTCCAGTGGATAGGGACACCGCCTTGCAGTGCAGGGGGCGCCGGTTCGATCCCTGGCCTGGGAAGATCCCATGTGCCGCGGAGCAGCTGGACCGATGTGTCCAATTACCGAGTCGGAGCTCTGGAGCGCATGCGCCCAGAGGCGGTGCTCTGCGACAACAGAGGCCACCGCGATGGGAGGCCCACAGGAGCCAAAGAACAAAGACGGATGAACATAGAGAAATGAAAGACCAATAGAAGTGGCCCGCCTGCTCCCCTCCCTCCCCACCCCTCCCCCCAAGATAAATAAAATAAATAAATCTTAAAAAAATACATATAAAAATTTCTCTAATTTTTGACTTATGCATATGTAGAAGTATATTAATTTTTTTCAAACTTGTGGATTTTTGTAGTTGTTTTAAAATTGGGTATTAGTGTCAGTAAACATACTCCAATGATTTCAACCCTTAGAAATTTCTTGAGACTTGCTTTAAGGAACAACCAGAAATATTTGTAAATATTCCACATGTTCTTGGGAATAATATGTGTGTTTCTTTATAGTTACTGGCTGCAATTTTGTGTAATGGTCAGTAAGCCACCTTTGTGATTGCATTGTTCTGATCTTCTAGATCTTTACTGATACTGATTTTGTTCTATCAGAAGTCACTGAAATTTTCCACAGTGATAGTATTTTTATCTTTTTGCATCTTGTCAATTTTGTTTTATATATTTTGAGATTATGTTTAAAATTTTTATCTTTTTTTTTTTCGGACCCAGGAGGGGGCCTAGCTCCCCAGCCAGGGATTAAACCCGTACCCTTGCATTGGAAGATGAAGTCTTAACTTCTGGACCCCCAGGGAAGCCCTCCGGCTTTCTTTATTGACGTTTATTTTTACCATTTTTAAAATTTATATTTCTTTTGTTTCTTTATACCTCCTTTGTTTTTCTTTTTTGTTGACATATAGGCTTAGCTCTGATTATCCATTTTTCCCTTTTACTAGTAAAGCTATGAATTTTTCTTAAATTATGAGTTTGTTTGCAGCTCATTAATATTTATGTATACACATAACTAGTTTATTTTACATTAGTTTTATAATTCATTTAAAATACATATAAGGGCTTCCCTGGTGGTCCAGTGGATAGGGACACCGCCTTGCAGTGCAGGGGGCGCCGGTTCGATCCCTGGCCTGGGAAGATCCCATGTGCCGCGGAGCAGCTGGACCGATGTGTCCAATTACCGAGTCGGAGCTCTGGAGCGCATGCGCCCAGAGGCGGTGCTCTGCGACAACAGAGGCCACCGCGATGGGAGGCCCACAGGAGCCAAAGAACAAAGACGGATGAACATAGAGAAATGAAAGACCAATAGAAGTGGCCCGCCTGCTCCCCTCCCTCCCCACCCCTCCCCCCAAGATAAATAAAATAAATAAATCTTAAAAAAATACATATAAAAATTTCTCTAATTTTTGACTTATGCATATGTAGAAGTATATTAATTTTTTTCAAACTTGTGGATTTTTGTAGTTGTTTTAAAATTGGGTATTAGTGTCAGTAAACATACTCCAATGATTTCAACCCTTAGAAATTTCTTGAGACTTGCTTTAAGGAACAACCAGAAATATTTGTAAATATTCCACATGTTCTTGGGAATAATATGTGTGTTTCTTTATAGTTACTGGCTGCAATTTTGTGTAATGGTCAGTAAGCCACCTTTGTGATTGCATTGTTCTGATCTTCTAGATCTTTACTGATACTGATTTTTGTTCTATCAGAAGTCACTGAAATTTTCCACAGTGATAGTATTTTTATCTTTTTTGCATCTTGTCAATTTTTGTTTTATATATTTTGAGATTATGTTATTAGGCACACAAACATTTCTAGTTACTATATCTTAAGGATGAATTGAAAAATTTATCCTTAAGATGAATGTCTTTGCTGTAAAATTATATATATCAGCTTTTAAAAATTTAATGTTTATATATTTATATAGTGTGTTTTCATCTGTTGTATTTGCAACTTTATGTTTTAGATATCTCTTTTGTAAACCGTTAAAAATTTTGTAATTTAAAAACATCCTCTTGATGCTGCTAGGTACAGATTGTAGCTATTTGTATTTTAAGCACATTCAATCTATTAATAGAAGTGACTCTTTTCATATACTAAGGCATATGTCCATATAAAGACAAATAAATATATAATGTTCAATCTAGGATAAACAATGTCCTACTGTATAGCACAGGGAAATATATTAAATATCCTGATATGAATCACAATGAAAAGAATTTGAAAAAGAATATATACATGTATGTATAACTGAGTCCTTTTGCTGTACAGCAGAAATAACACCATATTATATATCAACTATACCTCAGTACATATTTTTAAAAAACTAAGAAAAAGAAATATCCTGTTGAAATTGTATGTCGTTTAATTGGAGTGATTATTACATTCATGGGAAGCTACCCTGGTGGCTCCGTGGTAAAGAATTTTCCTGCAGTGCAGGAGATGCACGAGACACGGGTTTGATCCCTGGGTTGGGAAGATCCCCTGGAGAAGGAAATGACCACCCACTCCAGTATTCTTGCCTGGGACATCCCACCGCCAGAGGAGCTTGGGGGGCTACAGTCCATGGGGTCGCAAAGAGTTGGCCATGGCTGAGCATGCATGCCCTGCCATTGCAACCATATTTAATGTAATTATTGATATATTGAAACTTGTGTTTAAATCTACAGTCTTACTATGTCTTCTTTGATGTTTCACTGAGCTGAAAAACTGGGTGATTCCGAGGAGAGTGGAATGGGGAGGGGAGCCAGGAAACCTAAGTTTTAGGCATTCTCCTAGCTTTGTGATTTAGGACAAATCATTTATCTTCTTTGGCTATTTTTGCTTTTTCCCTCATAAAATAAAGGAACTGGATTAGAACATGGCTGAAGTTTTCTTTAGTTCAAGATTTAATGGTGGAAAGGAGCACATTGTGATAAGAGTAGAAGAAAAGAGGAAATTGTGTCTATATTGTGTGGGGTGTATTTTTGCACACTGATTTTTCAGGGGTTTGGGCTTTCTGGAGAAATGTTAATGACTAAAACAGACATATAAACATAGCTATAATGGAAGGAGGCTTTGCCAGTTCATTACCTTTGAAAGGAATTTAAAATGTTCTTTCCAATTGAAGGCAGGAATCTTTCTAATTCTTGTTTTCCAAAGGCTGATGCTTCACAATATGTTAAGAAGCTTACCTTTTGCTACATCCATGGCAGGTGTTTGTAACAGGAGAAATTATCCTCTATGTAAATATTGTCCAGTAAATTAATCAGACTTCTACTGAGAACTGATTAAATATCAGGTGCTTGGTTAGATGCCTCAAAGATGGAGAACAGATGGTTCCTTGCCTCAGGGAGTTTTAATCTGGAGCTGTTGAATGGAGCATCATTTAGATCTTACCAGAAAAACAGAAACACCTCTAAGTATTTAAAATGAGGAAATCAAATGCAAAAAGTAGTGATACAAATGATGGAATTGTTGAGGCATCAACCTGCGGACGTGCACCTAGCATGGGTTTTAGAGGCATGGAAAAAGAAATGGTCCATGGTAAGTAAGGCGAAAATGCCATCACTGCCCTGGAAGGTAGTAGAAATAGGATTGAAAAGCTGAGAATCAAGGCAGAAAGCCTGCTGCACTGTGTGCTTTGGAAGAGTTTTGGAGGATACACTAGCGAGTACATAAGGAACCTGCTGGTAAGAGGGACTCAGCAGGCCTTAGAGGCTGGTGCTGGCTCCTCAGCTTGCCAGGGCTCTCTGGGGGAGACACTGTAACAGAACGGGACTTAACAATAGCGACAGGGAAGCTAGCACTCAGGGAGCATAAAGACCAGAGGGTGAGTCAGGTAGGCACAATTTTTCTAAAAGTGGAAAGCTTGGAGGAACAACCAGGAAGGTCTCTCCTGCGTAAGCATGAAGATACTTGATGGGAAATGGCATCTCCAAGGACAATGGAGATGGGCAGCCAGTGAGTATTACTGAGTCACTACAATCAAAAGAAGTCAAGGACAGATGAAGTTATTTGTCTTACTTATTTCACTAAGCATACTGCTCTCTAGGTCCATTCACTTTGATGCAAATAGTAGAATTTAATTTAAAATTTTTTATTTTTATTTTTATGGGTGAACAGTATTTTATTGGGTTTCCTGGTGGCTCAGATGGTAAAGAATCCACCAGCAATGCAGGAGACCTGGGTTCAATCCCTGGGTCAGAGATGCCCTGGAGAAGGAAATGGCAACCCACTCCAGTATTATTACCTAGAGAATTCCATGAACAGAGATGCCAGGTGGGCTAAAGTCCATGGGATCACTGAGAGTTGGGCACGACTAAGCAACTAACACTTCACTTTCAGTATTCCATTGTATATATAACATCCATACATTCATCTTTCCAACCCTTGCATCTGTTGATAGATACGTCGATTGCTTCCAGGCCTTGGCAATTATACATAAAGCTGCTACAAACATTGGGGTGTAAGTATATTTTTGAATTAGGTTGTTTTTGGATCTATAGCTAGGAATGGAATTGCTGGGTCATATGGTAGCTCTATTTTGAGTTTTCTGAGGAATTCCCATACTGATTTCCACAGTGGCTGCACCAGTTTTCAGTCCTACCAACAGTGTACAGGGAGTTGGGGGAAATGTGGGCAGGAGTCTGGAAAAGAAATGGTCCATGGTAAGTAAGGCGAAAATGCCATCACTGCCCTGGAAGGTAGTAGAAATAGGATTGAAAAGCTGAGAATCAAGGCAGAAAGCCTGCTGCACTGTGTGCTTTGGAAGAGTTTTGGAGGATACACTAGCGAGTACATAAGGAACCTGCTGGTAAGAGGGACTCAGCAGGCCTTAGAGGCTGGTGCTGGCTCCTCAGCTTGCCAGGGCTCTCTGGGGGAGACACTGTAACAGAACGGGACTTAACAATAGCGACAGGGAAGCTAGCACTCAGGGAGCATAAAGACCAGAGGGTGAGTCAGGTAGGCACAATTTTTCTAAAAGTGGAAAGCTTGGAGGAACAACCAGGAAGGTCTCTCCTGCGTAAGCATGAAGATACTTGATGGGAAATGGCATCTCCAAGGACAATGGAGATGGGCAGCCAGTGAGTATTACTGAGTCACTACAATCAAAAGAAGTCAAGGACAGATGAAGTTATTTGTCTTACTTATTTCACTAAGCATACTGCTCTCTAGGTCCATTCACTTTGATGCAAATAGTAGAATTTAATTTAAAATTTTTTATTTTTATTTTTATGGGTGAACAGTATTTTATTGGGTTTCCTGGTGGCTCAGATGGTAAAGAATCCACCAGCAATGCAGGAGACCTGGGTTCAATCCCTGGGTCAGAAATATCCCCTGGAGAAGGGAATGGCAACCCACTCCAGTATTATTACCTAGAGAATTCCATGGACAGAGATGCCAGGTGGGCTAAAGTCCATGGGATCACTGAGAGTTGGGCACGACTAAGCAACTAACACTTCACTTTCAGTATTCCATTGTATATATAACATCCATACATTCATCTTTCCAACCCTTGCATCTGTTGATAGATACGTCGATTGCTTCCAGGCCTTGGCAATTATACATAAAGCTGCTACAAACATTGGGGTGTAAGTATATTTTTGAATTAGGTTGTTTTTGGATCTATAGCTAGGAATGGAATTGCTGGGTCATATGGTAGCTCTATTTTGAGTTTTCTGAGGAATTCCCATACTGATTTCCACAGTGGCTGCACCAGTTTTCAGTCCTACCAACAGTGTACAGGGAGTTGGGGGAAATGTGGGCAGGAGTCTCCACTGTGGTTTCATTGGGAAGGGCTGGGTAAGGCAGGGTTGGCAGGTTAGGACTGGCTAGTTTGAATAATTCCAGTGGGCTCTGGGGCATAGGTGCTCTTAGTATGAAAGCCTAGCAAAGGAGGAGGCTCACGGTGTAGGCCCTGGATTGGCTGGCTAGTATTTGAAAAGCATGCTAGTGGGCAAGATGTTCACTGTCTCTAAAAATTGATTAAGCCTGGGAAGGACCATCCCTCTAGAGTCAGTAAGGCCCCAAATGACCAAGCGTTAACATACAGAAAATAAGGAGGGAAAAGTGAGAGAGTGGAGATTACAAGCTCTGTGCAAGAGGATGTAGCGTAATAAGAGAATGGGCCATAGAAAGGAGAGCAGCTGATGTGGGAAAGGGAAGGGAACCTTGGTTCTTCCTGGCTTCCCATTTTCTGATGCTGAGGGGTTGAGTGGCGCTTTGGTTCTTATCTCTGGATTCCAAGAGATACTCCTGAGAATATTTTTTGGCTGAGTTAACATTGAATGAGTCTCTTGCAGCCCGAAGAACCTTCCTAGAAATAGAAGCGTGAGGGGTATTGCTTCTTGTTTGGTTTATTCAATCACTTTCTTTCCTGTATTATTAGAAACTCTCTGTGTATTGTTTTCATTGCTCCATTTAAACTGTGAGCTTTTGGAGGTGAGTGTTCTGCAGGTTTTAGAGAAGGCACAGGTTCAATCCCTGGCTTGGGGAGATCCCCTGGAGGAGGGCACAGCAACCCACTCCAGTATTCTTGCCTGGAAAATCCCATGGACACAGGAGCCTGGTGGGCTACAGCCCATAGGGTCGCAAAGAGGCAGACACGACTGAAGCCTTTTAACATGCAAGCACACAATGATAGTAATAATAAAAGTTCGCATTAATTCAGCTTTTACCATGGGCCAGACGCTGGGCTGGGTGCTTTCCATGCACAGACTTCCATAGTAAATGCTCAACTGTGCGTTGTTATCATAATCACTATTAATAGTAATTACCTTAACCTACTTACCCTGTGAGTAAAACAAGAGAAATGAACTTGCAAGACAGCTGGAGGGAGGAAAGGACAAATTTACTCTTAGGATAGGTATTTCTTTTCCTTAAGATTTCCTTTTCTTCTTAAAAAAAAGTGATACATGTTTTATGGAGAAAATGTGGAAAATAGAGAACATCGCAAGGAAGACCATTTTAAAAATTAATTAAGCCATGCTACGGTGTAGGCCCTGGATTGGCTGGCTAGTATTTGAAAAGCATGCTAGTGGGCAAGATGTTCACTGTCTCTAAAAATTGATTAAGCCTGGGAAGGACCATCCCTCTAGAGTCAGTAAGGCCCCAAATGACCAAGCGTTAACATACAGAAAATAAGGAGGGAAAAGTGAGAGAGTGGAGATTACAAGCTCTGTGCAAGAGGATGTAGCGTAATAAGAGAATGGGCCATAGAAAGGAGAGCAGCTGATGTGGGAAAGGGAAGGGAACCTTGGTTCTTCCTGGCTTCCCATTTTCTGATGCTGAGGGGTTGAGTGGCGCTTTGGTTCTTATCTCTGGATTCCAAGAGATACTCCTGAGAATATTTTTTGGCTGAGTTAACATTGAATGAGTCTCTTGCAGCCCGAAGAACCTTCCTAGAAATAGAAGCGTGAGGGGTATTGCTTCTTGTTTGGTTTATTCAATCACTTTCTTTCCTGTATTATTAGAAACTCTCTGTGTATTGTTTTCATTGCTCCATTTAAACTGTGAGCTTTTGGAGGTGAGTGTTCTGCAGGTTTTAGAGAAGGCACAGGTTCAATCCCTGGCTTGGGGAGATCCCCTGGAGGAGGGCACAGCAACCCACTCCAGTATTCTTGCCTGGAAAATCCCATGGACACAGGAGCCTGGTGGGCTACAGCCCATAGGGTCGCAAAGAGGCAGACACGACTGAAGCCTTTTAACATGCAAGCACACAATGATAGTAATAATAAAAGTTCGCATTAATTCAGCTTTTACCATGGGCCAGACGCTGGGCTGGGTGCTTTCCATGCACAGACTTCCATAGTAAATGCTCAACTGTGCGTTGTTATCATAATCACTATTAATAGTAATTACCTTAACCTACTTACCCTGTGAGTAAAACCAGAGAAAATGAACTTGCAAGACAGCTGGAGGGAGGAAAGGACAAATTTACTCTTAGGATAGGTATTTCTTTTCCTTAAGATTTCCTTTTCTTCTTAAAAAAAAGTGATACATGTTTTATGGAGAAAATGTGGAAAATAGAGAACATCGCAAGGAAGACCATTTTAAAAAATTAATTAATTTTAATTGGAGGAAAATTAGAATATTGGGATGACCTCTGCCATACACCAACATGAATCAGCCACAGGCACACATGTGTCCCCTCCCTTCCGGACCCTCCTCCTTCCTCCCTCCCCTGCCACCCATCCAGGTTGTCACAGAGCACCAGTCTGGGTTCCCTGCGTCATATATGAAGCTCCCAGTATTTTACATATGATAATGTGTATGTTTCAGTGTTATTCTCAAACCATTCCACCTTTCCTTCTCACACTGAGTCCAAAAGTCTGTTCTTTATTTTTGGCCACTTTTATTGGTCTTTTATTTACTTGTTTTCATCCATCTTTGTTCTTTGGCCTGTGTGGGCCTCCCGTCGCAGTGGCCTCTCTTGCTGCAGAGCAACGGCTCTGGGCACATGTGCTCCAGAGCGCTGGCTGGTTATTGGACACACTGGTCCAGCTGCTCCGCGGCACATGGGATCTTCCCGGATCAGGGATCGAACCAGCGCCCCTTGCACTGCAAGGCGGTGTCCCTACCCACTGGACCACCAGGGAAGCCCCCAAAAGTCTGTTCTTTATGTCTGTGTCAAGGAAGACAGTTTTAAACATCATCCTTATTTCACGATTAGAGATAAACATGGTCAATACTTTGGTGCATATTTTGCACCCACGTGTGGGCACGTGTGTTCGGGAGATTATGTGTACACACGCACACCTACCTTCTATTTTGTCATTTCCCACACCCCCCCACACTCTGAATGAGTGAACATTTCCTATACTATTTATTTATTTATTTATTTAGGTGGGGGTGGGGTGGGGAGGGAGGGGAACAGGCGGGCCACTTCTATTGGTCTTTCATTTGTCCATTTTCATCCATCTTTGTTCTTTGGCCTGTGTGGGCCTCCCATCACGGTGGCCTCTGTTGTCGCAGAGCACCGGCTCTGGGCGCATGCACTCCAGAGCTCCGGCTCGGCAATTGGGCACATGGGTCCAGCCGCTCCGTGGCACGTGGGATCTTCCCAGGCCAGGGATCGAATCGGCGCCCCTTGTGCTGCAAAGCGGTGTCCTTACCCACTGGACCACCAGGGAAGCCCCTCCTATACTATTAAATATGCTTCTAGGACATGACTTTATTTATTATTATTTTTAAAAGAGCTGTGTAGCATCCCTGTATAGGATAAGGGACAGGGAAACAATGAAGCAAAGGACCCTGGGAGCCGGTCCTGGGAAGATTGTGAACTCGTCTCTCTTGACATCTTCGCGTGTATTTCTGCCTCCAGCTGGGGGAAGGACTGTGTGACCTCAGGAGGGCAGTAGGTTTCCAAAATTCTGAAAAGAGGAAATTCTTGCATCTTCATACCCGCCTTTCTTCTTCTTCCTTCATCTTACGTTGATTTTGAAAATGTTTACTCTTGGACACCTCGAGGCTCCTGAGGATGGGTGCCTTGGGGCTGGTCTATTCAGTGTCTGGGATGTAGGGCCCCGGTGGAGGGCCTTAGTCTGGATAGAATTCTGGCTACTTCTTCAGTTTCCCGCACAACACCAGTACCGACCAGCAGATGGCGCTGTGAGCAAGTGCGTCCGCCTAGGTGTGATTTACACAAGCCCTTGAAGGTTTTAAATATTTATCCACAAAATTCAATAAAGCTGTTCATCAAATCTAATGCTTGGAATTTGGGCAGGCCATGAAAATATTATAATATTTTGCCTGAGGTTCGAGCATCGTCTTCTGTATGATGTGTTTGTATATTCAGACTCCTGATATTTGTTTATCACCAGCGGGAGGGAATTCATGTTACATAGTGGAGATAGTGTGTGAAATCAGGCCCGGAAAACCCTCCTGAAATTTTCCTTTACATATTCCAGAAATTGTGAGCTCCTTACCTGACTGAGAAGTCATGGAAATCAGGCATAAATTCGATCTATCTCTGTATTGTCAGCAAGTGCCTGGCAGAGAGAAAGGGCTTCATCAACCAATTAATTCAGGAAGGAGGAAGCAGGGTAAGGTTGCCTTTTAATTTTGAAAGTGTGGGAGTGGGTGTGTGGGCACGCATGTGCAGAGGGAAGATGTCAGCAGTTAATGATTATCATGATACGTGTGTGCTGCCCCTTAAGGATAGGTTGGAAATGCATCTGGCCATCACAATGATTGGGTGAGTGGAAAGGTGAGAAGGGTCTCCCTGGCATTTAGCGGGCAGGATCCAAGAATGCTGAACATGCAGGAACCAATTCAGTACAAAGAATTGTCTTATACAAAATGCCATCTGCTCCCCCTTTAAGAAGTCCTGTATAGTTTCTCTCTTGCTGGTGATATTACGAAAGTCAGGTAACTTCTCTGAACAAGAGTTTACCTCTTCTGGAGAATGGGAATATAAGCCTTCATCTGAACCAAAATGAGAACTTCAAATATGGAACCTATGTTTTCTTTTTAACTTTTATTCTGAAAAGAGGAAATTCTTGCATCTTCATACCCGCCTTTCTTCTTCTTCCTTCATCTTACGTTGATTTTGAAAATGTTTACTCTTGGACACCTCGAGGCTCCTGAGGATGGGTGCCTTGGGGCTGGTCTATTCAGTGTCTGGGATGTAGGGCCCCGGTGGAGGGCCTTAGTCTGGATAGAATTCTGGCTACTTCTTCAGTTTCCCGCACAACACCAGTACCGACCAGCAGATGGCGCTGTGAGCAAGTGCGTCCGCCTAGGTGTGATTTACACAAGCCCTTGAAGGTTTTAAATATTTATCCACAAAATTCAATAAAGCTGTTCATCAAATCTAATGCTTGGAATTTGGGCAGGCCATGAAAATATTATAATATTTTGCCTGAGGTTCGAGCATCGTCTTCTGTATGATGTGTTTGTATATTCAGACTCCTGATATTTGTTTATCACCAGCGGGAGGGAATTCATGTTACATAGTGGAGATAGTGTGTGAAATCAGGCCCGGAAAACCCTCCTGAAATTTTCCTTTACATATTCCAGAAATTGTGAGCTCCTTACCTGACTGAGAAGTCATGGAAATCAGGCATAAATTCGATCTATCTCTGTATTGTCAGCAAGTGCCTGGCAGAGAGAAAGGGCTTCATCAACCAATTAATTCAGGAAGGAGGAAGCAGGGTAAGGTTGCCTTTTAATTTTGAAAGTGTGGGAGTGGGTGTGTGTGCGCACGCATGTGCAGAGGGAAGATGTCAGCAGTTAATGATTATCATGATACGTGTGTGCTGCCCCTTAAGGATAGGTTGGAAATGCATCTGGCCATCACAATGATTGGGTGAGTGGAAAGGTGAGAAGGGTCTCCCTGGCATTTAGCGGGCAGGATCCAAGAATGCTGAACATGCAGGAACCAATTCAGTACAAAGAATTGTCTTATACAAAATGCCATCTGCTCCCCCTTTAAGAAGTCCTGTATAGTTTCTCTCTTGCTGGTGATATTACGAAAGTCAGGTAACTTCTCTGAACAAGAGTTTACCTCTTCTGGAGAATGGGAATATAAGCCTTCATCTCGATTACCTCATAGAACTGAGAACTTCAAATATGGAACCTATGTTTTCTTTTTAACTTTTAATTTTATTTTGGGGTATAGATGCTTAACAATGTTGTGATAGTTTCAGGTGGACAGCAAAGGGACTCAGCCAGCTTTATACATGTATCCATTCTCTCTCAAACTCCCCTCTCATCCAGGCTGCCACATAACATTGAGCAGAGTTCCCTGTGCTATACAGTAGGTTCTTGTTGGTTACCCATTTAAAATACAGCAGTGTGTACTCATGGATCCCAAATTCCCTATCGCCCCCCTGCCCTGGCAACCATAAGTTCGTTCTCTAGGTCTGTGAGTCTGTTTCTATTTTGTAAATAAGCTTATTTGTATCATTTCTTTTTTGATTCTGCATATAAGGCATGTAATACTATATTTCTCTTTCTCTGTCTGACTTAATTAGAATGACAATCTCTAGGTCCATCCATGTTGCTATAAATGGCATTACTTCATTCTTTTTCATGGGTAATATTCCATTATATATATGTAGATGTGTGTACATATATGTATGTGTGTATACACACACACACACACACACATATATATTGCATCTTCTTTATTCATTCCTCTGTGGGTAGACATTTAGATTGCCTCCATGTCTTGGTTATTGTAACAGTGCTACAATGAAATCGGGGTGCATATACCTGTTAAGGTCATGTTTTCACCAGATACATGCTGGGGAATGGAATCGTAGGGTCATATGACAGCACTATTTTTAGTTTGTTAGGAACATCTGAACTGTTCTCCATAGTGACTGTACCAATTTACAATTCCATCAACACTGTAGGAGGGTTCCCATCTCTCTACACTTGACAAATTATAGTGCATTATATGGTCTAGCACCCTTTCTTTGTCTGTAGGAAAGTTTCATCCATAGGCCTGGGCTTACTGGTCACAGAAGCTGTAACCAGCTGTGATCGAGTCACACAGGTAGGGGTAAAGCCTGTTTCTACCCTTGACTCAATATCTCAGTCACTAACTGGCTCCGTTCTCTTTCCCATGGCTCAAGCCCCAAATCAGAGTCATCTCTGATTCCCACTGAAGCCCAAATTCTCAGCATTCATAGCTATTCTACACTAAACATTTCACCTAAATCTATTTCTTCTCTTTATCATTCCTGCTTCCACCCAGGTCAGCCATGGCCTTTGACCTCTGACCTCCTGAGGAAACCCCTGAGGCTAAGGAATCACAAGGCTCCCGACTTGTCCCCTCTGTGGCATTCTTCCACCCAGCAGCCAGAACCTGCTTTTAAAGATACACACTGGATCATGGCACTCCCCAGCTTAAATCCCTCCATCGACTTTCCACTTCTTTTGAAATTAAAGCTGCCCCTTCCATTGGCTTATAAAACCTTTCACGCTGGGGTCTCTTCTGACGCCATTTTGGACTTCTCACATGGATGGTCTCCATATTCACTCTAGCCCTAAAATTTTGATTCTTGAACTACCAAGCTCTTTTCTGCCCCAGAAATTTTGCCATTGCTGTTCTCTCTATCCAGGACACTCTTTTTTATTCTTAAAAAAAAAAAAACAACCCAAAATATCAGTTTTCATTGACCAGGCTTATTATTATTATTTTTGGCCACACCCCAGGCATGTGGAACATCTCTGACCCAGGACCCCAGCAGTGGAAGCATGGAGTCTTAACCACTGGGCCACCAGGGAAGTCCCTATCCAGGACGCTCATCTCCAGGTTTGTTACAACTTCACATCTCAGTGCAGATGTCACTCCTCCGAGAACCTTCTGCTGGTCTTCCCATGTAGGCAGTCCTGCTAGGCATCGTCTATCCTGGTTATCCTGTTTAATTTCTTTAACAATGCTTGTTCCCCTCTGAAGGGATCCCGTGTGTTCTTACCCATTCGTTAGCTGAGTCACAGCACTATTTTTAGTTTGTTAGGAACATCTGAACTGTTCTCCATAGTGACTGTACCAATTTACAATTCCATCAACACTGTAGGAGGGTTCCCATCTCTACACTTGACAAATTATAGTGCATTATATGGTCTAGCACCCTTTCTTTGTCTGTAGGAAAGTTTCATCCATAGGCCTGGGCTTACTGGTCACAGAAGCTGTAACCAGCTGTGATCGAGTCACACAGGTAGGGGTAAAGCCTGTTTCTACCCTTGACTCAATATCTCAGTCACTAACTGGCTCCGTTCTCTTTCCCATGGCTCAAGCCCCAAATCAGAGTCATCTCTGATTCCCACTGAAGCCCAAATTCTCAGCATTCATAGCTATTCTACACTAAACATTTCACCTAAATCTATTTCTTCTCTTTATCATTCCTGCTTCCACCCAGGTCAGCCATGGCCTTTGACCTCTGACCTCCTGAGGAAACCCCTGAGGCTAAGGAATCACAAGGCTCCCGACTTGTCCCCTCTGTGGCATTCTTCCACCCAGCAGCCAGAACCTGCTTTTAAAGATACACACTGGATCATGGCACTCCCCAGCTTAAATCCCTCCATCGACTTTCCACTTCTTTTGAAATTAAAGCTGCCCCTTCCATTGGCTTATAAAACCTTTCACGCTGGGGTCTCTTCTGACGCCATTTTGGACTTCTCACATGGATGGTCTCCATATTCACTCTAGCCCTAAAATTTTGATTCTTGAACTACCAAGCTCTTTTCTGCCCCAGAAATTTTGCCATTGCTGTTCTCTCTATCCAGGACACTCTTTTTTATTCTTAAAAAAAAAAAAACAACCCAAAATATCAGTTTTCATTGACCAGGCTTATTATTATTATTTTTGGCCACACCCCAGGCATGTGGAACATCTCTGACCCAGGACCCCAGCAGTGGAAGCATGGAGTCTTAACCACTGGGCCACCAGGGAAGTCCCTATCCAGGACGCTCATCTCCAGGTTTGTTACAACTTCACATCTCAGTGCAGATGTCACTCCTCCGAGAACCTTCTGCTGGTCTTCCCATGTAGGCAGTCCTGCTAGGCATCGTCTATCCTGGTTATCCTGTTTAATTTCTTTAACAATGCTTGTTCCCCTCTGAAGGGATCCCGTGTGTTCTTACCCATTCGTTAGCTGAGTCTATTGGGGTGTCATTGCTGTGAAAGCAGGTGCTCTCTCTGACTTGTCACTGCTTGTTCCTAGGATCTAGAACACTGTCGAGTGCCTACCTTGGTGAATGTTTGCTGAGGAATAGAAGGGTAGATCTGGCTCAGCATTTCTTACAGGGTTGCAGTTGAGCTGTTGGCCAGGCTTCATCACCTGAAGGTTTGATTGGGCGTTGAAGATGAGTTTCAAGGTGACTCACTCACAGGCAGGGGGCCTCTGTTCCTTGCCACACGGACCTCTCCGTGAATTGCTCATGACCTTGAAGCAACTTCACCTGGAGCAAGCACTCTAAGAGAGAGCAAGGCGGGAAGCTGGGACAATGTTTTTGGATCTCACCCCAGACCATCACTTTTGTAAGATATTCTGTTTGTTAGAAGGCAGTCAGTGAGCCCAGCCTACTGTCAAAGAGAGGGTAATTAGTACTTTCCTGGTGGTCCAGTGGGTAAAGACACTGCCTTGCAGTGCAAGGGGCGCTGGTTTGATCCCTGGTCTGGGAAGATCCCACGTGCCGCAGAGCAGCTGGACCACTGTGTCCCACTACTGAGCCAGAGCTCTGGAGCGCATGTGCCCAGAGCTGGTGCACTGCAGTGAGACAGGCCACTGTGACGGGTGCCCACACGGGCCAAAGAACAAACGATGGATGGAAATAAACGAAAGATCAATAGAAGTGGCCAAAAAAAAAAGAGGATAGTTAGAGGCCACCTTTTGGAGGGAGGATTTCCCCAGTGGCTCAGAAGATAAAGAATCTGTTTGCAATGCCAGAGGCTCAAGGGATGCAGGTTCACTCCCTGGGTCAGGATGAGCCTCTGGAGAAGGGAATGGCTACCCACTCCAGTATTCTTGCCTGGAGAATCCCATGGACAGAGGAGCCTGGGCTACAGCCCATGGGGTCACAAAGAGTCAGACATGACTGAGTGACTTTCACTTCACTTTTGGAGGGAAGTATGTTGAAGAATTGGTGGACTAATTTTATTGTTTAAAATTTTTTTAAATTGAAGTGTAGTTGCTTTACAATGTTGTGTTAATTACTGCTGTACAGCAAAATGATTCAGTTATATGCATATATTCTTTTCCATTATGGGTTTTTCTTTTTTAAATTTTGGCCTCTTTTAGTGGTTATTTATTTATTTTCATCCATCTTTATTCTTTGTCCTGTGTGGGCCTCCCATTGCAGTGGCCTCTCTCCTTGCAGAGCACCAGCTCTGGGCGCACGTGCTCTAGAGCACTGGCTCGTGTTTGGACACACCGGCCCAGGCTCTCCGCTGCACACGGGATCCTCCCAGGCCAGGGATTGAACCAGTGCCCCTTGCAGTGCAAGGCGGACTCTCCACCCACTGGACCACCAAGGAAGCGCCCATTATGGGTTTTTAAAAATATTATTTATTTATTTGGCTGCATTGAGTGTTAGTCGCACCATATAAGATCTTTGTTGTGGTATGTGGAATCATTAGTTGCAGCATATGGGATCTAGTTCCCTGACCAGGGACCAACCCAGGCACTCTACACTGGAATCTAAGCCACTGGACCACCAGGGAAGTCTCTCCATCATGGTTTATCATAGGCTATTGAATGAAGTTTTCTTCACCATACAGTAGCATGTTCCTGTTTATTTACTCCATGTATAATATATCTGCTAACCCCAACCTCCCACTCCACCCCTTTCCTCACCCTCCTCTTTTGGCAGCCACCACTTTGTCGTCTATGTGGACATTTTTTAAAATAAGCACACTCAGTCTATCATTTGCTAAGCCCGACACTCTGTTATGGAGCCATATACCTCTCCCAGCCTTCATTTAATGGTTTAAAGTATGTCGCTGGCAACACAAGGCAAGAAGTGAAAACAGGAATGGTTAAACACAACTACCTTCCCCCATCCCCCCAGCTTTTGAACCCAAAGAAACTCAGTCTAGTGATGAGTACCATCCTCTAGTCTGGCAGCATCCTCTTTGTCTGTGAAGGAGCCCCTGGGAGACACATGCTCAGGCTTGAGTTTTCTTCTTTCCTCTTTGTACTGACTTCACATCTTTCGACAATGGTATTTGGGTGGCACAGATACAATCTTGGCCCTTAAGCTATCAAAAATGAAGCCCCAGTGATAACAACTGGGGCTAGAAAATCCAAAGCCAAGGGAAACTTGTCTCTGAGAATCCTAGTTAATTGAAGTAATTAAATCAGCAGGAAGCCATCTCAACAATTATCACACTACAAGGAAAAACTCATTTTAAGGCCTTCGAATAAACATTCTAATAAATAGCTATTAGTTTATATTTGTAAATACCATCAGCTTATCAGGAAATTTGCTAATTGATTTTTAATTGAGGGAAACTGCACATTTATAGTAGGACTGCCTTTTCAACATCCTCCTTCAGGTTTGGACATGGAGCCTTTGAGAAATTCAGAAATGCGCTTGATCTCTCTTGGCCAAAGGTTCCCGTGGCTTTCTGTTTTGGGATCTTATGTTAGATTAGTCCATCAGGAGCTAGTTCAATGACATCTCTATATCCCCATGAGTAGAGGAACCCAAAGTCATGTTACCACAAGAAAAACAAGAGGGTCCTTATAGAAATATAGTTGAGGGGCTTCCATGGTAAGTGGTTAAGAATCCACTTTCTAGTAGGTTACGTTACAGTAAAGTTTAAAGTGGTGATGAGTTCCAACATCTAATGTGATGTGAAGGTTTTTTTCTTTTTACATGTAAAACAAATTTTTTCTAATTTAAATACCACAAATGTAAAAAAAAAAAAAGAATCCACTTTCCAATGCAGGGGATGTGAGTTTGATCCTTGGGTTGGGAAGATCCCCTGGAGAAGAAAATGGCAATCCACTCCAGTATTCTTACCTGGGAAATCCCGTGGACAGAGGAGCCTGGCAGACTGTAGGCCATGGTCAGGGAACTAAGATACCACATGCCATGGGTAGCTAAGCCTGCACTCTGAAACTGAGTCTACACGCCACAGCCAAAGAGTTAGTGCATCACCATGAAATATTCTTACATAACATAATGAAGATTCTGCTTGCCACAACTAAGACTCAGTGCAGCCAAAGAAACTCAGTCTAGTGATGAGTACCATCCTCTAGTCTGGCAGCATCCTCTTTGTCTGTGAAGGAGCCCCTGGGAGACACATGCTCAGGCTTGAGTTTTCTTCTTTCCTCTTTGTACTGACTTCACATCTTTCGACAATGGTATTTGGGTGGCACAGATACAATCTTGGCCCTTAAGCTATCAAAAATGAAGCCCCAGTGATAACAACTGGGGCTAGAAAATCCAAAGCCAAGGGAAACTTGTCTCTGAGAATCCTAGTTAATTGAAGTAATTAAATCAGCAGGAAGCCATCTCAACAATTATCACACTACAAGGAAAAACTCATTTTAAGGCCTTCGAATAAACATTCTAATAAATAGCTATTAGTTTATATTTGTAAATACCATCAGCTTATCAGGAAATTTGCTAATTGATTTTTAATTGAGGGAAACTGCACATTTATAGTAGGACTGCCTTTTCAACATCCTCCTTCAGGTTTGGACATGGAGCCTTTGAGAAATTCAGAAATGCGCTTGATCTCTCTTGGCCAAAGGTTCCCGTGGCTTTCTGTTTTGGGATCTTATGTTAGATTAGTCCATCAGGAGCTAGTTCAATGACATCTCTATATCCCCATGAGTAGAGGAACCCAAAGTCATGTTACCACAAGAAAAACAAGAGGGTCCTTATAGAAATATAGTTGAGGGGCTTCCATGGTAAGTGGTTAAGAATCCACTTTCTAGTAGGTTACGTTACAGTAAAGTTTAAAGTGGTGATGAGTTCCAACATCTAATGTGATGTGAAGGTTTTTTTCTTTTTACATGTAAAACAAATTTTTTCTAATTTAAATACCACAAATGTAAAAAAAAAAAAAGAATCCACTTTCCAATGCAGGGGATGTGAGTTTGATCCTTGGGTTGGGAAGATCCCCTGGAGAAGAAAATGGCAATCCACTCCAGTATTCTTACCTGGGAAATCCCGTGGACAGAGGAGCCTGGCAGACTGTAGGCCATGGTCAGGGAACTAAGATACCACATGCCATGGGTAGCTAAGCCTGCACTCTGAAACTGAGTCTACACGCCACAGCCAAAGAGTTAGTGCATCACCATGAAATATTCTTACATAACATAATGAAGATTCTGCTTGCCACAACTAAGACTCAGTGCAGCCAAAGAAAAAAAGAGACTGTGTAGACTTTTTCTAAGAAAAAAAAGCCATTTGCACACACACTAATTTATGGACAATTAGGGGGATTTAATCACCCTCCGGAAATCAACAGTGGACTCCCTAAGGATCTATTTATCCCATGATAAGAACCCTGGTCATTTACACTCTACCAACATGTTGTCCACCAAGTAGAGATTTAGACTTCATATCAGAAATGAAGATCCAGCTGTTTGGGTTTCAAGTAGAGACTTCCTTCTCAGTTGCCTTATATCTGCTATCTGTCAATGATTAGGGGAAAAGGGCACCAGGTTGAAAATATCAGTTCATTGGGGATTCATCCTCTTTGATGGCTTCCCAGGTGGTGTTAGTGGTAAAGAACCTGTCTAAGAATCTGCCTACCAGTGCAAGAAGACATGGGAGACTTGGGTTCAACCCCTGGGTGGGGAAGATTCCCTGGAAGGGGGCACAGCAGCCCACTCCAGTATTCTTGTCTGGAGAATCCCATGGACAAAGAAGTCTGGTGGGCTACAGTCCATGGAGTTGCAAAGAGTTGGACAATACTGAAGTGACTTAGCATCTTCTTTGTTACCTTATGGGAAGGCACCAATGTTACCTTTTCTCGTACTATTTATGTAATTACATGTTTTGGAATCAGATATCCTAATATAATTGCTCACTCTTTTCTCCAATTCTGGGTTCATTGGAGGGGAAGTGGTTCTTGGATTTGACACTAATTGGCTCTGTTTTATGGGCACACCTGCATCCTCCTTCACTTCTTTGACATATCAGTGGCAGAATAATATGATAAAGTTCTTACTTGACACACGGAGTAGTCTGTAATATGCTAACATTTCTGTATCGTGTTAGTACTGCATTAAGCTAATATGACACTAACTCAAGATGACAGGAGAAGTGACTAGTACAATAAGACCTTTGGCTAGCTCTCTTGGGCTGCCACACGTGTCTGATTTAATTCACCTGAAATCTCCAGTGGATGGGCAGGGTTAAGGTGCCATAAGGCCAATGGAAATGAAAGTCTCTGAAAACTAAAAACAGCTGGATATTTCCTGTCCCTCACTCTTTCCCTCTCTCACTTTCCACCTCTACCTCCCAATTCCTGGGAAGCAGAAGAAAGAGAAGGAGTGGTTGGTTGAATGATTCAAGTTCAAGGTCTTAGCTCTCAAAATAGCCATCTTGGGCAATTGACTTAACTCTTTTGAGTTTCAGTTTCCTGTGGAAAACAATGTAATAGCCTGAGGGGGCCATTGTGAGGATTAAATAAAGCAATGTGATGGGATGGTTTAGGTAGCATCTCTGACACAATGGACATGAATTTGAGCAAACTCTGGGAGATAGTGGAGGACTGAGGGGCTGGCTTGTTGCAGTCCCTGGGGTTGCAAAAAGTTGGACAAGACTCAGCTGCTGAGTAACATGTAGTATACAAAAAATGGTGATGGATAACACCACAAAATGGTATCTCACTGGACCTAGAAACTGAAGGGGGAATTACTTGGGGAAGCCTTGGATCTAGATATTTACTTAAATTTTTTTTAAACATTTATTTATTTATTTATTTTTGGCAAGGGTGGGGAGGGAGGGGGTGGGCGGGGCACTCCTATCAGTCTTTCATTTGTCTAGTTTCATCCATCTTTGTTCTTTGGCCCGAGTGGGCCTCCCATCGCGGTGGCGTCTGTTGTCGCAGAGTACCGACTCTGGGCGCATGCGCTCCAGAGCTCCGGCTCGGTAATTGGACACATCTGTCCAGCCGCTCCGCGGCACGTGGGATCTTCCCAGGCCAGGGCTCGAATCGGCACCCCTTGCACTGCAAGGCGGTGTCCTTACCCACTGGACCACCAGGGAAGCCCTAAAATTCTTTTTATTGTGGTAAAAAATGCATGCATAAAATTTACCATTTTGATAACTTCTCTTTTCCCATATAATTGTGTCTTCTTTCATTTCTTTCAGCAATATTTTGCTATTCTCAGTGTACGTTTTTTGCCTTTTCTGTTAAGTATGTTCTTAAGTATTTTCTTATTATTTTGTGATGTTAGGATACATGGAATTATTTCCTTAATTTCTTTTTGGATTGTTCAGAGAGACACTTTTTGTTATATATTTTCTTTTCTTTTTTTTAAAGATTTATTTATTTATTTATTTGAGGAGGGTGGGGTGGGGAAGGAGGGGAGCAGGCGGGCCACTTCTATTGGTCTTTCATTTGTCCATTTTCATCCATCTTTGTTCTTTGGCTCGTGTGGGCCTCCCATCGCAGCGGCCTCTGTTGTCGCAGAACACCGGCTCTGGGCGCATGTACTCCAGAGCTCTGGCTGGGTAATTGGACACATCGGTCCAGCCGCTCCGCGGCAAATGGGATCCTCCCAGGCCAGGGATCGAACCGGCGCCCCTTGCAGTGCAAGGCGGTGTCCTTACCCACTGGACCACCAGGGAAGCCCTATATTTTCTTGAAATGTTTAGTTTTTCAAAATTATATGAGCACACAGTGAAAAAATTCACACAGCATAGGGCAATATACAGTGAAAAATAAGTCTCCCTTCATACCTGACCTCCAGGTTCAAGGTCTTTCTCCCAGAATCCCTCTTCTTTGCTAGTTGATTGTGATGCCTTCCAGAGATGTGTTGCCTTGATAGAATCATTTTACGAACAGATGGAATGTACAATACACACTGTTTTGGACCTTGCCTTTTCCTTTTTCAATTCAGTATATCATGGAAATGGCTCTATATCAGCACACCAGGAAATACCTCATTCTACTGAAAGGCTACTGACTTTGGAGTTGTATGCTTTCATTTTTCAAGCCATTTCCATAGGGAGAGAATTTAGATTATTTCTAGTTTTTGGTATTAGAAAGAATGTTTCAGAGGACATCTTTGTACATGTATCTCTGAGCATAGCTACGAATGTACCATTGGGATAAATTCTTGAATCTATTTCTAGAATGGCAATTGCTGGTACAGAATGATCTGTACATGGGAATTTTGGAGAGACTGTGTTGGAGTTTTAATAATTTACCTGTTGCTGATAGTATTCAAGGATAGATAGTTTCCCCGCAACAGTAGTGTCATTTTGGTTTTTGAGAGGTTTTGATAGGTTAAAATAATGGCATACTTTTAATGATTTAATTTACATACTTACAATAACCAATCATGTTCAGTATATTTTTTCTTTTGGTTTTATTGAGATGTAATTGATGCATGGCACTTAAGAGGTCCAGCATAAGGATTTGAATTACCTACATCATGAAATGAAACCATAATAGGTTTAGAGGAACACCCATCATCACGTATGTAAAATTAAAGAATTAGAAAAAAAATTTTTTTCCTTGTGAGGAGAACTCTAGATTTACTCTTAATAACTTTCAGACATGACGTTGTTGTTGTTCAGTCACTAAGTCATGTCCGATTCTGTGACCTCATGGATCACAGCATGCCACGCTTCCCTGTCCTTCCACAATTGACTAACTTCATCCAATTCCCCTCCCTGCCCAGCCCCTATTCCCACTTCTGACAAGCACAGATCTTATCTCTGTTTCCATGAGATTGTTTGTTTTTGAAGTATGATTGACCTACAGCATGATGTTAGTTTCTGTTACACAACACAGATTTGCATTGATTTGAAATTTCTATACATTTCAAAATGATCAGTATGATCACTCGAGTTACCATCTGTCACTAGACAGAGATATTACATAGTTGACTGTATTCCCCGCACTGTACATTTCATACTCATGACTCGTTTATTTTAGAACTGAAAACTTGTACCTCTGACCCTCCCTCACTGGTTTTTCTCCTTTCTCCCACCTCCTCTGGCAGCCATCTGTTCTCTCTATCTATGCCTCTCTTTCTGTTTGTTTGTTTTGCTTTTTAGATTTTGCATACATAGGCGATATCATACAGTATTTGTCCTTTTTGTGGCTAAACCACACTGACTCCATTAGTTTATCTCCACCTTAAGCCTGCAATCCTGTGCCTTCCCCTTTCTGCATAGTTGAGCTTTAGCTGAACTCACAAAGAATGTGGCCAGGCTAGATGAGTTCCCTATCAACCTTTACTCTTGCCTTCATCTGATATGAAATCTGGAAGGATGCCTTTTGCTGATGCAGATGGTTAATTACCCTTGAGGAATAATGGTCACAAAACCTGGGAGAGAGGAAACTTCGGTTCTCATTGGTGCTGATGGGCTTCTCCCCTTTGTAGTCAGATTCTATTGTCAGCTGTGACACCTTTAAACTCCCCTGTACCCTTTTTTCCAGTGCAGAGTGCAGCAGTGAATACCTCTGACTCATTGTCTGCCCAATTCTGCTTATATGTAGACAATTCACAATAAACTTCATAATTGTACAATCTGGAGTTGCCCGTTTTGTATTTCTGTTTCAAAATTTCTTGAAATTTCAGACGCTCTTATTTAAAATCTTAATATTCCAACAGACTTTCTCTGACTTCTTTCACTTAGCATAATCCTCTCTAGGTCCATTATGTTGTTGTAAATGGCGATTATGTTCTTTTTCATGGCCAAGTAATATTCCATTGCATATCTATACCACATCTTCCTAATCCATTCATCTTTTGATGAGCACTTAGGTTACTTTTCAAAGAACCGATGCCTTTGAACTGTGGTGTTGGAAAAGACTCTCAAGAGTCCCTGGGACGGCAAGGGGGTCAAACCAGTCAATCTTAAAGGAAATCTAAAATCTGACCTACAGCATGATGTTAGTTTCTGTTACACAACACAGATTTGCATTGATTTGAAATTTCTATACATTTCAAAATGATCAGTATGATCACTCGAGTTACCATCTGTCACTAGACAGAGATATTACATAGTTGACTGTATTCCCCGCACTGTACATTTCATACTCATGACTCGTTTATTTTAGAACTGAAAACTTGTACCTCTGACCCTCCCTCACTGGTTTTTCTCCTTTCTCCCACCTCCTCTGGCAGCCATCTGTTCTCTCTATCTATGCCTCTCTTTCTGTTTGTTTGTTTTGCTTTTTAGATTTTGCATACATAGGCGATATCATACAGTATTTGTCCTTTTTGTGGCTAAACCACACTGACTCCATTAGTTTATCTCCACCTTAAGCCTGCAATCCTGTGCCTTCCCCTTTCTGCATAGTTGAGCTTTAGCTGAACTCACAAAGAATGTGGCCAGGCTAGATGAGTTCCCTATCAACCTTTACTCTTGCCTTCATCTGATATGAAATCTGGAAGGATGCCTTTTGCTGATGCAGATGGTTAATTACCCTTGAGGAATAATGGTCACAAAACCTGGGAGAGAGGAAACTTCGGTTCTCATTGGTGCTGATGGGCTTCTCCCTTAGTAGTCAGATTCTATTGTCAGCTGTGACACCTTTAAACTCCCCTGTACCCTTTTTACCAGTGCAGAGTGCAGCAGTGAATACCTCTGACTCATTGTCTGCCCAATTCTGCTTATATGTAGACAATTCACAATAAACTTCATAATTGTACAATCTGGAGTTGCCCGTTTTGTATTTCTGTTTCAAAATTTCTTGAAATTTCAGACGCTCTTATTTAAAATCTTAATATTCCAACAGACTTTCTCTGACTTCTTTCACTTAGCATAATCCTCTCTAGGTCCATTATGTTGTTGTAAATGGCGATTATGTTCTTTTTCATGGCCAAGTAATATTCCATTGCATATCTATACCACATCTTCCTAATCCATTCATCTTTTGATGAGCACTTAGGTTACTTTTCAAAGAACCGATGCCTTTGAACTGTGGTGTTGGAAAAGACTCTCAAGAGTCCCTGGGACGGCAAGGGGGTCAAACCAGTCAATCTTAAAGGAAATCAACCCTGAACATTCATTGGAAGGACTGATGCTGAAGCTTCAGCTTCAGTGCTTTGGCTACTTGATGAAAAGAGACGACTCATTGGAAAAAATCCTGATGTTGGGGAAAATAGAAGGCAAAAGGAGAAGGGGACGACAGAGGATGAGATGGTTGGATGGCATCACAGGTCAGTGGACATGAGTTTGAGCAAACTCTAGGAGATAGTGAAGGATAGGCAAGCCTGGTGTGCTGCAGTCCATGAGGTCACAAAGAGTTGGGCATCACTGAGTGTCTGAACTGAACTGAACTAGGTTGCTTTCATATCTTGGTGACTGTACATAATTCTGCAGTGACCATATGGCTGCAAATATCTTTTCAAATTAGTGTTTTCCTTTTCTTTGGTTAAGTACTCGAAAGTGAAATTATGAGATCATACAGTAGTTCTATTTTTCACTTTTTTGAGGAATCTCCATACTGCTTTCCATAGTGGTTGCACCAATTTACATTTCTATCAACAGTGTGCTAGGGTTATCTTTTCTCTATACCTTTACCAGTGTTTATTGCTTGTTGCCTTTTTGATAATTACTCTTCTGACTGGTACAAAGTGATATCTAAAAGTTGTTTTGATTTGCATTTCTCTGATGATTAGATGTTGAGCATATATGTAAAATGCTTTTTTTTTTTTTTAATAAATATCCTATAAACCACATTGCCTATTTCATGTTAATTTGTGTATTGATTGTTGATTCTTTCTTACTTTGTACAAAATTTCTTGAGTTGCCCGTTGTATTTCTGTTTCAAAATTTCTTGAAATTTCAGACGCTCTTATTTAAAATCTTAATATTCCAACAGACTTTCTCTGACTTCTTTCACTTAGCATAATCCTCTCTAGGTCCATTATGTTGTTGTAAATGGCGATTATGTTCTTTTTCATGGCCAAGTAATATTCCATTGCATATCTATACCACATCTTCCTAATCCATTCATCTTTTGATGAGCACTTAGGTTACTTTTCAAAGAACCGATGCCTTTGAACTGTGGTGTTGGAAAAGACTCTCAAGAGTCCCTGGGACGGCAAGGGGGTCAAACCAGTCAATCTTAAAGGAAATCAACCCTGAACATTCATTGGAAGGACTGATGCTGAAGCTTCAGCTTCAGTGCTTTGGCTACTTGATGAAAAGAGACGACTCATTGGAAAAAATCCTGATGTTGGGGAAAATAGAAGGCAAAAGGAGAAGGGGACGACAGAGGATGAGATGGTTGGATGGCATCACAGGTCAGTGGACATGAGTTTGAGCAAACTCTAGGAGATAGTGAAGGATAGGCAAGCCTGGTGTGCTGCAGTCCATGAGGTCACAAAGAGTTGGGCATCACTGAGTGTCTGAACTGAACTGAACTAGGTTGCTTTCATATCTTGGTGACTGTACATAATTCTGCAGTGACCATATGGCTGCAAATATCTTTTCAAATTAGTGTTTTCCTTTTCTTTGGTTAAGTACTCGAAAGTGAAATTATGAGATCATACAGTAGTTCTATTTTTCACTTTTTTGAGGAATCTCCATACTGCTTTCCATAGTGGTTGCACCAATTTACATTTCTATCAACAGTGTGCTAGGGTTATCTTTTCTCTATACCTTTACCAGTGTTTATTGCTTGTTGCCTTTTTGATAATTACTCTTCTGACTGGTACAAAGTGATATCTAAAAGTTGTTTTGATTTGCATTTCTCTGATGATTAGATGTTGAGCATATATGTAAAATGCTTTTTTTTTTTTTTAATAAATATCCTATAAACCACATTGCCTATTTCATGTTAATTTGTGTATTGATTGTTGATTCTTTCTTACTTTGTACAAAACCTCTCTTTCTTAAAAAATTTTTAGCCTTTTTATATTGATTTTTTAATTTATTTTCATCCATCTTTATTCTTTGGCTTGTGTGGGCCTCCCATCGCTGTGGCCCCTCTCCTTGCAGAGCACCGGCTCTGGGTGCACGTGCTCCAGAGCATTGGCTCATAATTGGACACACCAGTTCAGCCATTTCGCAGCATGTGGGATCTTCCCAGGCCAGGGATCGAACTGGCGCCCTTTGCACTGCAGGGCGGACTCTTTACCCACTGGACCACCAGGGAAGTCCTATATTCTCCCTTTAAAGAGAATTTTTTTAATTTATGGCTGCACTGAATCTTCGTTGCTGTGTTTGGGCTTTCTCTAACTGTGGCAAGCAGCGGGACTAACTCTAGCTGGCATGCGCAGTCTCCTCATTGTGGTGGCTTCTTTAGTTCTTTAGATGATGACTTTACCTTACATGTAGTTCATATATATTTCTATATATGTGTGTTTAAAATATTAAAGATATATCTATTTCTTTATGTTTTAATAAAGAGTTTAGTTTTTTCAGCCAAGACTGAATGTTGTTTTTTCCTCTGATACCTTTCCCAGCACCTTTGAAGATGGCTGTAACATTTCTTTCCATTGACATGTGACTCTAGTGAGTCCTCATGTTGAACTATCTTTGAGTTTTAAATCTTGTTATGTTGTTCTTTTAGTGTGCTACCAGAGCCTAAGTGCTGATATTTTATTCAGAATTTTTGCATAACTATTCATAAGTGAGATTTGCTCTGTATTTTTTTTTTATTATGCTGTTTTTGTCAGATTTTGGTATCAAAGTTTTGTTAGCTTTGTAAAAAGAAGTTAGAAATAATCTTTTAAGATTCTGGACAGTTGAAGTAGCATTGGAGTTATGTGTTCTGTCAGGGTTTGGTTATTTTTCTTCGTAAAACTCTCTTCTACATTGTGAGTGGCTTGCTCTCTGATTCCTTTCTGAATTACTTCTAAAATTGGTGTATTTTTAAAAAAGTGTAGTGTAGCTGTATGTGGTATCACTTGTAATACGAAGATATTATGATAAATTAATGTGTGTAAATATTAGTGTATTCTCACCTCTTCCTGGGGCAGCTGTGATTATATTTTACAAGGAATTAAAGTCTTTATTATCATTATTTGAATTATATCTTTTATTATTTCTCTGTCATCACTTATATTTTGTACCTATGCTGTTTCCTTCTTTGTTTCTTTATTAGATTAGTTAACGGTATGTACATATTATTATTTTTCCCCCCAAAGAGCAAGCTCTTGGATTCCTTCCCTAATCACTACTTTTCATGTGAAGTCACTAATTTCTGCTTTTGAATCTACTTGTTCCTTATTTTTGATTTCCTTAAATCTATTTTGTTACGCTTAAAAAAAAAAAAAACCTTCTAGAAGCCTTGTAACTTATTTTTATACCTTCTTATTTAACAATATACCTATTTTAAGCTTTTGATGTTCCCTGACTATTGTTTTTGTTTTATTCCATAGTTTCTGATGCATTGTCTTTTCACCTCTGCATATAGTCCCAGATTTTGATTTGGATTTCTTCTTTGATGCAAATTTTATTCAAGATGAGATTTACCACTTTTTCAAGGGCAGTGTGTTTATTGTGGAGTGCATTCTTCTTAATTTCTAGCTTTATTCCTTTGTCATTAGAGTAGGATATTTGAGATGTTTTCTCTTGTGGTAAATATACATAAATACAACATCTATCATTTTGACCATTTAAAATTATAGTTCTGTCCCTTTACTTTTCCGTGGTGGTGAAACGTCCATCAATTTTCATTTCCGGAATGGTATCATCTTCCCTTTACTCAGTAAACAATAACTCCCCTTTCCCTGCTTCTCCCACCGAGTTTGTTCTTTCTTTTTTTTTTCTTTCTGAAATTTATTTTTTAATTGGAGAAAAATTACTTTACAAGGTTGTGATGACCTCTGCCACACAACAGCACAAATCAGCCATAATTATACATGTATCATCTCCCTCTTGAGCCTCCCTTCCCTCCCCCATTCCACACTCCTAGATCATCAAAGCACCCATCTGGGCTGCCTGTGGGTTTTTTTTTAACTTATTTATTTTTAATTGAAGGATAATCACTTCACTATATTGTGTTCATTTCTGCCACACAGTGACATGAATCAGCCACAGGTACACACATGTCCCCTCCCTTCTGAACCTTCCTCTCACTTCTCACCCCATCCCACTCCTTTAGGTTGTCACAGACCACTGGTTTGAGCTCTCTGAGTCATACAGAAAATTCCCACTGACAATCTGCTCTATATAGGAGGTGTATATATGAGCTTTCCAGGTAGCT
This sequence comes from Tragulus kanchil, assembly GCA_022376925.1. Classification (NCBI taxonomy): domain Eukaryota; kingdom Metazoa; phylum Chordata; class Mammalia; order Artiodactyla; family Tragulidae; genus Tragulus; species Tragulus kanchil. The sequence continues at coordinate 143,947,715 of JAIOJX010000031.1, read as the reverse complement.
CAATGGTAAGGAGTCTGCTCGCCAAGGCAGGAGACACAAAAGACGGTAGTTCAATCCCTGGTTCAGGAAGATCCCCTAGAGGAGGAAATGGCAACCCACTCCAGTATCCTTGTCTGGGAGATCCCACGGACAGAGGAGCCTGGTGGGCTACAGTTGATGGGGTCCCAAAGAGTCAGACTCGACTGAGAGAACAGGCGCCGGAGGGTATATTGTCTATGCCCCCCACCTCCTCCACTTCCATTCTTTTGATGTTCCCTGACTATTGTTTTTGTTTTATTCCATAGTTTCTGATGCATTGTCTTTTCACCTCTGCATATAGTCCCAGATTTTGATTTGGATTTCTTCTTTGATGCAAATTTTATTCAAGATGAGATTTACCACTTTTTCAAGGGCAGTGTGTTTATTGTGGAGTGCATTCTTCTTAATTTCTAGCTTTATTCCTTTGTCATTAGAGTAGGATATTTGAGATGTTTTCTCTTGTGGTAAATATACATAAATACAACATCTATCATTTTGACCATTTAAAATTATAGTTCTGTCCCTTTACTTTTCCGTGGTGGTGAAACGTCCATCAATTTTCATTTCCGGAATGGTATCATCTTCCCTTTACTCAGTAAACAATAACTCCCCTTTCCCTGCTTCTCCCACCGAGTTTGTTCTTTCTTTTTTTTTTCTTTCTGAAATTTATTTTTTAATTGGAGAAAAATTACTTTACAAGGTTGTGATGACCTCTGCCACACAACAGCACAAATCAGCCATAATTATACATGTATCATCTCCCTCTTGAGCCTCCCTTCCCTCCCCCATTCCACACTCCTAGATCATCAAAGCACCCATCTGGGCTGCCTGTGGGTTTTTTTTTAACTTATTTATTTTTAATTGAAGGATAATCACTTCACTATATTGTGTTCATTTCTGCCACACAGTGACATGAATCAGCCACAGGTACACACATGTCCCCTCCCTTCTGAACCTTCCTCTCACTTCTCACCCCATCCCACTCCTTTAGGTTGTCACAGACCACTGGTTTGAGCTCTCTGAGTCATACAGAAAATTCCCACTGACAATCTGCTCTATATAGGAGGTGTATATATGAGCTTTCCAGGTAGCTCAATGGTAAGGAGTCTGCTCGCCAAGGCAGGAGACACAAAAGACGGTAGTTCAATCCCTGGTTCAGGAAGATCCCCTAGAGGAGGAAATGGCAACCCACTCCAGTATCCTTGTCTGGGAGATCCCACGGACAGAGGAGCCTGGTGGGCTACAGTTGATGGGGTCCCAAAGAGTCAGACTCGACTGAGAGAACAGGCGCCTGAGTGTATATTGTCTATGCTACCTTCTCCATTCTTCTCACTTTCTCCTTCCCACACTGGTTCTACAAGTTCATTCTCTGACGTTGAGAATTTTTTGAGGTTTTATTTGTGGCTTCACTCACAAATAGCCATTTTCTGTTTGTTTTTACCTGACTGTCATATTCATTATTTTACTTGCAATCTTTCTGAGAGATCTTGTTATAGATATGTATCTTGTGTGTAACATATAGTTGAAATGAATATTGTGATCCAGTCAATGGGCATCTTAGGGTAAACATTCCCCAGATCCTGACCCAAGGATTCTAGAGTAAGCTATTTATTTGGGAGATGATCCTAGGAGAATTGATGCCTTTTTAACTGTGGTGTTGGGGTAGACTCTTGAGAGTCCCTTGGACTGCAAGGATATCAAACCAGTCAATCCTAAAGGAAAAACCACCCTGAATATTCATTGGAAGGACTGATGCTGAAACTCCAATACTTTGGCTACCTGATGAGAAGAGATGACTGATTGGAAAAGACCTTGATGTTGGGAAAAATAGAAGGCAAAAGAAGAAGGGGATGACAGAGGATGAGATGGTTGGATGGTATCACTGCAATGAGTTAGTGGACATGAGTTTGAGCAAGCTCTGGTAGATGGTGAAGAACAGGGAAGCCTGGTGTGCTGCAGCCCATGGACACAACCGAGCAACTCAACTGATGACTGATGATGATCCCAGGTTCTTCTGTCCATGGGATTCTCCAGGCAAGAATACTGGAGTGGGTTGCCATGCCCTCCTCCAGGGGATCTTCTTGAGCCAGGGATTGAACCTGTGTCTCCTGCATCTCCTGCATTGCAGGTGGATTCTTCACTGCTGAGCCACTGTGGAAGCCTAGAATGTCACTCTACCAGCCCTAAGTCTGGCTTGAGAAGTGGAAAGACTGGGATGCTCGGTAGTTCCCAAAATCTGCTCTATATAGGAGGTGTATATATGAGCTTTCCAGGTAGCTCAATGGTAAGGAGTCTGCTCGCCAAGGCAGGAGACACAAAAGACGGTAGTTCAATCCCTGGTTCAGGAAGATCCCCTAGAGGAGGAAATGGCAACCCACTCCAGTATCCTTGTCTGGGAGATCCCACGGACAGAGGAGCCTGGTGGGCTACAGTTGATGGGGTCCCAAAGAGTCAGACTCGACTGAGAGAACAGGCGCCTGAGTGTATATTGTCTATGCTACCTTCTCCATTCTTCTCACTTTCTCCTTCCCACACTGGTTCTACAAGTTCATTCTCTGACGTTGAGAATTTTTTGAGGTTTTATTTGTGGCTTCACTCACAAATAGCCATTTTCTGTTTGTTTTTACCTGACTGTCATATTCATTATTTTACTTGCAATCTTTCTGAGAGATCTTGTTATAGATATGTATCTTGTGTGTAACATATAGTTGAAATGAATATTGTGATCCAGTCAATGGGCATCTTAGGGTAAACATTCCCCAGATCCTGACCCAAGGATTCTAGAGTAAGCTATTTATTTGGGAGATGATCCTAGGAGAATTGATGCCTTTTTAACTGTGGTGTTGGGGTAGACTCTTGAGAGTCCCTTGGACTGCAAGGATATCAAACCAGTCAATCCTAAAGGAAAAACCACCCTGAATATTCATTGGAAGGACTGATGCTGAAACTCCAATACTTTGGCTACCTGATGAGAAGAGATGACTGATTGGAAAAGACCTTGATGTTGGGAAAAATAGAAGGCAAAAGAAGAAGGGATGACAGAGGATGAGATGGTTGGATGGTATCACTGCAATGAGTTAGTGGACATGAGTTTGAGCAAGCTCTGGTAGATGGTGAAGAACAGGGAAGCCTGGTGTGCTGCAGCCCATGGACACAACCGAGCAACTCAACTGATGACTGATGATGATCCCAGGTTCTTCTGTCCATGGGATTCTCCAGGCAAGAATACTGGAGTGGGTTGCCATGCCCTCCTCCAGGGGATCTTCTTGAGCCAGGGATTGAACCTGTGTCTCCTGCATCTCCTGCATTGCAGGTGGATTCTTCACTGCTGAGCCACTGTGGAAGCCTAGAATGTCACTCTACCAGCCCTAAGTCTGGCTTGAGAAGTGGAAAGACTGGGATGTCCATAGATCTTTTCCATCAAGGGCACCAGTTGTTTATGCACATTCTTCTTGGAAGTCCCATGTGGAACAGCAAACATTGAGCTTCTCAGCTCTGGTGGAGTCTTGGCTTAGAGGCAACATCACAGGAGCTGTAGCCCTACTGGGGTTGCAGTCACTGATCACATGGCCATTCTGCACCCTTGAATTTTCTCTGTTTTTTTTCTAAACAAACCAGGAATTATGGGTGTGTGCATCTTTCAGTTTAAAGCTTACCTGCCATACTACCATCCCATTTACCTATTGGGAAGAGAACTCTCCTTGATGGGTCATAGGTTATACTATATGTTTTTAATTCTGTCACGGCACTGAAGGAATACACATGCATTAAATTCTTTTGATTCTGTAACTTTATTGGGCCAGATTGTGTAATGTTGAGCTAAGGGTCCTTGGAAATCAGTTAGGTTGGGTTTGGGTCTTGCCTCCTCTGCTCACTGTGTGACCTTGAACATGTAAGCTTGAACTTCCATTTCTGATGATTAAATTGAGAGTGAGAATAGAGCATTTACTAACCTAGGAAGTTAAATCATACTCAGTGTCTCTTATTCAATATGTTTATTGATAAACCCTCAAATTAGTTTTAGTTTTTTTTAAACTTTTTTTAAAACTCATGACTACTGTTCTCATTCATCACATCCTCAATGCTCACCTGGATGAGAAGAGATGACTGATTGGAAAAGACCTTGATGTTGGGAAAAATAGCAGGCAGAAGGAGAAGAGGATGACAGAGGATGAGATGGTTGGATGGTATCACTGCAATGAGTTAGTGGACATGAGTTTGAGCAAGCTCTGGTAGATGGTGAAGAACAGGGAAGCCTGGTGTGCTGCAGCCCATGGACACAACCGAGCAACTCAACTGATGACTGATGATGATCCCAGGTTCTTCTGTCCATGGGATTCTCCAGGCAAGAATACTGGAGTGGGTTGCCATGCCCTCCTCCAGGGGATCTTCTTGAGCCAGGGATTGAACCTGTGTCTCCTGCATCTCCTGCATTGCAGGTGGATTCTTCACTGCTGAGCCACTGTGGAAGCCTAGAATGTCACTCTACCAGCCCTAAGTCTGGCTTGAGAAGTGGAAAGACTGGGATGTCCATAGATCTTTTCCATCAAGGGCACCAGTTGTTTATGCACATTCTTCTTGGAAGTCCCATGTGGAACAGCAAACATTGAGCTTCTCAGCTCTGGTGGAGTCTTGGCTTAGAGGCAACATCACAGGAGCTGTAGCCCTACTGGGGTTGCAGTCACTGATCACATGGCCATTCTGCACCCTTGAATTTTCTCTGTTTTTTTTCTAAACAAACCAGGAATTATGGGTGTGTGCATCTTTCAGTTTAAAGCTTACCTGCCATACTACCATCCCATTTACCTATTGGGAAGAGAACTCTCCTTGATGGGTCATAGGTTATACTATATGTTTTTAATTCTGTCACGGCACTGAAGGAATACACATGCATTAAATTCTTTTGATTCTGTAACTTTATTGGGCCAGATTGTGTAATGTTGAGCTAAGGGTCCTTGGAAATCAGTTAGGTTGGGTTTGGGTCTTGCCTCCTCTGCTCACTGTGTGACCTTGAACATGTAAGCTTGAACTTCCATTTCTGATGATTAAATTGAGAGTGAGAATAGAGCATTTACTAACCTAGGAAGTTAAATCATACTCAGTGTCTCTTATTCAATATGTTTATTGATAAACCCTCAAATTAGTTTTATTCTGTCTTCTAATTATATCTTCCACTTATCTGTTTCTTTTTATTAATATCATCATGACTACTGTTCTCATTCATCACATCCTCAATGCTCACCTGGACTTCGGTAGCAGCCCTCTAAATGGTTGCCCGATATTCATTCTTGCATCTGCCAGGTGGACCTCTATTCCCATTTTCTTAGTTGCAGAACCATGATTTCTCCTGGGGGAACATCCAGTTCCATTAGGTACAGCCCTAGTGGGAGTATCAAGCAAGGTTCTTCTCACTCCATGCAGCCCAATCATGTGCCCAGGATTGGGCACATGGCCTATAATAGGCATTCAGAATCTCTGTCTTAGAAATTTCAGTTTCGAGCAGAATGTAATAAAGACTGAAAACGACTGGAGTTATCCATCCATTTGGCAGTACTAGAAGAGAGTAGCCATTCACTTTTGCTTCCCAGCCAGGCTTTTTAGATTTTCCTTTGATTCTGGACCCTAGTCCATAGTCTTCTAATAAATTGCCTTTTTTTTTTTTTTCTGCTTAGATTAACCTGAGTGAATTCCTGTGACTTATGACCAAAGAATTTTAACTAATATCCATGAGATTGGTTAGGATAAAGACTAAGCTGCTGTAATAGAAATTCCGTTAACACAGGGGGTCAAGTTTGTCCATTCGAAACAAAGATCTAAGTTTGTTTCTCTCTCATGTAACAGTCCGGAGTAGGGGAGAGGGTCTGTGCCCTGAGGTCACATGGGCTTCCTCCCATAGAGCTTCCTCTGTTGTTCTGTCCGTTCCCAGGGTTCTGTCTTTGTTCTCATGACTGATGCTGGGCCACGGCCATATCCACATTTCAGCCCACAGAAAAGGTGAGTGAAAGCCTGTGGCAAACCATTCCTGTTAAACAAGGGACTGAAAGTGTAAATCACTGTCGTGTCTGACTCTTTGCGACCCTGTGGACTGTAACCTGTCAGGCTCCTCTGTCTATAGGATTCTCCAGGCAGGAATCCTGGAGTGGGTTTCCATTCCCCTCTCCAGGGGATCTTCCTGACCCAGGGATCGAATCCAGGTCTCCCACACTGCAGGCAGCTTTTTTACTGTCTGAACCACTAAGTGACTAGAGGTTGTTTACTCTGCTTATGTTCATGTGGCTTGGTCTCACCTGGCTGGGAAGGAGTTGGGAAATAGAAACTCCAACTGGCTGAACCTGTGCCCAGGAAGAAAAGAAGGAGGAGTTGGAGAAAGCTGGCAATTTGCCACGTACCATCTTTCAGATTAATTTCTTCACATCAAGGTGAGAGTGATCATATAAAACACATCCACCCCCACACCCTCTGCACGTGTAGACATGTCTCTTCCTGCTTACAAGCCTCCCATAACCTCTCACTGTGGTTGGATCTCACAGCGTCTAAGTTGTGTTTGCTTCTCCTATCTCCTGACTCCACCATTTTATTGGCTACATGAGCAACACTTTAAAAGAATGCATCTTGGACAGTTTTCTCTGCTTGGAACATTCTTCTATCCCTTTCCCTTGACTTATTTATTCTTGTTTACCCTTCATTTCTCATCTTGGTCTTCATTCTTTTCAAGCATGCATGCCTTTAAAGACCTCCAGATTAGGTCCTAATCCTCTGATAAACCCTCTTGTAGTACCCCATTCCTTATTTTGCTATTATTTAAGAAGCTGACGTAATTACATGACTGATCAGTACTATTCTCCTCTGCCAGAGTACCAGTCCCTTGAGGACAGGAAACAGCCTCACCCATCATCTTGGGATCCTTAGCACCCAGCACAGTGCTTGGTTCAGAGAAGACTCTCAAGAAATGCCCATGAGTCCATGAATGGAGGAAGGATGTGGGAGAGCGGTGTAATAGCATATTTGGGATGAAGGTTTTTTGGTTTGAAGAAACAGGTGTAGATCTCATGACTGATGCTGGGCCACGGCCATATCCACATTTCAGCCCACAGAAAAGGTGAGTGAAAGCCTGTGGCAAACCATTCCTGTTAAACAAGGGACTGAAAGTGTAAATCACTGTCGTGTCTGACTCTTTGCGACCCTGTGGACTGTAACCTGTCAGGCTCCTCTGTCTATAGGATTCTCCAGGCAGGAATCCTGGAGTGGGTTTCCATTCCCCTCTCCAGGGGATCTTCCTGACCCAGGGATCGAATCCAGGTCTCCCACACTGCAGGCAGCTTTTTTACTGTCTGAACCACTAAGTGACTAGAGGTTGTTTACTCTGCTTATGTTCATGTGGCTTGGTCTCACCTGGCTGGGAAGGAGTTGGGAAATAGAAACTCCAACTGGCTGAACCTGTGCCCAGGAAGAAAAGAAGGAGGAGTTGGAGAAAGCTGGCAATTTGCCACGTACCATCTTTCAGATTAATTTCTTCACATCAAGGTGAGAGTGATCATATACACACACATCCACCCCCACACCCTCTGCACGTGTAGACATGTCTCTTCCTGCTTACAAGCCTCCCATAACCTCTCACTGTGGTTGGATCTCACAGCGTCTAAGTTGTGTTTGCTTCTCCTATCTCCTGACTCCACCATTTTATTGGCTACATGAGCAACACTTTAAAAGAATGCATCTTGGACAGTTTTCTCTGCTTGGAACATTCTTCTATCCCTTTCCCTTGACTTATTTATTCTTGTTTACCCTTCATTTCTCATCTTGGTCTTCATTCTTTTCAAGCATGCATGCCTTTAAAGACCTCCAGATTAGGTCCTAATCCTCTGATAAACCCTCTTGTAGTACCCCATTCCTTATTTTGCTATTATTTAAGAAGCTGACGTAATTACATGACTGATCAGTACTATTCTCCTCTGCCAGAGTACCAGTCCCTTGAGGACAGGAAACAGCCTCACCCATCATCTTGGGATCCTTAGCACCCAGCACAGTGCTTGGTTCAGAGAAGACTCTCAAGAAATGCCCATGAGTCCATGAATGGAGGAAGGATGTGGGAGAGCGGTGTAATAGCATATTTGGGATGAAGGTTTTTTGGTTTGAAGAAACAGGTGTAGATTCCAAGTGTGTATATGAATGTTCTGATGTAGGATTCTCAGAGATGAGGGATGCAGACCGGGGACAAGGACGAACCAAAGACCTCGGCCCTATTTGAGATTTTAACTAGGAGCTCTTCTTGCCTGGAAGCAAGCCTTTTGGATGCTGGGTTTGTTGTTGTTGTTGTTGTTGGTTGAGTCCTTGGCAAAGAGAAAGGGAGGAAGGATGGGAGAAAGAAAGGAGAAGGAAAGATGGGGAAAAAAAGAGCAACATGAGTCATGATGTTCCTTGAGTAAGGTGTTCATGCTGGTTAGCAAGCACAGTGACCATTCTTTACATTTGTCTGGAAGTCATTGTTCTCAAGATATGTTCACAGATGTCATTTCATCTGTCATTTCTTTTTTCCACAGCCCTTTGAGGTAGGCAAGATAGTCCTCATCTTCATTAAAAAATAGCTTCAATGGTTTTCATTAGTTATTGCAAAAATGATAACATGTTTCCTATAGAAATGTTACCAAACATAAACAAGAAGAAGAAAACCTTCTCACTCAGAAACTGTTAATACCTTGATGTATATCTTTCTTGATTTTCCCCTCTGTATATTTAATATTCTCACTTCAGGGATGAAGACAAAACTCAGGGAGGGTGAGTCTCTATTTCTTTCTTTATGTAATTATTTCTTCCGAACAACCTCTGTACAAAAAGGATTTGAGACGTTGGGCTGACACAGTCATGGGAAACTGACTCGCACTGGGGCGCATGTGCTCGGACTCTCATTGTGAATTCACATGGCTGTTTCCACTTCTCCAGCCAATGAAACTTCATGAATAAGAGTCTGTCTTCTCCTCCCAGTGAGGATTGGCTTGAGCATCCAGAGACACGGGGGCTGACACTGGAGAGAGTGGTAAGAAGGCAGGTTGTGGACGGGAAGCATAAGGAAGCCTCACAGAGTCCAGGGCAGATGGACAGACTTTCTCATTCCACATTCTGATGCCCAACGTAACAGCTGACAATTAGCAACCACCAGCTGTAAAGTGACTGTAAAATGCTATTTCAAATCAAATGAGTCTTTTTTTGGACATATTTATCGAAATATTTAAAAATCCAAACATGCATGTTTGTTGGAAGCCCAGAGGCTATGAGACACTGGGGAGAGGCTGAATATTTGCTGCAGATGAAGTCTCCTGGTAGTTGGCTCTTTCCAGCTAGAGCAAGAAGATCTCACCTAGAAGGAATCCATTCAGCGATGCTCCTGACTTGCTGGTTGACCTTGAATGAGCTCCCTTCCTCTATGTGTAACTGGTCTCCCTCCTTCCATTCTTGTCCCCACCAATTCCCACCCTCACACCCTTGTTCTTGACATAGTCTCTAGAAATGATTTGTAAAAATGTCAATTCATTTGAATCAATCTCCTACTTTAAAATCCTCCTATGTCAGCCCATAGCTATGGGAGTAAAATTCAAATTTCTTCTGGGATGTAGAACCACATAGTAAGCTGCCCACCAGCTGCATCTTTTTCTTGTTTTTTTTTTTTTTTTCCGGCTACACAATATGGTATGCAGGATCATAGTTACCCGACCAGGGACTGAACCTGTGCCCCCTGCAGTGGAAGTGTGGAGTCTTAACCCCTGGACTGCCAGGAAAGTCCCTCCAGTTGCATCTTTTACCATACTGTCCCTTGATCGCTAAGATGCAGACCCAACCCCAATGAACCAACATCTTTCCACTTATTCTTCTAAGTGGATCTATGCTGCTGCAAGTGGTAAAAGTTCATTCTCTTTTTATGACTGAGTAGTATTCCATTGTATACACCCACTTCCCACTCTTAGCTGTGTTTCCTGGGATCCTCTCCTCAATAAACAGCTTGAACTTGAATCCTTGACTCAGGATTTTTTTCTGGGACAAAATGTGAGTGTGTGTTGCCCATTGGCAAAAAGATATTATACCATGAATTCTATTTGTTGTAGAATTCCATACCAATATATACTAATCAATATGGATTGATCTACCTCATTTCTTTTATCAGTATGCTTCTCTTACTTCTAGTTGGAAGTATGGAGTTTAAAAATGATATATAATACATTTTTCTGCTTTTCTTAAAAACTTTAATGACTCTAAGAGATCATGTCTGGGTTTCTTGGTCAGCTCCATCTGTCTTGATATTTCTGCACAGTTCTTTACTGTGGGTGACCATCCTGTGCATTGTGATATCTTTTGTGGGATCTCTGGTCTCTACCTGCTAGATGCCCATAGTGCACTCCCAGCTGTGATATCCAAAAATTATCTTCAGAGTCACAAAATACTCCTTGGTGGGGAGATGGTCCCCATTTGAGACCAGGGCTATACCCACACCCCAGTTTTACCCAAACTTAGGGCTGTATTCAATCGCAGTCACACTCCTTTGGGGATTAGGGCACATTCTAACAAAAAAGGTACACATTCAAAGACTGTTCCAAAGAGCTCTGTCTGAGTTTGATTCTGCTGATGATTGTAACACAGGGGATTCATAACACATTACCTAAGCTGAAGCTACATTTCCCAGAATTCCTTTCCTTGAGTTTTTCAGAATTCCTTTCCTTGCGTGGCTCTGGATTAAGCTTGGCTATAATGAGAAACCTGGGTAAGATTTGAAAGGTGGAGATGCTGCTGCTGTCTTGTTTCTATGAAAGATGGTAGGAGGATCAGGTTCTGTTCCAGCTCCTGTTGGATGTCTCTGGTCCAAAGATCCCATTGTTGTCATGGCCCAGTGTGCTGAGAGGCTGGGGCGGGATGGGGAGCAAGGGCTCCTCCCACTCCTGGCAGCTCTTCCCTCAGCTTCTTTGCTGTCTGCATCAGGCTCATACAGGACTCCCCAGTGGGTCACCTGTATCAATGATGCTATTAGGCTTGGAAGTGGTGAGAGACCAATGTAGGTACCTATGAGAGCTAGACACCCATTCCCATTCCTCTTTGTGGTTCCAGAATGTTCTTCTGGTTCCATTTTGGCATTATTCACCCTCATGTCATTATTGTCTTCCATTGCAATGGCTAAGCCTTCTGACTTTAGGACCAGACACAGAGCAACAGACCTTCACCCATGACTAGCTGGGAATTTCAATATGGATTGATCTACCTCATTTCTTTTATCAGTATGCTTCTCTTACTTCTAGTTGGAAGTATGGAGTTTAAAAATGATATATAATACATTTTTCTGCTTTTCTTAAAACTTTAATGACTCTAAGAGATCATGTCTGGGTTTCTTGGTCAGCTCCATCTGTCTTGATATTTCTGCACAGTTCTTTACTGTGGGTGACCATCCTGTGCATTGTGATATCTTTTGTGGGATCTCTGGTCTCTACCTGCTAGATGCCCATAGTGCACTCCCAGCTGTGATATCCAAAAATTATCTTCAGAGTCACAAAATACTCCTTGGTGGGGAGATGGTCCCCATTTGAGACCAGGGCTATACCCACACCCCAGTTTTACCCAAACTTAGGGCTGTATTCAATCGCAGTCACACTCCTTTGGGGATTAGGGCACATTCTAACAAAAAAGGTACACATTCAAAGACTGTTCCAAAGAGCTCTGTCTGAGTTTGATTCTGCTGATGATTGTAACACAGGGGATTCATAACACATTACCTAAGCTGAAGCTACATTTCCCAGAATTCCTGTCCTTGAGTTTGTCAGAATTCCTTTCCTTGCGTGGCTCTGGATTAAGCTTGGCTATAATGAGAAACCTGGGTAAGATTTGAAAGGTGGAGATGCTGCTGCTGTCTTGTTTCTATGAAAGATGGTAGGAGGATCAGGTTCTGTTCCAGCTCCTGTTGGATGTCTCTGGTCCAAAGATCCCATTGTTGTCATGGCCCAGTGTGCTGAGAGGCTGGGGCGGGATGGGGAGCAAGGGCTCCTCCCACTCCTGGCAGCTCTTCCCTCAGCTTCTTTGCTGTCTGCATCAGGCTCATACAGGACTCCCCAGTGGGTCACCTGTATCAATGATGCTATTAGGCTTGGAAGTGGTGAGAGACCAATGTAGGTACCTATGAGAGCTAGACACCCATTCCCATTCCTCTTTGTGGTTCCAGAATGTTCTTCTGGTTCCATTTTGGCATTATTCACCCTCATGTCATTATTGTCTTCCTTTTGCAATGGCTAAGCCTTCTGACTTTAGGACCAGACACAGAGCAACAGACCTTCACCCATGACTAGCTGGCTTTTGAATCACTGATGACCTAAATCCTATAATAATTCTGTCTTTTCATCATGGTGGCTCTGTGTCTCTGATGGAAACTTAACTGCTAAATACGTAACTCCTTGGGTGTTCAGGTACTTTCTGACTGAGAAATTACCCATTTAGATTGCTCCAAAGAGCCCTGATGAAATCATTTTAATTCAGTTTTTGGAGTTTTGCTCTTTATTGTTCCCTGGGAACCATCAGAGGAAGGGAGATGAATTTTTTGCTCTCTCTCTTTCTTTTTTAAGTCTAATGCAACTGTTGCTCTTGGGCTTCAGGAGTCCTTAATATTGACTCAACAGAATTGCATGGTGGGAGAATCAAGAGAAGATTCATTACCTGGTGGGCTTTTTCTGCAGAAATGCTTTGCAAATGCAACATTTGAAAGTGTCCATCTTATCTGTGGGTGGGTGCCCTTTTCTTCCCAAATTTACTCAGGGCTACATCTTCCTGCTCAGGCAGGTGGCCTCACCTGGTACACAAGGGGTTAATGTACCCAACAGCCTGTGGACTCTATGGGTGATCCCATATTTATTTCAATTATATAAGTATACTGGGCCAGTGTATTTATTTTAAATCACATTATCTACAGCTTCCCAAGCATGTGTCAACAAAAAGAACGGTTTCAATTTAGTAGACTTTGAAATGGTGTGCAGTTTATCCTCACTTCAATTATACCCTCTACAGTAAGTCATGGAGAGCTTCAGGATTATTCAGGGCAGTGTAATGCTATCTGAAAGCATTGATTTTTCCTTCCTCTTCAAGAACAGTTCACTGAAGGATGCACTGGAGCCTCCTTTAAGGAAACATAAAAATACATTTCTCAGATGCGACTTCTGAGAAATCTCAATCTTAGGGGTTCCGGATGAAGCTGCTGGGAAAATTTCTAACCTTTAAAGGAAGCTCTGCAAAGTGGGTCGCAAAGGAGTGACTGTAGCAGGAATCATGTTTCTTGGCTTGAAGGAATGGGGGAGATGGATGGAGCAAAGAAGAGAATATCAGAGAATTTCTGTACTTTATCTACTTAAAGATATAAACAAATTTATTGGGCATCTACTACGTAGCAAGTATGCAGTGGTAAACCTAAAGACCAGAGCTAGTATCATGGGTATAAAACATGCTTTCGCCCAGGGCTACATGCTTATGAAGATCCCATGCTTGCTTTAATCTTCTATTGATGCAGTCTTGGAATTCTTAGCAATGTTAAAACAAAAGGGCCCATGTTTTCATTTTGCACTGGCTTTTCAGAGGGTATAGCTGGTCTTGACAGATACACAATTTGTTCTGCTCTCATGGAGCTTAGAATTTCGTCAGGGAGACAGACATGGACAAATCACAGAAACTACTACTTCAACTGTGATAAGAGTTACTAAGAGACAGCTCCAGGGGGCCTAGAGGGTATGGAACAGAGGGACCTAGCAGGCTGGCATCAACGGAGTCACTCAGAAGAACCACTGGAGCAGCCATCTGAAAGGTGGGTCATGCAGACCTGCAGCATTCTCTGGGAGATCTTTCCAGGTGAAGGAACAGCACGGACAAAGCTCCACAGGCAGGAAGAGATCTTGGGTTCCCCGGAGATGATTTTCTTTTCGGACCTGGTACACAAGGGGTTAATGTACCCAACAGCCTGTGGACTCTATGGGTGATCCCATATTTATTTCAATTATATAAGTATACTGGGCCAGTGTATTTATTTTAAATCACATTATCTACAGCTTCCCAAGCATGTGTCAACAAAAAGAACGGTTTCAATTTAGTAGACTTTGAAATGGTGTGCAGTTTATCCTCACTTCAATTATACCCTCTACAGTAAGTCATGGAGAGCTTCAGGATTATTCAGGGCAGTGTAATGCTATCTGAAAGCATTGATTTTTCCTTCCTCTTCAAGAACAGTTCACTGAAGGATGCACTGGAGCCTCCTTTAAGGAAACATAAAATACATTTCTCAGATGCGACTTCTGAGAAATCTCAATCTTAGGGGTTCCGGATGAAGCTGCTGGGAAAATTTCTAACCTTTAAAGGAAGCTCTGCAAAGTGGGTCGCAAAGGAGTGACTGTAGCAGGAATCATGTTTCTTGGCTTGAAGGAATGGGGGAGATGGATGGAGCAAAGAAGAGAATATCAGAGAATTTCTGTACTTTATCTACTTAAAGATATAAACAAATTTATTGGGCATCTACTACGTAGCAAGTATGCAGTGGTAAACCTAAAGACCAGAGCTAGTATCATGGGTATAAAACATGCTTTCGCCCAGGGCTACATGCTTATGAAGATCCCATGCTTGCTTTAATCTTCTATTGATGCAGTCTTGGAATTCTTAGCAATGTTAAAACAAAAGGGCCCATGTTTTCATTTTGCACTGGCTTTTCAGAGGGTATAGCTGGTCTTGACAGATACACAATTTGTTCTGCTCTCATGGAGCTTAGAATTTCGTCAGGGAGACAGACATGGACAAATCACAGAAACTACTACTTCAACTGTGATAAGAGTTACTAAGAGACAGCTCCAGGGGGCCTAGAGGGTATGGAACAGAGGGACCTAGCAGGCTGGCATCAACGGAGTCACTCAGAAGAACCACTGGAGCAGCCATCTGAAAGGTGGGTCATGCAGACCTGCAGCATTCTCTGGGGAGATCTTTCCAGGTGAAGGGAACAGCACGGACAAAGCTCCACAGGCAGGAAGAACTTGATCCATTAGAAAAGGGGCCAGTGGAGAGTCAAGCACAGTGGACATGGGAGTAGATGATTTTCTTTTTGGCAAGAGTACCAGGACCTGGATGTACTATGGTTAGATTGATTAATTTTCCCGATTGGTAACTTAAGGTGACTTGTAGACATTTTTCTCTTAGAGTCCCCATCATTGTTGTCTGATTTATGCATTAATCTGGCCTCCCTTAATATGACAGTTTTTAAGACAAGGTGGATATTTCACAAATACCTCAATCTCTCAAAACACTAACCATTTGAAGTTGTTTAAATAATATGTAAATAATAATAATGGAGCATTTATTTAAGACTCCAGAATGAAAATGTCAGCAACACATTTACCCGCAGGCTTGGCAGTAGATATTGACATATATAGTCTGAACAATGTTTGTAAGCTCATTATACCACGGTGTGTTGAGTAAACCATTTTATTCTTGCTTGTTGTTTACCTACCTTTTTGACACTTCATGGGCCTCCCTGATGGCTCAGATGGTAAAGAATCTGCCTGCAGTGTAGGAGACCCACGTTTGACTCCTGGGTCAGGAAGATCCCCTGGAGAAGGGAATGGCAACCCACTCTGGTATTCTTGACTGGACAACTCCATGGATAGAGGAGTCTGGCAGGTTCTTGTCCATGGGTGACACTTAAAAGCAAGAGTTCCCTATATCTTGGCCTTCCAGAAGTTGGAGAACATGCAGATTCAGACAGGTTGTGATTTTAAAGAGTTTGTTACTGTTCTATCTCTCCTCTTATAAAGCTATAGAGAACTGTTCTATTAAAGTCTCTTTGCATATGAGTGGGGAACTCCATGCTGTTTGTCTCCTGTGTTTTGCTTTGTCTGACTCTTTACAATGGGAAAAATTGAAATCCATCATATGTTAGAAAGTTTATTTGAAAGAACAGTATGGAGGTTCCTTAAAAAGCTAAAAATAGACTTACTATATGATCTAGCACATATCCTTGGAGTATGTCTGGAAAAGGTGAAAACTCTAATTTGGAAAGATACACGCACTTCAATGTTCATTGTAGTACTATTTATAATAGCCAAAACATGGAAGCAAGTTAAATGTTAATCAACAAATGAATGGGAAAGAAGATTTGGTATACATATACATATACATTTACATATGCATAGACAGGCTCTTTTGTCCTGGAATGGAATTCTCCAGGCAAGAATACTGGAGTGGGTAGCCATTCCCTTCTCCAGGGGATCTTCCTGATCCAGGGATCAAAGGCAGGTCTCTTGGATTGCAGGCAGGTTATTTACCCTCTGAGCCACCATGGAAGCCTTGTCTCCAGTGCCTCTGTCTAAATGGGAAGCCTTTGCCTTTTGTCATGGTGGATGGGCTAATGCAGTGGTTAAACCTACTTTTAGAATGAGACAGCTGAGTTCCAATCCTGCTTCCATCACTCCAAAGTCAGGAGCTTTGTCCATCTTCTCAGCCTCTGGAAACTTTTTGATTGTCTCATTTGTGAGAGGGAGGCTAATAAACCTACTTGGAAGAGTTGTTGCAGGAATTAAAGTCATGTTGGTGAGGCCCTTAGCTTCCTTGACACGTGTGGAGAGCTGATTGTGTAGACTCTCAGTAAACAGTGGCTTCTGTTCTCACTGGTGAGAACCACCATCAGAACACCGTAGGAGTAGAGCTGTTGCCCTTTGATGGTCCCCTTATGAAGTGGGAGCTGCTGGTACAAGTGCTCCTTGGCTGATGAAAAGACTGAGATGATGAGAACGTCAAAGATTGAAAGGAGCTTGGTGGGGCCCCAAATGCCTGACCTATGGCATCATGCAAGGGCTGTCATGATACAGATGCCTGGGCTGCATCCCAGACCTGATAGTTTGAATTCTATAGGGAGAATCCTAAAGGAAATCAACTCTGAATAGTCACTGGAAGGACTGATTCTGAAGTCCTAGTACTTTGGCCACCTGATGGAAAAAGTTGACTCAATGGAAAAGACCCTGATGCTGGGAAAGACCAAAGGCAGAGAAGGAGGGTACAATAGAGGATGTGGTGATTGGATGGCATCACTGACTCAATCACATGAATTTGAGGAAATTCTGGGAGAGAGTGGAGAACAGGGGAGCCTGCCAAGTTGTAGTCCAAGGTGTTGCAAAGAGTTGGACACAACTTAGGAACTGAACAACGGCAACAACGAGAGAAAGACTTGGAAATATACAAAAAAAGTCCGAGATGGTTTTGAGGAGTGATCAATACTTGGGAATATCTTTCTTGTCCCTTACTTTTAAAAGTATACTTTGAGTGGTTTGTAAACCACTGATGGACCCATCCAGGCTTCTGTGTAAACTGGACTTCTGCTTGATCTTAATTGAAGAACTGTGAGACTGAGGAAGGAATCATTGATATTTCAGAAACCCATAGCTTTTAGAAAAAGAAACTTTTCTCTCCAAAAGTAATTATGGAAATGTCATAAAAAGGTGAAAGATTTTCTAGGAGAGTCAGACATAAAAATTACATTTTGCAAATTGTACTTGGAAAGAATCATTTTAATTGAAGCAGCTATTCCCAAGCCTAAATCCCATATGCTCTTGTAACCTCAGAATGTTCAGTTCATTCTTGTCAACTACTTTCTCCTCTGATATGGCCTAAATATGCCACTTAAGTAAGAACTGCTTAACAGGAGCTACTTGGGGACGATGTGTGAATCCTGAGAGGTGAGTCTGTGCAGAGAATTTGGTAATCATGGCAGGCCAGCTGGCAGATGATTTTGAGGCCCACAAAATCTTTTGCACTTCCTCCTTTGTGAACGTCCTTCTTTCCGAAAAGTGATATTTCTCTCCCGCATGCGTGAAGTTGGCTTTGTTTATTCGTGCACTCGTTCATTCCAGAAATATTTATGAAATGCTTGCTGTGTGCCAGGCATTATGGAACGAAGGGTGTAGTGGTGAATCACACTGACACCGTCCCTACAAAGTTGGAACTTAATATCGCAGGGAAAGAGAGAATTTGTGCAGGTAATTACAAGTGTGAATCAAGCAATGAAAAGAGAAACAGCGGGTGCTGTGGAAGCATGACCTAACATCATGAATGAGCAATGAGGGCAGAAGAGGATTTCTACCTAGCTTTTAAAAAACAGACATATTTATTTTTAATTGGAAGATAATTGTTTTACAATATCGTGTTAGTTTCTGCCATACAACAACGTGAATTGGCCATAGGCATACAAATGTCCCCTTCTTCCTGAATCTCTCTCCTGCCTCCTACTCCAACCAACCCTCTATGTTGTCACCAGCAAATTCACCCTGGCTGTCTGTTTTACGTATGATAATGTATATGTTTCAATGCTATTTTCTCTATTCATCCCATACCTTCCTACCCTGCTCTCTACGTCACCAGCAAATTCACCCTTTTGCTTTTTCTGTTTTACGTATGATAATGTATATGTTTTCATAGTGACAATACTTGGGAATATCTTTCTTGTCCCTTACTTTTAAAGTATTGAGTGGTTTGTAAACCACTGATGGACCCATCCAGGCTTCTGTGTAAACTGGACTTCTGCTTGATCTTAATTGAAGCACTGTGAGACTGAGGAAGGAATCATTGATATTTCAGAAACCCATAGCTTTTAGAAAAGAAACTTTCTCTCCAAAAGTAATTATGGAAATGTCATAAAAAGGTGAAAGATTTTCTAGGAGAGTCAGACATAAAAATTACATTTTGCAAATTGTACTTGGAAAGAATCATTTTAATTGAAGCAGCTATTCCCAAGCCTAAATCCCATATGCTCTTGTAACCTCAGAATGTTCAGTTCATTCTTGTCAACTACTTTCTCCTCTGATATGGCCTAAATATGCCACTTAAGTAAGAACTGCTTAACAGGAGCTACTTGGGGACGATGTGTGAATCCTGAGAGGTGAGTCTGTGCAGAGAATTTGGTAATCATGGCAGGCCAGCTGGCAGATGATTTTGAGGCCCACAAAATCTTTTGCACTTCCTCCTTTGTGAACGTCCTTCTTTCCGAAAAGTGATATTTCTCTCCAGCATGCGTGAAGTTGGCTTTATTTATTCATGCACTCATTCATTCCACAAATATTTATGAAATGCTTGCTGTGTGCCAGGCATTATGGAACGAAGGGTGTAGTGGTGAATCACACTGACACCGTCCCTACAAAGTTGGAACTTAATATCGCAGGGAAAGAGAGAATTTGTGCAGGTAATTACAAGTGTGAATCAAGCAATGAAAAGAGAAACAGCGGGTGCTGTGGAAGCATGACCTAACATCATGAATGAGCAATGAGGGCAGAAGAGGATTTCTACCTAGCTTTTAAAAAACAGACATATTTATTTTTAATTGGAAGATAATTGTTTTACAATATCGTGTTAGTTTCTGCCATACAACAACGTGAATTGGCCATAGGCATACAAATGTCCCCTTCTTCCTGAATCTCTCTCCTGCCTCCTACTCCAACCAACCCTCTATGTTGTCACCAGCAAATTCACCCTGGCTGTCTGTTTTACGTATGATAATGTATATGTTTCAATGCTATTTTCTCTATTCATCCCATACCTTCCTACCCTGCTCTCTACGTCTGCATCTCCATTGTTTCCCTGCAAATAGGTTCATCAGTACCATCTTTTTAGATTTCATGTATGTGTGCTAATATATGATATTTTTCTCTTTCTGGCTTACTTCACTGTATGAATAGACTCTAGGCTCATCACTTCTCACTCAGTCTTTTGGCTAAGGCCAAGTGCAGCTTTTTTTTGTTTTTAAAGTGAGTTTTATTTTAATTAATTAATATATTTGGTTGTACTGGGTCTTAGTTACAGCACTCAGGGGCTTGTGGCATGGAGGATCTGTTTTCTTTTTCTTTTTTTTTCAAGTTGCCACACACAAACTCTTAGTTGCATCATGTAGGATCTCATTCCCTGACCAGGGATCAAACCCAGGCCCTGTGTGTTGGGAGCATGGAGTCTTAGCCACTGGACCACCAGGGAAGTCCTCTACCTAGTTGTTTTGAGGGATGAGTCATTAGCATTTGTCTCTTAGGATTATCACATTGGGATAGATGAAGAATCGATATGGGCTATATCTGTGATGCTAATACTCCTGGGTGAGGAGTATTACCTGTCTGATGAGACTTGATTTGTTCGTTTTGACCTTCATTAAATATGACCATTGTGTGAGTTGACTTGATATGGTTGATTCCCCACTTAAACAATAAATTTTCCTCCTGGGTGCAGTGATGGGGACTGCATCTAGAAGAGCGACTATGGGCTTGGAGAATGCATCTAGAAGATTGTGGGCTTGGAGAAGAATATGTGGTGGTGTCACATTTAGAAAGTACTCACCATGACAAAACAGGCAGCCTGGCTCTGATATTCCTAGAGGCCATATTGTTCAGCATAGTGATCCATTGCTTTTCACTTTGCTACTGACTTTTTTCTTCTATTTTATCATTGCCATCAGGTCATTAGTCAGTTCTATAAAAATTGACATTAGTGCATCAGTAAATAATTTTAACTTTTTCATTTTTTTTTATCACAAAATTCCTTACATATGTTCATTTTGATCTTTTGGTTTTTTTTCTTGCCTTTTAAAAATTAAAGTGCAATTGATTGATAGTGTCTCAGGTGTACAGCGAAGTGATTCAGTTATTCAGATATATGTGTGTGTGTTAACGTTGTTCAATTGTGTCCAACTCTTTGCAAACCTATAGACTGCAGCCTGCCAGGCTCCTCTATTCATGGCAGTTGGGTTGCCATTTCCTTCTGTAGGGAATATTCCTAACTCCTAGGGATTAAACCCATGTCCCCTGCATTGACAGGTAGATTCTCTGCCACTGACTTGCCAGGGAAGCCTTGACCACATCTCTGGCACCTGGCAAAGACTCCTCTTGGCTAGTAGCTCCAGTGACCTTGTCTGTGAACCGAAATTTGGCTCTATGTAGACAACCCTCATTAAAGACTTTCAAGACACTCCTCAGTTCTCATGACAGAGGGTGTAGTCCCAGCTTTTTATATACCTCCTAGCCCAGGCTCTGTAAAATAGGAATATTTGCATTTCAGTTTGCTTTCTATTCAAGAAGTGAGAAAGTTGAAGCTGGAAGGTACCTTAGACATAATCGAGTCCAAATTTTTAATTTTGCAGATAAGGATATTGAGGATCAGGGAAGGGTTCTTGGCTGCCTAAGAACACCTAGCTCACCTTGCATCTACTACATTTTGGTGAATATTAGCATCTTTCATGAAGAATTTCCACTGGTACCATTTACACCCTGTGTAATCTCATATATTCTAAATTTTAAATTATTTTTTGTTTGAGAATTGAAAGCAGCTACTGAACAGAAGTTTGCATATGCCTATATCTTTATCAATGCATGCATATTCTGTAGCATAAAAATGTCAAAAATCTATTTTGGGGCACTGCAAGAGAGAACTCTTTCCGGAATGACACTTGAACTGTTAAATATCATCTCAAATCTCATTTTGGGGACTATAACCTAAAAGCCTGGCACAAGACTAAAGTGGATTAAGGGTTGAAATTTTCCAGAGGCTTTGTCTCAGATCAGTGAAGTACTTCTAATCACTTTCTATCATTATCAAAACCAAAATGGCTTCTGAATCTCATGGTCCACCATCATTACTCAGAAGAATTGTGTACCGGGATTGAGAGAGTAATTGCTGACCAGAATTCCTGTTATCAAAACAAATTTAGAAGGGAAAAAAACCTGCATCCTTGACTTTATTAGGTTGCTGGATCATTTTTTACAAAGAAGGATAGGGACTCCTAATAATTTTTTTCTTTCTCTCTCTGATTTTCTAGAAGAAAAAAATGAATGCCAAGAACTCAGGGTTGAAGGTTTCAAATGTTTTGTGTTTATGATACCAAGCAATATGTCTGTCTAGTTGGAAAACACACCACTCTGTCCTGCCCCAGGAATGAAATCTTCATCTTTAATAAGGTGATTGGTCCAAGCCTAGGTAGATTATCTGTGCAAGGATTTTGGCAGGTAAATGCAAAACCAAGATCATCTCTACACCATTCCTTATGAAATTCCAAGCCGCATGACTAAGGACTCAGGCGTAAAAGTTTTGAATCGGTCTTTGTGAGAATTGAATCATCTCCATCAGAATCCTTAAGGAATTACAATAACAGTGATTCATTCATAATTCACAATTTCCATTATCTTCTTTCTACATCTAGTGTTGGGGGGGGGAATTTATGGCTTCATTTACATTGTGTTCTATGAATAATAGAAGAAATACAGTAAAGACCCATGGAAATGTTCTTGCTGCCGACGCAGCTTGGTGCACATCTGCATCACAATAACCTCCTTGCCTTTGTACAGAGCAGGATCTGCCAGCTCGCAGCTGCAGAGGGAACATTTCAAAGGGGCCATTCTCATTACATAGAGTCTTCTCTTTCTTTGAACTTCAAAGTAGAAGGAGGAGACCTAAAATGATATTGGATAGGTAAGTTGTGAAATTGTAACTTCAGGTAGAAAATATCTTCCATGATGTGTCTGGGGAAACATAGCCATCCAGCAGAGCAAATATGTTTGTTCAGAGTGATATCTGGCTGGCAGGCAGGAACACAGTTAATCTTAAGATTTCTTTGAGCTGCTGGGGCCTTGAAGATAATCTAGCTCAAAGCCCTCCTTTTGTGGAGGTGGCGAAACCAAGACATAGAGAAAGACAGTGACTTATTTAAGGTCATACAGTACAGGGAGGGCCAGGAACACAGATCGCCCCCAACCCCCTTGGTCCAGGGTTCTTTCCAAACACCCTGCTACCTTTGTTTTAAACACAAAGCACCTGGCTTTGTGACATAGTAATAAAGCTAGCAGTAATCTTCTTGGTGAGGGATTTTAAAACAGGAAGCAAAGACGTTTTCAAGGATTTCCGCCCTAAATAATCATCTCTCTCAATTGAAAATCTTCACTGAAAAACATTTTGAGATTTGAAGAAGGAAATCTGTCATACTTCTGCAATTAAGTAAATCTCATTTTTCTTCTTCCAAGGAATGACAACAAAGCTGATGGAAACCTTAAGACATTCAGCTTTCTCCCTCTGGGGTCTGGTAGGAGCCTGGTGCCATACTTTATCACTACTCCATTCTCAAAAGAATAAAAACCCACCCATCTATTTACAGAAAGGTTTGTCCTTTGAACCAGTTGTTTTCTAGTGACCAAATGGAACATGACCTAGCTAAACCAAACACTGTTCACATAATAGAGGTTTAATGCATTTTTTTGTTGGAAAAATTACATTAAAAAAATACACATTTACTTGGAGCTTGTTGGAGGCTATAAAGAATTGTTTCTAAAATCCATTATGTCCACTTTTCACTTTTCTGTACAATGCTGCCTCCTTCCACATCCCTCATCTTTTCTTATTTTGTTTTTGAAGAAAACATGGGTCACAGAAACTCAGTACATATGCATATAAAGGCATTAGGAAATTTTGTTTTGAGAAACTGTCGACTCTAATCCTTGCCTTTGTACAGAGCAGGATCTGCCAGCTCGCAGCTGCAGAGGGAACATTTCAAAGGGGCCATTCTCATTACATAGAGTCTTCTCTTTCTTTGAACTTCAAAGTAGAAGGAGGAGACCTAAAATGATATTGGATAGGTAAGTTGTGAAATTGTAACTTCAGGTAGAAAATATCTTCCATGATGTGTCTGGGGAAACATAGCCATCCAGCAGAGCAAATATGTTTGTTCAGAGTGATATCTGGCTGGCAGGCAGGAACACAGTTAATCTTAAGATTTCTTTGAGCTGCTGGGGCCTTGAAGATAATCTAGCTCAAAGCCCTCCTTTTGTGGAGGTGGCGAAACCAAGACATAGAGAAAGACAGTGACTTATTTAAGGTCATACAGTACAGGGAGGGCCAGGAACACAGATCGCCCCCAACCCCCTTGGTCCAGGGTTCTTTCCAAACACCCTGCTACCTTTGTTTTAAACACAAAGCACCTGGCTTTGTGACATAGTAATAAAGCTAGCAGTAATCTTCTTGGTGAGGGATTTTAAAACAGGAAGCAAAGACGTTTTCAAGGATTTCCGCCCTAAATAATCATCTCTCTCAATTGAAAATCTTCACTGAAAAACATTTTGAGATTTGAAGAAGGAAATCTGTCATACTTCTGCAATTAAGTAAATCTCATTTTTCTTCTTCCAAGGAATGACAACAAAGCTGATGGAAACCTTAAGACATTCAGCTTTCTCCCTCTGGGGTCTGGTAGGAGCCTGGTGCCATACTTTATCACTACTCCATTCTCAAAAGAATAAAAACCCACCCATCTATTTACAGAAAGGTTTGTCCTTTGAACCAGTTGTTTTCTAGTGACCAAATGGAACATGACCTAGCTAAACCAAACACTGTTCACATAATAGAGGTTTAATGCATTTTTTTGTTGGAAAAATTACATTAAAAAAATACACATTTACTTGGAGCTTGTTGGAGGCTATAAAGAATTGTTTCTAAAATCCATTATGTCCACTTTTCACTTTTCTGTACAATGCTGCCTCCTTCCACATCCCTCATCTTTTCTTATTTTGTTTTTGAAGAAAACATGGGTCACAGAAACTCAGTACATATGCATATAAAGGCATTAGGAAAGGTCTTTGTTTCCTGCAGAAGACTCACACAGTACATTCTGACTCTAATTTTATTAAGGTAATTCAGATATCATGTTAGTAGGGAGGCCATTTGTAGCTGAAAAGGGCACCTGATATTAGTAGGCAAAACACATACAAATTCAATAGGGCCGTGATTCACAGAGGCATATTCTCTGTGATCCAACATGTCTAATACATTTAGTCATGCACAATAAAAACCAAACAAAGGAATCAACCATTGGCCTTTCACTGCCTGCTTCCCACCTCAAGCCTGAAGGAATT
Organism: Tragulus kanchil; assembly: GCA_022376925.1. Lineage (NCBI taxonomy): Eukaryota > Metazoa > Chordata > Mammalia > Artiodactyla > Tragulidae > Tragulus > Tragulus kanchil. Next base: position 143,922,789 of record JAIOJX010000031.1, on the reverse strand, counting down.
CCCTCCAGTTATGCACACCCAAACCAAAATAATGTTTCTACTATCTCTACCCACCCTCCCCCCAACCCTTAAGTAGGATCACTCAAAGTGCATTTGTACAGACAGGGACAAGAAGAAGAAGAAGAAGAAAGAGTAGGTCACTTTGTTACCTTCTTACACTAAGGGCTTACACTGCCTGTTAGGAATAGAAGTGGGATTTGGTGGCAAGCTGATCTCATCATAAAAAGAGAATTCTAGTAGGTCCTAACAGAGAAGTGATAAGCTAACATTAGTCACAAACTTGAATTTCTGTAGTTTACAAAGTAACCAAGATCCAGCCTATTGCCCATTGCAGAAGTGTACCAGCTAAACTAAATTCAGCCTGACTGAGATTCTCCTTCAGTTCTTGGGTAAAGGCACACTGCCCACCAAATCTGCTTCATGCACACCAGGCTGTTGGTCATTCAGTCTAGAATAAGTTCTGTATATTAACCATAGGATGAAGATGGTTTTTTGATTTTGACGTGAACAGTTTTTGAGGGTACTAAGAATCTGACAGTCTGCTGGAGCTCAGTCATTTCCATAAACTCCCCCTAAGGTTGCCCCTCCATAATGGGATGGGGTATTGGGTTGTGGCAGATTAATTTATATGTACTTTGTTTCTGGAACTTGGTTCTTTTTCGTCTGGTCACAGAGACTCAAATTTTGTCAGTTTAACTCTACTCTGTTCTCGTCAAAAAGATGTAAAATAAAACTACTAATGCTGCCTCCTTCCACATCCCTCATCTTTTCTTATTTTGTTGTTGAAGAAAAGATGGGTCACAGTACCTCAGTACATATGCATATAAAGGCATTAGGAAAGGTCTTTGTTTCCTGCAGAAGACTCACACAGTACATTCTGACTCTAATTTTATTAAGGTAATTCAGATATCATGTTAGTAGGGAGGCCATTTGTAGCTGAAAAGGGCACCTGATATTAGTAGGCAAAACACATACAAATTCAATAGGGCCGTGATTCACAGAGGCATATTCTCTGTGATCCAACATGTCTAATACATTTAGTCATGCACAATAAAAACCAAACAAAGGAATCAACCATTGGCCTTTCACTGCCTGCTTCCCACCTCAAGCCTGAAGGAATTCCCTCCAGTTATGCACACCCAAACCAAAATAATGTTTCTACTATCTCTACCCACCCTCCCCCCAACCCTTAAGTAGGATCACTCAAAGTGCATTTGTACAGACAGGGACAAGAAGAAGAAGAAGAAGAAAGAGTAGGTCACTTTGTTACCTTCTTACACTAAGGGCTTACACTGCCTGTTAGGAATAGAAGTGGGATTTGGTGGCAAGCTGATCTCATCATAAAAAGAGAATTCTAGTAGGTCCTAACAGAGAAGTGATAAGCTAACATTAGTCACAAACTTGAATTTCTGTAGTTTACAAAGTAACCAAGATCCAGCCTATTGCCCATTGCAGAAGTGTACCAGCTAAACTAAATTCAGCCTGACTGAGATTCTCCTTCAGTTCTTGGGTAAAGGCACACTGCCCACCAAATCTGCTTCATGCACACCAGGCTGTTGGTCATTCAGTCTAGAATAAGTTCTGTATATTAACCATAGGATGAAGATGGTTTTTTTGATTTTGACGTGAACAGTTTTTGAGGGTACTAAGAATCTGACAGTCTGCTGGAGCTCAGTCATTTCCATAAACTCCCCCTAAGGTTGCCCCTCCATAATGGGATGGGGTATTGGGTTGTGGCAGATTAATTTATATGTACTTTGTTTCTGGAACTTGGTTCTTTTTCGTCTGGTCACAGAGACTCAAATTTTGTCAGTTTAACTCTACTCTGTTCTCGTCTGAAAGAAATAGATGTAAAATAAAACTACTAACTTTATTTTATTGGAGCAAAGAAGGAGTTTCTCCCTTAAGTGACACAGCACAACTGTTGTCTTTTTCTGGACAATTTCCCTTTTATTCTATTTTATGTGTGTACATGTTTATTTTGGGTGATGTAGCTTAAAGCAAGCAAAAGAAAACTTGTAGTTATTGCCTGAGAAGTCCATGTAAAATTGACAATTTGGAGGCTTAAGGGTAGGCTTCCCTGGTGACTCAGCTGACAAACAATCTGCAGGAGACCTAGGTTCGATCCCTGGGTTGGGAAGATCCCCTGGAGAAGGGAATGGCAACCCACTCCAGTATTCGTGCCTGGAAAATTCCATGAACAGAGGAGCCTGATGGGCTACAGTCCATGGGGTCACAAAGAATCAGGTGAGACAGAGACTTACACTTTCACTTTCAAGGGTAGTTGTAGAGTCCAGACAGAAACCCTGGCCATTGCGGTGTTTCTAGATCAGAGTTTTTAAGGCAGGTCCATTTTGTCTGCCAGGGGACATTTGCGAATGTCTGGAGAGGTCTTTAGTTGTCACACCTAGAAACCTGGGATGTTGCTATACATTATATGGTGCACGAGAGAGCCTCCAATGCAAAGAATTGCCCTAAGCCAAATGTCAACCATGCCAAGGTTGAGAAACATTGTTCTAGGTCAAGTGTCCTCTAGAATATTGTATCAATTCTGAGTCTAGTACTTTAATTCTTATCTTGCCAAGCTGGAGCTTGTCCTGGAGGGTGACTGGAAAGCGGGGTAATTGAAATGGTATCAAACATGATGAAGGGGGAAGGGACCAAGACTGCTGAATCCAGAGAAAAGAAGCCTCAGGAGGCCTGGAAGTGTGTTCCGCTCCTTCATGGATGAAGCTGAAAGATCTCCATAGGGACAGAGATTTTGGCTTAACATAAGGAACCCATTTCATTTTAAAAAAATTTTTATTGAAATGCAGTCAATTTGCAGTGTTGTGTTAGTTGTATTAAGCCTCAGAAGTAGAGCAAAATGATTCAGTTATACATACATAGAAAATGCTCAGTTATATATATACATATATTCAGCTATACATACATACAAAATATATTCTTCAGCTATACATACATATAAAATGTATTCTTCAGTTATACATACATATAAAATATATTCTTTTTTATATTCAGTTATACATACATATAAGATGTATTCTCTTTTTACATTCTCTCACATTATAGGTTAGTAATATACAGTTAATACAATTTGCTATGCTATAGAGTAGGTCCTATTGATTATCTATTTTATTTATAATAGTGTGTATATTTTACTCCCAAACTCCTAATTTATCCCCTGTCCTTTCCCCTTTAGTCAACATAAGTTTGTTTTCTAGGTCTGTGAGTCTATTTCCATTTTGTAAGTAAGTTCATTTGTACCACACTAGTTACAGGCAACCCTGGCTCTTTGAGAAAGGAGAAAAGGTGTTTCTAGAGGGCAATCAGCATCCTAAAAGAAAGAGGAGAGGAAGCGTGGAAACCATGCATTTCCAGTTTCTTCTCTCCTAGTTCCCTCATCTGGAACTGGGTGACAGAGGCAGAGACAGGCCAGAAGTCTTATGCTAAAACAGATCCCTTCTTGTGAAGAAAAAAAGAAAATTATGAGCCTCTTTTATTTCCTCAAAAACTTGATGAAAAGAAAAGATGATCAGGAGCTAGGAGAGAAAATTTAATTTTCTATGCTCACATTATAAAAAGTTTGAATATTAGATCTACCTTATTTTACCAGCTGAAGTACCTCTGATGAAATTATTGACTTTGATCAGAATATTCACTGAAGGAGCTCTGATTTCAAAGTCTTCTTCGTTCCCTCTACAGCATTTTCTTTAGAATGTTACTCATTATATTACAGTCCAATAAGATACCAATTGTAATCCGAACTTTCAAACAATTGTTTAACTAAGCCCAAGTTGTCATAGTACAAATACCTGTGGAATGCATTTTAATTGATATTTTATTTATTTATTTTCATCCATCTTTATTCTTCAGCCTGTGTGGGCCTCCCATCACAGTGGCCTCTCTCGTTGCAGAGCACCAGCTCTGGGCACATACACTCCCAGAGCGCTGGCTCGTCATTGGACACGCCCCTTGCACTGCAAGGCCGTGTCCTTACCCACTGGACCACCAGGGAAGCCCTGGAATGCATTTTAATTCAAATCTAGTCAAATACTCATAGCATGTCTGCTCACTGTATGGGGACTTTAGAGTCTAGAGTCCTATCCATGTATTTTTCTTTTTAGCTCTACATGATTGCTGTATGACTTTCGAGGTGGTTCAGTGGTAAAGAATCCAATGCAGGAAATGCAAGAGATGAGGGTTTGATTCCTGGGTCAGGAAGGTTCCCTGGAGAAGGAAGTAGCAACTCATTCCAGTATTCTTGCCTGTAAAATCCCGTGGACAGAGGAGCCTGGTGTGAATAAAAATGAGGCTGCAGTCTAGTCGTTAGGACTTTGCCTGGGCTAGGAACTAAGATCCCAGGGCTCAAACCTGGGCTGCCCTGGTGAAAGCTCAGAGTCCTAATCCCTGGACTGTCAGGGAATTCCTGTCTCCACACTCTCTTATAGCAGAAGTTGGGAGAAGGGATAGTTACCTTGGGAAGTGTGTAGTGAAGGACAGGGGGGCATAACAGAAGCTGGACTGTCATTATCCATAGAAGGAGGTCAGTGGACCATATGTAAATAAAGGAGTGATAATGAAGATGTTGTTTTGAGATATAAGGGTCAAAACACAAATAGTCTCATCATGGGTGACTTCTGGGAAGACAGTTGTGAAGCAAAGGGTGGAAGTTGCTGAGTTTTGTACAAACCGATACAGCTCTTTAATTCAATTAAAAATTGTTTTTCACTTAAATAAATTCTAACTGAAATAGAGTTGCTTTACAATGTTGTGTTAGTCTCTACTGTACATCAGAGTGAATCAGCTATACGTATACATATATCTCCTCTCTTTTGGATGTCCTTCCCATTTAGGTCACCACAATGCATTGAGTAGGGTTCCCTGTACTCTATCATATGTTATCACGAATGTGCATTTATATTTTTGATAGGTGTAACATTTTAAAAACGTCTTAGTGTTGTGCTTGTTGTATAATAATAAGTCTTCAATATTTAAGTCTTATCATTCATTTTATGATTCCTAGTATGTCAATCCTGAGCAGATGTGAAAGGCAGCAAGGAGAAATTTTCTTGATGCAGAACAATTCCATCTGTATGTTAAAGCTAAGTCGTTTTATTCATGATGATCTAATTGCTGAATTTCAGTGAAGATATTGAACCCTACAATACTTAGGGAAGTAAAAGGGAGAAAGCAAAATCATGTCATGGAATTCTAGCTCTGTGTCTGGGATGGGGTACTTTATCTCCATGATTTCATTTACCCTTAAGACCACTCTGCTGTAAGTGCTGTCATTTCCATTTGACAGTTGAGGACAGTTAGTCACAGAAGGAAAGTAAGTTGAAAATTGTCCTTTATCACACAGTAAGAGGCGGAATGGAGCTGGGAGTTAACTCCAGATTTAGGGCCAAAGTCCATACTTCCATCCTTACCATTCACAGTATCAAAAAAGTGTATTTAGGCAAGATCTTAAATGACAGTTTCATAATAGAATAATGAAGGAAATCTGGATCTTTGGAAGCTAGGTGTAACTGGCAAGGTCTAACTACATCTGTTTTCTCTTGTCTAAAACTGACCCCTAGGCTGGATATTCTGGAAGCTAACTCAAAGGGCTGCCCTTCTGTTTCTGCGGTTTGTAGAGCACCCAGTCTTGCCAACTCCAGACCCACTGAACTGTCCACTGTTTGCTTAATCTTTTAGATCCCTCCTGTGTTCTCCCTCCCTCTTGGTGAGATAGGCAAAGGCTGAACATAAATAGAGTCTTTCTTTTTTCTGTTCAAAATGTAGCGATGCAGTGGAAGCCAGCAGCTGGACTAGGAGAGTAGCATTGGGCTTAATTAAGTCCCTGGAGAACAAGGTGGTGGGGCAAAACCCTGAAAACAAGGGCCCTCCCTGCCCTATGATTCTTCTGACCTCACTCCCAGTCCAGATGGTCAGGACTAATATAATGGGACAACCAGTAACTTTAGGCATTCTTGCAGGTGTGTTTGGATAGATGCCCTTTGTGGAACATTTGGGACCTACGGCAAAGTGCTGTGTCAGAAAACGTGAAGGGAAGCGATGATGCAGTAGGGTTCCCTGTACTCTATCATATGTTATCACGAATGTGCATTTATATTTTTGATAGGTGTAACATTTTAAAAACGTCTTAGTGTTGTGCTTGTTGTATAATAATAAGTCTTCAATATTTAAGTCTTATCATTCATTTTATGATTCCTAGTATGTCAATCCTGAGCAGATGTGAAAGGCAGCAAGGAGAAATTTTCTTGATGCAGAACAATTCCATCTGTATGTTAAAGCTAAGTCGTTTTATTCATGATGATCTAATTGCTGAATTTCAGTGAAGATATTGAACCCTACAATACTTAGGGAAGTAAAAGGGAGAAAGCAAAATCATGTCATGGAATTCTAGCTCTGTGTCTGGGATGGGGTACTTTATCTCCATGATTTCATTTACCCTTAAGACCACTCTGCTGTAAGTGCTGTCATTTCCATTTGACAGTTGAGGACAGTTAGTCACAGAAGGAAAGTAAGTTGAAAATTGTCCTTTATCACACAGTAAGAGGCGGAATGGAGCTGGGAGTTAACTCCAGATTTAGGGCCAAAGTCCATACTTCCATCCTTACCATTCACAGTATCAAAAAAGTGTATTTAGGCAAGATCTTAAATGACAGTTTCATAATAGAATAATGAAGGAAATCTGGATCTTTGGAAGCTAGGTGTAACTGGCAAGGTCTAACTACATCTGTTTTCTCTTGTCTAAAACTGACCCCTAGGCTGGATATTCTGGAAGCTAACTCAAAGGGCTGCCCTTCTGTTTCTGCGGTTTGTAGAGCACCCAGTCTTGCCAACTCCAGACCCACTGAACTGTCCACTGTTTGCTTAATCTTTTAGATCCCTCCTGTGTTCTCCCTCCCTCTTGGTGAGATAGGCAAAGGCTGAACATAAATAGAGTCTTTCTTTTTTCTGTTCAAAATGTAGCGATGCAGTGGAAGCCAGCAGCTGGACTAGGAGAGTAGCATTGGGCTTAATTAAGTCCCTGGAGAACAAGGTGGTGGGGCAAAACCCTGAAAACAAGGGCCCTCCCTGCCCTATGATTCTTCTGACCTCACTCCCAGTCCAGATGGTCAGGACTAATATAATGGGGACAACCAGTAACTTTAGGCATTCTTGCAGGTGTGTTTGGATAGATGCCCTTTGTGGAACATTTGGGACCTACGGCAAAGTGCTGTGTCAGAAAACGTGAAGGGAAGCGATGATGATACAATCACAAAGGCTAAGAGGATATGTTTACTGCATGGACTTCTTACAAACATGTGGGCAGGATTGAGAGAACCCAATGAAGAATGATAAAGTGCCTCAAGTCAGTGTCAGAAAGGAGCTATGACCTCCTGTAAACCCGAAGGAACTTTGAAAAGGAGAATTCACCCGACCCTGGAGTACGAAAGATATATTAGAGAGCTGAGATACAGGTCGAGGGACCTAATCCTTTCCAACCTGCACTGTCACAGAATGAGCTCTGGAAATAAACACTCCAGTGTCTCTCTCCTCCTACCCTCTGATCACCTAGTGGTGTCCTCCCCTGGGTGAACCCAACTAGAAGCTACAGAACAAAGACATAGGTTAATAGAGTCCCTACAGGCCAATTTCCAAGGACACAGAACAGGGTGAAGATGGGTGGAGAATGGGTTTGGAGAGAGGGAAAAAAAAGACCATCCAGGGCTTCCCAGGTAGCTCAGTGGTAAAGAGTTTGCCTGCCAATGCAGGAGACACGAGCTCAATCCCTGATCCGGGAAGATCCCACGTGCTGCTGAGCAACTAAGCTTGTGAGTCACAAATATGAAGCCTGTGCTCTAGAGCCTTGGAACTGCAACTGTTGAGCCCATATGCTGCAACTACTGAAGTCCGTGAGCCCTAGAGCTCGAGTTCCACAAGAGAAGTCACTGCCACAAGGAGTCTGCTCATCTCTACTAGAGAGTAGCCCCTACTCCCTGCAACTAAAGAGCCTGTGGCAGCAGTGAAAACCCAGAACAGCCATAATTAAAAATAATTTAAAAAGATCATCCAACAGGGGTATAATAAAATGCAACAATAGTCACCCATGTTCCCCAGCTTGTGTGACGTGGGTGTCTGCCCCTTAGCTGTGCCTTGATGATGGCTTTGGCAGTCTTCCTCTCTTTGTGTGTCTTTGCCACACTGTAGATCCAGTGCTCCAAATGGTGCCAACTCCTCTCAAGGAGATGAGCACTCCTAGCGAGTATATTTTTATTGTGAAGACATCTGCACCTTCTTGCCAGCCAAAAATAACATATGGAAACATTTCCCACATTTTCACCAGGGGGCACTCACTCCTTTTCCATGGATGGCTAGCAATGTTTTTTTGGAAGTCTTTGCTGGCCAAAATAGGATCCTTTTTGTAGCCACGGTGAATAACCAGTATGGAAACATGTTCTCCACATTTGTCACCAGGGGCATGAACCTGATAAACAACAGGGCGAAGGAACTTTGAAAAGGAGAATTCACCCGACCCTGGAGTACGAAAGATATATTAGAGAGCTGAGATACAGGTCGAGGGACCTAATCCTTTCCAACCTGCACTGTCACAGAATGAGCTCTGGAAATAAACACTCCAGTGTCTCTCTCCTCCTACCCTCTGATCACCTAGTGGTGTCCTCCCCTGGGTGAACCCAACTAGAAGCTACAGAACAAAGACATAGGTTAATAGAGTCCCTACAGGCCAATTTCCAAGGACACAGAACAGGGTGAAGATGGGTGGAGAATGGGTTTGAGAGAGGGAAAAAAAAGACCATCCAGGGTTTCCCAGGTAGCTCAGTGGTAAAGAGTTTGCCTGCCAATGTAGGAGACACGAGCTCAATCCTGATCCGGGAAGATCCCACGTGCTGCTGAGCAACTAAGCTTGTGAGTCACAAATATGAAGCCTGTGCTCTAGAGCCTTGGAACTGCAACTGTTGAGCCCATATGCTGCAACTACTGAAGTCCGTGAGCCCTAGAGCTCGAGTTCCACAAGAGAAGTCACTGCCACAAGGAGTCTGCTCATCTCTACTAGAGAGTAGCCCCTACTCCCTGCAACTAAAGAGCCTGTGGCAGCAGTGAAAACCCAGAACAGCCATAATTAAAAATAATTTAAAAAGATCATCCAACAGGGGTATAATAAAATGCAACAATAGTCACCCATGTTCCCCAGCTTGTGTGACGTGGGTGTCTGCCCTTAGCTGTGCCTTGATGATGGCTTTGGCAGTCTTCCTCTCTTTGTGTGTCTTTGCCACACTGTAGATCCAGTGCTCCAAATGGTGCCAACTCCTCTCAAGGAGATGAGCACTCCTAGCGAGTATATTTTTATTGTGAAGACATCTGCACCTTCTTGCCAGCCAAAAATAACATATGGAAACATTTCCCACATTTTCACCAGGGGGCACTCACTCCTTTTCCATGGATGGCTAGCAATGTTTTTTTGGAAGTCTTTGCTGGCCAAAATAGGATCCTTTTTGTAGCCACGGTGAATGTTGAAATCGGTTCGGTCCTGAAGTCATTTCTGGCCAAACAACGTTTCTGTTTGAGATAATGTGACTGGCCTCAGAGCATGCCTTCTTAGTAAATGTTTAGATCCAACTTGTGTGTTTCATTTGGAATATGCTTTGGGTCTAAACACTGCCTTACTCTTCCACTGAAATGAACAAAACTGAGAAGAGATCCAGAAGATCATTCACATGCCTAATTTGCAATTGTACTTTTCAGAGCCCAAAGCCCAACCAATCGAAGCACATGAGCAAATCCTCTCTTTGGGGATTGCCTTTGTCACCCATCTTCACGATTCACGCTGATGAATAAATGGAGGCTTCCTGGGGGAAACATGTTTTCTCAAGAATGAATTCTCCCGAACAGAAAGGCATTTGTTTGGTATCATATCAATCCTACTCAGCTATTAGGTATGAAAGTGACATACTCTTTGTCAAGTAAACCGTGCACATGATAGAGTAATAAGGTTATGTTTAAGAGTAGGTGGGAGGCCTCAGATACATATTTCTAAGAATCTTCTTAGAAGTGCAGATCATGTTTGTGATGATAAAAATAATTACAGCTCTGATTCTTTTTAGGTGAGCATTATAACTACAGGGAAATATAAAGCTATATTAAAATGTGTAGAATGAACAACAATAGGAAAAATTGATTCCTATTTATCAGAGTCTTGTTAATAGAGACTATATGGTTTATCATGAAATCAGTCAATCAAAGGGATGGATTAAATTTTGCTTCTTCAGATGAAAAGAAGAGAGCTTATCCTTAAATCTGGAGACTGTATGGTGGAATGAATAAGAACAAAAGTTTTGGCATAAAATCAATCTGAATTTGAGTCCTGGAATTTTATCACTGAGAAGTTTCTGTAGATCCGAGTCAGGGAAACACTCCTAGCGAGTATATTTTTATTGTGAAGACATCTGCACCTTCTTGCCAGCCAAAAATAACATATGGAAACATTTCCCACATTTTCACCAGGGGGCACTCACTCCTTTTCCATGGATGGCTAGCAATGTTTTTTTGGAAGTCTTTGCTGGCCAAAATAGGATCCTTTTTGTAGCCACGGTGAATGTTGAAATCGGTTCGGTCCTGAAGTCATTTCTGGCCAAACAACGTTTCTGTTTGAGATAATGTGACTGGCCTCAGAGCATGCCTTCTTAGTAAATGTTTAGATCCAACTTGTGTGTTTCATTTGGAATATGCTTTGGGTCTAAACACTGCCTTACTCTTCCACTGAAATGAACAAAACTGAGAAGAGATCCAGAAGATCATTCACATGCCTAATTTGCAATTGTACTTTTCAGAGCCCAAAGCCCAACCAATCGAAGCACATGAGCAAATCCTCTCTTTGGGGATTGCCTTTGTCACCCATCTTCACGATTCACGCTGATGAATAAATGGAGGCTTCCTGGGGGAAACATGTTTTCTCAAGAATGAATTCTCCCGAACAGAAAGGCATTTGTTTGGTATCATATCAATCCTACTCAGCTATTAGGTATGAAAGTGACATACTCTTTGTCAAGTAAACCGTGCACATGATAGAGTAATAAGGTTATGTTTAAGAGTAGGTGGGAGGCCTCAGATACATATTTCTAAGAATCTTCTTAGAAGTGCAGATCATGTTTGTGATGATAAAAATAATTACAGCTCTGATTCTTTTTAGGTGAGCATTATAACTACAGGGAAATATAAAGCTATATTAAAATGTGTAGAATGAACAACAATAGGAAAAATTGATTCCTATTTATCAGAGTCTTGTTAATAGAGACTATATGGTTTATCATGAAATCAGTCAATCAAAGGGATGGATTAAATTTTGCTTCTTCAGATGAAAAGAAGAGAGCTTATCCTTAAATCTGGAGACTGTATGGTGGAATGAATAAGAACAAAAGTTTTGGCATAAAATCAATCTGGATTTGAGTCCTGGTCACATCATTTCTTATCACTGAGACCTTGGGGAAAGTGTTTAACCCCTGGAACCTTAATTTTCTAATATATAAAATGGGGGACATGATGGTATCTACTTAATAGATGGATGTCAAGATTAAAAAGCACCAGTTAAGTGTCTCGCACGTAAAAACATTCAGTATTTCATGGATATTGTCATTATCTTTATAATAAAATGATTGCATTAGAAATTTAGAGATAACAAATAATAAAGAAATCATCACATGGGTTGAAATAATTCATTGCTGAACTTTTTTCCCCCCAATTAACTTTAGTAGCCAGCCATGGTAGTGCTAATTAGTTATTTAAAAAACAACAGCTGTTTGAATGGAGTTACTGTCATAAAGCATAGGCTTCCAGAGCTGGAAGGACTAACAGATTCATCTCATCCAAACTTCTTTTAAGATGAAGGGAGTTATTTAAAAAAATCTTCAAAGTAAATCTGGTTTGTCTGCATAGCCATAAATTGAAAGTATAGGCAAATAATTGCAGTTCCTTCTGGATTTAAAAACTGTAATTTATGTGTTACCTCTTTCCTGAAAAGTCAACGAGAGAAAGAATGATTTCTTTTTATTTGCTGTATTTCAGTTGATTACCAAGTTCATTTTCACTGCTTTCTCTAGGCTTTGGAAACATGCTTGGGATTCTCTAAATTTAGGTTTTAATGGAACCTGAAAAATGAAATTCGATTAAAGAAATCTTTTATGGAGCACAGAGAATAAACTGAGAAGATCCAAGTTATCAGGACCATCAATGCTGGCTGATTGATCTGCTTAAATAGTGTTTATTCATTTGAACATACTCGTGTCCTGTAGCATGTTTTGGGAAGAATAAGGTTTTCCCGATTGATGATCATGCTTTTTTGTGCCTCTTGATTTCTGGGTTAGGAAGATCCTCTGGAGTAGGGAAGGGCAACTCACTCCAGTATTCTTTCCTGGAGAATTTCATGGACAGAGGAGCCTGGTGGTTGCACACAGTCAGGCATGACTGAGCAACTAACGCTACTACTATGGGCCAGATAAAAGCCCAATTGGCCCAGATGGTGTTGTCTTAAATAGATATGAATCCTGGCCTTGCCAATTTTTTGTACTAGTAAAAGCAAGAAGAGAACAATAGACTGGCCTGTGGCTGATTTTTTTTCTTCAGCATGACCTACTATGCCCAAGGTCTCACTTACCCTAATCCTATTTGGATTTTCAACTTGGCTGATTTGCCATGATATATGTTATGGAATCTACTCAAACTGATAAATTCATGTGCTGGATAGCACCAGTTAAGTGTCTACGTAAAAACATTCAGTATTTCATGGATATTGTCATTATCTTTATAATAAAATGATTGCATTAGAAATTTAGAGATAACAAATAATAAAGAAATCATCACATGGGTTGAAATAATTCATTGCTGAACTTTTTTCCCCCCAATTAACTTTAGTAGCCAGCCATGGTAGTGCTAATTAGTTATTTAAAAAACAACAGCTGTTTGAATGGAGTTACTGTCATAAAGCATAGGCTTCCAGAGCTGGAAGGACTAACAGATTCATCTCATCCAAACTTCTTTTAAGATGAAGGGAGTTATTTAAAAAAATCTTCAAAGTAAATCTGGTTTGTCTGCATAGCCATAAATTGAAAGTATAGGCAAATAATTGCAGTTCCTTCTGGATTTAAAAACTGTAATTTATGTGTTACCTCTTTCCTGAAAAGTCAACGAGAGAAAGAATGATTTCTTTTTATTTGCTGTATTTCAGTTGATTACCAAGTTCATTTTCACTGCTTTCTCTAGGCTTTGGAAACATGCTTGGGATTCTCTAAATTTAGGTTTTAATGGAACCTGAAAAATGAAATTCGATTAAAGAAATCTTTTATGGAGCACAGAGAATAAACTGAGAAGATCCAAGTTATCAGGACCATCAATGCTGGCTGATTGATCTGCTTAAATAGTGTTTATTCATTTGAACATACTCGTGTCCTGTAGCATGTTTTGGGAAGAATAAGGTTTTCCCGATTGATGATCATGCTTTTTTGTGCCTCTTGATTTCTGGGTTAGGAAGATCCTCTGGAGTAGGGAAGGGCAACTCACTCCAGTATTCTTTCCTGGAGAATTTCATGGACAGAGGAGCCTGGTGGTTGCACACAGTCAGGCATGACTGAGCAACTAACGCTACTACTATGGGCCAGATAAAAGCCCAATTGGCCCAGATGGTGTTGTCTTAAATAGATATGAATCCTGGCCTTGCCAATTTTTTGTACTAGTAAAAGCAAGAAGAGAACAATAGACTGGCCTGTGGCTGATTTTTTTTCTTCAGCATGACCTACTATGCCCAAGGTCTCACTTACCCTAATCCTATTTGGATTTTCAACTTGGCTGATTTGCCATGATATATGTTATGGAATCTACTCACTGAAAATATGTTTCCCCTGGTGTCTCATATGATAAAGAATCTGCCTGCAATGTGAGAGACCCTGATTTGATCCCTGGGTTGGGAAGATTCCTTGGAAAAGACAATGGCTGCCCACTCCACTATTCTTGCCGGAGAATTCAATGGACAAAGGAGCCTGGAGGGCTATATAGTCCATGGGGTCACACAGAATCAGACACGACTGAGCAACTAACACTTTTCTCATATACCATCTGTCTGCTAAATGTCAAACAATGAGTTGAGTCAAAATTTTAGCATAATTTCACAGCCCAGTCCAGGAGAATTTTCTCAGTTGAAGATAATTTTTCTCCCTTCTATGAATCTCTAGTAATCCATTTATTCTGCTCTTATGGTATTTTTAGTTTCTTACATACATGATTGTAACTTCTTAATAAACATTGCTTTGTAATGTTGCAGTAATAAAATAGGAACATATTCTTGTCCTAAACTCTTTGCAATGCAGATGTAAATTGGAAAATAGAATGTCTCTCCATCCCATGACCTTCCTCATACTCTGAGGTATGGAGCGTAGCCTTCAGGCTGTTTTCCTATGCATTTGCACTATGAGTGGTTAGCCCCACTCTCTGTGGGGGCCTGGCAGATAACATAAATGAGTGACAGAGGTGGGGTGTAAAACAGTGGGGGCAGAGTGGAGGCAGAGGTGCTGGAGATGCGTGGGCAGTAGCTACCCAGTGGCTCCAGCCAGTTACTGTCAAATGAGGTGACAGGTCCAGTATGGAAAAAGCTTCCTATTTTTCAAGAGAAGCCTGAAATAAAGATTTTGAAGAATTTCCTAATTTTTAAATGATGACAATTAATTCAAATATTTTATAGTCAATGTTGAAGTTAGACAAAACACACCTGAAGCTTGAGTGGCTGGAGGAGAGCTGACATCTACTCTGATTTTCACCCTCCCCCACGATTTGCACACTATTGAACTATCTGTACTACTGCAAGGACCATTTCCATTATTTCCCCTCAGCTATTAGATTTTTCAAAGGCAAGCTCCTTTCCTTACTTTTTTTGGTATTCATTCCATGGAACAAACAACACACCTATCTCCAGACCACAGTTTCCATCAATCCATTGTACCCAGTAGGACCCCCAAACTGAAACCAATGCAAAAGCATGAACAAAATTCAAACCCAAACAGCAGGAACAATGAACAAAACAATGAGAACAACAAACAATAGCAAGTCAGCCTAGAAAAAAAATGTAATTCAGAACTTAGTGGTAAACATCACCTTTAAAGGTGTCACTCATAGTAGTCAATATAGGCATATTAATGCAATAACTTATGTGCATGCATACGTGCATGCTCAGTCATGTCTGACTCTTTGCAACCCCTTGGATTGAAGCCCACCAGACTCCTCTGTCCATGGGATTCTCTAGGCAAGAATATTGGAGTGGGTTGTGCTCTCCTTCTCCAGGGGACCTTCCTGACCCAGGCATTGAACCACGTCTCCTGTATATGTATGTACTTACACATAGTTTTTCTTCCCTCTGGGCTGTGAATTGCATAAAGTCACCACTGGGGTCTCTGACTCACTAGTCCAATGCCTAATATATACTAGGTATACAATAAAGTTTTACTTTCTGATTTTCGTATACCCAAAGTAAACGTTTACACTCACTTTTGCTTTTTTGAGTTTATAATTCAATAAAGTTTTTTAAATTTCCTGAAAATTTCGTATACCCATCGTGACAGAGGTGGGGTGTAAAACAGTGGGGGCAGAGTGGAGGCAGAGGTGCTGGAGATGCGTGGGCAGTAGCTACCCAGTGGCTCCAGCCAGTTACTGTCAAATGAGGTGACAGGTCCAGTATGGAAAAAGCTTCCTATTTTTCAAGAGAAGCCTGAAATAAAGATTTTGAAGAATTTCCTAATTTTTAAATGATGACAATTAATTCAAATATTTTATAGTCAATGTTGAAGTTAGACAAAACACACCTGAAGCTTGAGTGGCTGGAGGAGAGCTGACATCTACTCTGATTTTCACCCTCCCCCACGATTTGCACACTATTGAACTATCTGTACTACTGCAAGGACCATTTCCATTATTTCCCCTCAGCTATTAGATTTTTCAAAGGCAAGCTCCTTTCCTTACTTTTTTTGGTATTCATTCCATGGAACAAACAACACACCTATCTCCAGACCACAGTTTCCATCAATCCATTGTACCCAGTAGGACCCCCAAACTGAAACCAATGCAAAAGCATGAACAAAATTCAAACCCAAACAGCAGGAACAATGAACAAAACAATGAGAACAACAAACAATAGCAAGTCAGCCTAGAAAAAAAATGTAATTCAGAACTTAGTGGTAAACATCACCTTTAAAGGTGTCACTCATAGTAGTCAATATAGGCATATTAATGCAATAACTTATGTGCATGCATACGTGCATGCTCAGTCATGTCTGACTCTTTGCAACCCCTTGGATTGAAGCCCACCAGACTCCTCTGTCCATGGGATTCTCTAGGCAAGAATATTGGAGTGGGTTGTGCTCTCCTTCCCCACGGGACCTTCCTGACCCAGGCATTGAACCACGTCTCCTGTATATGTATGTACTTACACATAGTTTTTCTTCCCTCTGGGCTGTGAATTGCATAAAGTCACCACTGGGGTCTCTGACTCACTAGTCCAATGCCTAATATATACTAGGTATACAATAAAGTTTTACTTTCTGATTTTCGTATACCCAAAGTAAACGTTTACACTCACTTTTGCTGAGTGAATTAATATATTGAGTCAAATTTATCAAATGTTTCAAAGTTAAAAACTCCAAGTATGGTTAATTTATTTATAAATAAACATTCCATAGACCACTTGCATACATATTTTTCTTGGGAGCTACATCCTAACAAACCATCGTAAGTAGAAAATATCATGTTGAAACTGCATTGAATGCATCTAACTTACTGAACATCATAGCTTTGCCTGGCACCCTAAACATGCTCAAAACATTAGCCTGCAATTGGGCAAAATCATCTAACACAATGTTTCTTTTGTAATAAAGTGCTGAATAGCTCATGTAATTTATTGAATATTATACTACCAGTGAAAACAAGAATGGTTGTATGGGTACAGAATGATTGTAAGTTTATCAGTTGTTTACCACCATGATTGTGTGGCTGACTAGGAGCTATAATTTGCTGCCACTGCCCAGTATCACAAGAGAAGATTGTACCACATATGGCTAGCCTGGGAAAGGATCCAAATTCAGAATTTGAAGTATGGCTTTTACTGAATTTGTATTGCTTTTGCAACATTGTAAAGTCAAAAAATCATAAGTTGAACCGTTGTAAGTTGGGAACTGTCTGTACTTGAAAAATACTGTGTAAAAATAAACAATACAACCTGAGTCAAAGTATTGTACCAATGTCAATTT
The DNA here is from genome assembly GCA_022376925.1 of Tragulus kanchil. Classification (NCBI taxonomy): domain Eukaryota; kingdom Metazoa; phylum Chordata; class Mammalia; order Artiodactyla; family Tragulidae; genus Tragulus; species Tragulus kanchil. The sequence goes on along the minus strand of JAIOJX010000031.1, from coordinate 143,905,498 downwards.
TCTGGTTTTGATGACATTTATGGTTATATAAAATGTAATCTTTGAGTGGAATTGGATGGAGGGTATGTGTGAACACTGTAATATTCTTGTGATTTCATGTGAGTTTTAAATTCTTTCAAAATAAAAGAGTTATATTTAGAAAGTACAGTGATGCAGTCACTCTTTGCAACCCCTTGGATTGAAGCCCACCAGACTCCTCTGTCCATGGGATTCTCTAGGCAAGAATATTGGAGTGGGTTGTGCTCTCCTTCTCCAGGGGACCTTCCTGACCCAGGCATTGAACCACGTCTCCTGTATATGTATGTACTTACACATAGTTTTCTTCCCTCTGGGCTGTGAATTGCATAAAGTCACCACTGGGGTCTCTGACTCACTAGTCCAATGCCTAATATATACTAGGTATACAATAAAGTTTTACTTTCTGATTTTCGTATACCCAAAGTAAACGTTTACACTCACTTTTGCTGAGTGAATTAATATATTGAGTCAAATTTATCAAATGTTTCAAAGTTAAAAACTCCAAGTATGGTTAATTTATTTATAAATAAACATTCCATAGACCACTTGCATACATATTTTTCTTGGGAGCTACATCCTAACAAACCATCGTAAGTAGAAAATATCATGTTGAAACTGCATTGAATGCATCTAACTTACTGAACATCATAGCTTTGCCTGGCACCCTAAACATGCTCAAAACATTAGCCTGCAATTGGGCAAAATCATCTAACACAATGTTTCTTTTGTAATAAAGTGCTGAATAGCTCATGTAATTTATTGAATATTATACTACCAGTGAAAACAAGAATGGTTGTATGGGTACAGAATGATTGTAAGTTTATCAGTTGTTTACCACCATGATTGTGTGGCTGACTAGGAGCTATAATTTGCTGCCACTGCCCAGTATCACAAGAGAAGATTGTACCACATATGGCTAGCCTGGGAAAGGATCCAAATTCAGAATTTGAAGTATGGCTTTTACTGAATTTGTATTGCTTTTGCAACATTGTAAAGTCAAAAAATCATAAGTTGAACCGTTGTAAGTTGGGAACTGTCTGTACTTGAAAAATACTGTGTAAAAATAAACAATACAACCTGAGTCAAAGTATTGTACCAATGTCAATTTTCTGGTTTTGATGACATTTATGGTTATATAAAATGTAATCTTTGAGTGGAATTGGATGGAGGGTATGTGTGAACACTGTAATATTCTTGTGATTTCATGTGAGTTTTAAATTCTTTCAAAATAAAAGAGTTATATTTAGAAAGTATCTTCCCAACTTAATTGCAGGTAATCCTAAAATTCCCCAGCCGACGAATGATTTTGCTTAGTATTATTAAAATTGTCCTAAGGGTAAAACTATAAAATGGAACAGAAAATATCAGTGATTCTCAGACTTTGGGGATTCGTGGGACATTTTTAAATATTTGAATTTTGGCAGCCCTTTTGGAGTGATTGGGAGACTTAAAAGCATCATTTAAACCAATTGGGAATGATTACAGTATCATCAACCATGGTGTCACAACATCTTCCAGTGTTTATAAGGCAGTTAATGGTCACCCTTCCATACCACTCTGCGATTTGAATAGAATTGTTGAATGCTTTGATGATACTCTCTTAAGTACCCCAAAGTTCTTGCCTATTTGACCTCATACTTGACCCTTCATTCACAGATTTTGGACCATCCTTTATGTTTTCCTGCCTACTCAACCAAACTGTCCATCAAATAGACGTTGGTACAGCTGTATGCATTTTCAGTTGTGCTCCATTCAAAAAAAGTCACATTGGGCAGTCTGGTTGTCTCTCTGTGCCAGATCAATGGTTCCTTAGTATGCAATGCAGTAGATGAGAGCTATTGGTCTAGATACTACAGATAGAAAATCTACTAGTGTTCTTGGCTAAGGCAAATTATTTTTACAGAGCCCAATTAAAACTTTATGTCTTTAGTGGCTATTTTAGACTCTTCCTTTTCCTTTAACTCACCCTACACTATGTAAGCTAACATGATTTGTAACCTTTTTGTCATTTTGTAATTCTTCATTAAATCTACGTTTTCTCATTCTAGGAAGAACTTGTAAAGTTTCAAGAAGATAGGAGGACCATCTGCTACTTCTTTTTGTGTCACTTCTCCGTTGGCTCTTGAGTGAGTTCAATTCTATTCTATCTGTAGATTCTTTAAAAAGAACAGTGGGGAGATTTATCTAGATTAGGTGATTTAAATAAAGGCAAGAATACTTGAATCATGCCTACAGAAAGCTTGTGATTAAAAATTTTACCAACTGTTGTATAGAAGATACCATCTAGAGAATGAAAAGACAAGCCACAGACTGGGGAAAAAGTATTTGCAAACGACACATCTGAAAAAGGATTGCTATCCAAAATACACAAGTAACGCTTAAAACTCAACAATAAGAAAACAACTCAATTGAAAAATGAGCCCAGATACCTTAACAAATATTTCTCCAAAGAAGGTATACAATTGAAAGATAAGCATATGAAAGGATGCTTTACATGAAACATCATCAGGGAACTACAAATTAAAACAACAATGAAAAACCACGACACATCTATCAAAATGACCAAAAACTAGAACACTGACAATTCCAAATGCTAGCAAGGATATGGAGCAACAGGAACTCTCATTCACTGCTGGCGGGAATATGAGATGGTTACAGCTACTTTGGAATACAGCTTGGCAGTTTCTCAAAAAACTAAACATACACTTACCATATGATCCAAAAACCTCTCTCCCTAGAATTTACCTAAGGGAGTAAGAAACTGAGATCCACATCAAAACTGGGACAAAATATTTATAGCAGCTTTATTCATAGTTCCAAAACTTGGAAGCAACAAAGGTATCTTTCAGCAGGTGAATGAATACATACATGCATCCAGGCAATGTAATATTATTCAGAGCTAAAAAGAAATGAGCTATCAAGCCATGAAAACACTTGGAGGAAACTTAAATGTATATTACTAAGTAAAAGATGTCTATCTGAAAAGGTCACCTACGGTATGAGTCCATATATGACATTCTGGAAAAAGCAAAACTATAGTAGATGGTAAAAGGAGATGGTAAAAGATCAGTTGTTGCAAGGGGTTAGGGATGAAGAGGGGATGAACAGGCAGAACATAAAGAATTTTTAGGGCAGTGGAAATACTCTGTGTGATCCTCTGATGGTGGATATGTGTCATCATTGTTGTTGTTTTAGTCACTAGGTCGTGTTCAACTCTTTCAGAACCCATGGACTGTAGCCTGCCAGGCTCTTCTGTCCATGAGATTTTCCAGGCAAGAATATTGGAGTGTGTTGCCCATTTCCTTCAGCAGGGGATCTTCCCGACCTAGGGGTTGAACTTGTGTCTCCTGCCTGGCAGATGGATTCTTTATCACTGAGCCACCTTGGAAAGCCCATGTGTCATTATATACTTGTTGAAACCTGTGGAATATATAACATCAACAGGAAACCCTCACCAATGGAGGGTGTTGATAATGGGGGAGACTATGCACGTGTGGGGGCAGGGAGTCTAGAAGAAATCTCTGTAAGTTCTTCTCAATTTTTCTGTGACCTTAAAATAGCTCTAAAAATAAAGTCTTAAAATGCAGAAAAAAATTCTAGTCAATACACCCACATAACCTTCAAGAAAAATATTCTATAGTGATAATATTCACTTATTCCTTCAATAACTATTAGGGATCACATACTATGTGCCTTCCATTGAATGGACTCTGAAGATACAGGGAGAGCAAGACAGATGGAGTTCTTGCTTGCATGGAGCTCACACAGGATCTCTTTCCTCAATGTTACCCTAAAACCAACACATTTCAGTCTCAGAAATGTGGACTATGCACACACAAATGCTCCAGTACATATGTGCTTCCATAGGCCAATCCACCCATGTACAAGAAAGGGGCATGCTTGTGCCTGATGATATACATATCGAATTTGGAATTTTTAGAACATGTTCTCCAGCTGGCTTATCCATGCTTCTCATCTTCTTCATTTTGGATATAGCTTCAGGGCTTCCCTGGTTGCTCAGCAGTTCAGAACTCGCCTGCCAGTATAGGAGACACAGGTTCAATCCCTGAGTCAGAAAGATCCCCCTGGAGGAGGGCATGGATATAGCTTCATTTTTTTTTTTTTCTTTTCACATCCATCCCTTCCCATGGATATATAATAAAATGGTATCCAATTGCACATGCTGTTTATGAGCCTGCTTCTCAAAAACCCCATACATTATGGACCTGTTTCCAAGTCAACAAATATGTGGGTTTACATACACATTGGAGTCAGAAAGCAGTTCGCTCAGGCTCTAAAATCACACTGGTTGGGTTCATACTCCAGAATTATTAGCTGTGTGGATCTTGAGGAGCTGACTTTCTTCTGTAGTGCCTCTAGTCTGCCAATTGAGAAAGCAGTGGTGGTGATGTTTTAGTTGTGACTCTTTTTTTGGGAGGAGGGACAGGGCCCCTTCTATTTGTCTTTCATTTATCTGTTTTCATCCATCCCTGTTCCCCGGCCTGTGTGGGCCTCCCATCGCAGCTGCCCCTGTTGCTGCAGAGTACCGGCTCCAGGTGCATGCGCTCCAGAGCTCAGGCTCAGTAGTTGGACACTTTGGTCCAGCTGTTCCGCGGCATGTGGGATTCTCCCAGGCCAGAGATTGAACCGGCACCCCCTCCACCCAGCCCCCGAACTGCAAGGCGGTGTCCTTACCCACTGGACCACCAGGGAAGCACTAGTTGTGACTCTTACAACCCCTTCTACTGTAGCCCTTCAGCCTCCTTTGTCCATTGGATTTTCCAGGAAAGAATATTGGAGTGGGTTCTCCTTTCCTTCTCCAGGGGTTCTTCCCGACCTAGGGATCAAACTCGTATCTCTAGCATTGCAGGCAGATTCTTTACCACTGAACCACCATGGAAGCATCTAATTGGGATAGTAATATGACCTAATTCATTGTGTTGCTATAAGGATTAAATGAGAATGACTGTGAAGTAGAGTATAAGAACTTGATACTTTTAACTGCTTTTCTATAGTGATGGTTTTCAAACCTCTTTAAAACAACCTTGTAAGAAAACCTTTTGCAGAGCCGTACCTAAGTAAAGTGGTGCTGGAGAAGACTCTTGAGAGTCCCTTGGACTGCAAGGAGATCAAACCAGTCAATCTTTTTTTTTTTTTTTAAATTAATTTATTTTTTTACATGTATGTTCCCAGATCATTCATATGCATATCCCTGGACCCTCCCCCCACGCAGTTCCCCCCCTCCCATCCCTCCAGACCATTGCTCCAAGTGCAAACCAGTCAATCTTAAAGGACATCAATCTTGAATATTCATTGGAAGGACTGATGCTGAAGCTGAAGCTTCAATACTTTGGCGACCTGATGACAACAGGTGATCCATTGGAAAAGACCCTGATGCTGAGAAAGACTGAGGGTAAGAGGAGAAGGGGGTTGCAGAGGATGAGATGGTTGGATGGCATCACCAACTCAATGGACATGAGTTTGAGCAAGCTCCAAGAGATAGTGAAGAACAGGGAAGCCTGGTATACTGCAGCCCATGGACTTGCAAAGAGCTGGACACAACTTAGTGACTGAACAACAAAGTAAAAATACACATACACACACACACACCCAGTGAGGCTAGGAAGAGGGTACAGAGTGTCCAATGACCCTCTAGTTATTTCAGAAAAGTGGTTCTTGGATTTTTAGTGTATCTCATCACCAGATGGTGACCCTGATAGAAATACAGAGGTCCAGATCTGATTCTCCTTCAATGAACCTGGGCCTCTGTGTTCTTTATTACCTCCCTAAATGACTCTGGTCCATACAGAACTTGACAACTACAGTTCTACAATTCTCAGCAACACTTTCCAAGCCATGGATTCACATCATCACTTGTAATGGCCCCATAAATGTCGTAGAATGAATACAGATTGATGTAGTTAAACACTTCACTATTGATGAGTATTTTGGTTGTTTCCATTTCTTTTGCAGCTACAACAGTTGCTGCAGTAAATATTCTTACATAGCCTTCTGTACAAGTGTGAATGTCTGCAAGATAGATTTAGAAATAACCCAAACGTTCTTTACCAGACATCTAATTGGGATAGTAATATGACCTAATTCATTGTGTTGCTATAAGGATTAAATGAGAATGACTGTGAAGTAGAGTATAAGAACTTGATACTTTTAACTGCTTTTCTATAGTGATGGTTTTCAAACCTCTTTAAAACAACCTTGTAAGAAAACCTTTGCAGAGCCGTACCTAAGTAAAGTGGTGCTGGAGAAGACTCTTGAGAGTCCCTTGGACAGCAAGGAGATCAAACCAGTCAATCTTTTTTTTTTAAATTAATTTATTTTTTTACATGTATGTTCCCAGATCATTCATATGCATATCCCTGGACCCTCCCCACGCAGTTCCCCTCCCATCCCTCCAGACCATTGCTCCAAGTGCAAACCAGTCAATCTTAAAGGACATCAATCTTGAATATTCATTGGAAGGACTGATGCTGAAGCTGAAGCTTCAATACTTTGGCGACCTGATGACAACAGGTGATCCATTGGAAAAGACCCTGATGCTGAGAAAGACTGAGGGTAAGAGGAGAAGGGGGTTGCAGAGGATGAGATGGTTGGATGGCATCACCAACTCAATGGACATGAGTTTGAGCAAGCTCCAAGAGATAGTGAAGAACAGGGAAGCCTGGTATACTGCAGCCCATGGACTTGCAAAGAGCTGGACACAACTTAGTGACTGAACAACAAAGTAAAAATACACATACACACACACACACCCAGTGAGGCTAGGAAGAGGGTACAGAGTGTCCAATGACCCTCTAGTTATTTCAGAAAAGTGGTTCTTGGATTTTTAGTGTATCTCATCACCAGATGGTGACCCTGATAGAAATACAGAGGTCCAGATCTGATTCTCCTTCAATGAACCTGGGCCTCTGTGTTCTTTATTACCTCCCTAAATGACTCTGGTCCATACAGAACTTGACAACTACAGTTCTACAATTCTCAGCAACACTTTCCAAGCCATGGATTCACATCATCACTTGTAATGGCCCCATAAATGTCGTAGAATGAATACAGATTGATGTAGTTAAACACTTCACTATTGATGAGTATTTTGGTTGTTTCCATTTCTTTTGCAGCTACAACAGTTGCTGCAGTAAATGTTCTTACATAGCCTTCTGTACAAGTGTGAATGTCTGCAAGATAGATTTTAGAAATGTAATTGCTGGGCCCAGAATATGCATGCTTTAAATTTTGATAAATATGGTCCAATTGCCCTCTGAAAGGTTATATCAATTTACTCTCCTTCCAATAGCATTGGAGACGGTACCTCTTCCCTTACTCTATCATTTTTCTCTAGACTCGGGTTTTAACACTATTTATTTTAGGACACTGATGAAATCCACATGAGAGACAAATGGATCCATAAGCACACAACTGATTACCTTTCAGGAACAGATTCAGCAAGCCCACTGATACTTCCAAAATTTTCTTATCAGTGACCTCTTCCATCACACAGTCAAGGCCGCTAAATATATCTGCTTATCTTGGTATCTCTGGTGTATTCAGCATATAAGAAATTTTGCTGCTTCTCCTGGTTTGAGGCTGGATTTTCTATTTTCCATGAAAGAGGTTATTATTTATAGCCAAGAAATTCTGAAGTCAAAAAATATAATTCTCCTATTGTTGAGTTCCTGGATGCCTTTCTCTGATCAGAGCCGTATCTCTGAGTAACACATCACGGGAGTGACAGCTCTCTGGTGATTTAGGAGCCTGCCAGATCATTAGAGCATTACCAGTGTAAGGATGTATTAGTGTAACACATCATCAGCGTGTTATCGCTCTGTGATGAATTGCTCCAAATCAGAACAATGGCCTAAAGAAACTATGAATTCTTTTAGAGTTACAAATGAAATCTCTCCTTTTTCCAATAAGGCATAAATACATATGAATGTTCTTTTGGGGTTTCAAATCAGAGATGGGGTCTCCAGGCTAGTTACAGAGGTCCAGATCTGATTCTCCTTCAATGAACCTGGGCCTCTGTGTTCTTTATTACCTCCCTAAATGACTCTGGTCCATACAGAACTTGACAACTACAGTTCTACAATTCTCAGCAACACTTTCCAAGCCATGGATTCACATCATCACTTGTAATGGCCCCATAAATGTCGTAGAATGAATACAGATTGATGTAGTTAAACACTTCACTATTGATGAGTATTTTGGTTGTTTCCATTTCTTTTGCAGCTACAACAGTTGCTGCAGTAAATGTTCTTACATAGCCTTCTGTACAAGTGTGAATGTCTGCAAGATAGATTTTTAGAAATGAAATTGCTGGGCCCAGAATATGCATGCTTTAAATTTTGATAAATATGGTCCAATTGCCCTCTGAAAGGTTATATCAATTTACTCTCCTTCCAATAGCATTGGAGACGGTACCTCTTCCCTTACTCTATCATTTTTCTCTAGACTCGGGTTTTAACACTATTTATTTTAGGACACTGATGAAATCCACATGAGAGACAAATGGATCCATAAGCACACAACTGATTACCTTTCAGGAACAGATTCAGCAAGCCCACTGATACTTCCAAAATTTTCTTATCAGTGACCTCTTCCATCACACAGTCAAGGCCGCTAAATATATCTGCTTATCTTGGTATCTCTGGTGTATTCAGCATATAAGAAATTTTGCTGCTTCTCCTGGTTTGAGGCTGGATTTTCTATTTTCCATGAAAGAGGTTATTATTTATAGCCAAGAAATTCTGAAGTCAAAAAATATAATTCTCCTATTGTTGAGTTCCTGGATGCCTTTCTCTGATCAGAGCCGTATCTCTGAGTAACACATCACGGGAGTGACAGCTCTCTGGTGATTTAGGAGCCTGCCAGATCATTAGAGCATTACCAGTGTAAGGATGTATTAGTGTAACACATCATCAGCGTGTTATCGCTCTGTGATGAATTGCTCCAAATCAGAACAATGGCCTAAAGAAACTATGAATTCTTTTAGAGTTACAAATGAAATCTCTCCTTTTTCCAATAAGGCATAAATACATATGAATGTTCTTTTTCACCATGGAGAGGGCTTTAAATCATGTATTTTTGATCTTTTGATTATTCTTTGGTTGTTGTCTAGTTTGAGCTAGAGATGGGGTCTCCAGGCTAGTTAGGTTGGAGATTTTCTAGCTATGAAACTAATTACTTGTCCTTAGGGAAGGTGAGCATTCAGAAAAAAAGGTTTTCTTCACTGCGATACTTGTGGGGTATTTCTGTATATTTGTGAATAGGGGGCTTTTTCATGTGTGTCTTTGTTTTTAAAAGGGAATTCCTTGAAAGCAGAGACCATCTTTTTAGTAACTTGGTCAGTCACCACAGTATTCTTGCTGGGAGAACCCCATGGACAGTGGAGTCTGGTGGACTATAGTCTACAGGGTAGCAAAGAGTCAGACATGACTGAATGACTATGCACACACACACACGTATGAGGGGTGAGAGATGCTATGAACTCTCAATGCCATCAGCAGCAAAAAAAGACTTCTAAGGGAAGGAACAGAATCGAGTGACCATCATCTTATATTTTCACTCAAAACTGGTTAAAACCAGGAACTGTAGAATAAACCTAACTTGGGTTTGAATCCTTGCTAAGTCACTTTCTAGTTTGGGTGAGTGGCTTGACCTTTCTTTTCTTTTTTTTTAAATTTAGTCTCTTTTATTGGCTTTTTGTTTATTTATTTTCATCCATCTTTATTCTTTGGCCTGTGTGGACCTCCCCTTGCTGTGGCCTCTCTCCTTGCAGAGCACTGGCTCTGGGCACATGCGCTCCGGAGCGCTGACTTATCATTGGACACACTGGTCCAGCTGCTCTGTGGCATGTGGGATTTTCCTGGGCTAGGAATCGAACTGGTGCCCCTTGCACTGCAAGGTGGACTCTTTACCTAGTGGACCACCAGGGAAGCCCTAGTGGACGGACCTTTCTGAGCCAGTTTTACTATCTGTAAAGTGGAGATGCTGCTAGCAACTGTCTTGGAGAATTGTTGTGATGATTAGATGAGCTGTGGCTTGGAAAGGGCTACGATACAGTGGAGAAAAATGCTTTTGCTTTAACCAAAAAAGTAAGTGCCTGTTCCTACTTGTAATTGCTCCAAATCAGAACAATGGCCTAAAGAAACTATGAATTCTTTTAGAGTTACAAATGAAATCTCTCCTTTTTCCAATAAGGCATAAATACATATGAATGTTCTTTTTCACCATGGAGAGGGCTTTAAATCATGTATTTTTGATCTTTGATTATTCTTTGGTTGTTGTCTAGTTTGAGCTAGAGATGGGGTCTCCAGGCTAGTTAGGTTGGAGATTTTCTAGCTATGAAACTAATTACTTGTCCTTAGGGAAGGTGAGCATTCAGAAAAAAAGGTTTTCTTCACTGCGATACTTGTGGGGTATTTCTGTATATTTGTGAATAGGGGGCTTTTTCATGTGTGTCTTTGTTTTTAAAAGGGAATTCCTTGAAAGCAGAGACCATCTTTTTAGTAACTTGGTCAGTCACCACAGTATTCTTGCTGGGAGAACCCCATGGACAGTGGAGTCTGGTGGACTATAGTCTACAGGGTAGCAAAGAGTCAGACATGACTGAATGACTATGCACACACACACACGTATGAGGGGTGAGAGATGCTATGAACTCTCCAATGCCATCAGCAGCAAAAAAAGACTTCTAAGGGAAGGAACAGAATCGAGTGACCATCATCTTATATTTTCACTCAAAACTGGTTAAAACCAGGAACTGTAGAATAAACCTAACTTGGGTTTGAATCCTTGCTAAGTCACTTTCTAGTTTGGGTGAGTGGCTTGACCTTTCTTTTCTTTTTTTTTAAATTTAGTCTCTTTTATTGGCTTTTTGTTTATTTATTTTCATCCATCTTTATTCTTTGGCCTGTGTGGACCTCCCCTTGCTGTGGCCTCTCTCCTTGCAGAGCACTGGCTCTGGGCACATGCGCTCCGGAGCGCTGACTTATCATTGGACACACTGGTCCAGCTGCTCTGTGGCATGTGGGATTTTCCTGGGCTAGGAATCGAACTGGTGCCCCTTGCACTGCAAGGTGGACTCTTTACCTAGTGGACCACCAGGGAAGCCCTAGTGGACGGACCTTTCTGAGCCAGTTTTACTATCTGTAAAGTGGAGATGCTGCTAGCAACTGTCTTGGAGAATTGTTGTGATGATTAGATGAGCTGTGGCTTGGAAAGGGCTACGATACAGTGCCTAGTACACAGTAAGTGCCTCACACATACAACCACGGTGGCTGTTATTGTCATGATTTTGAAATTTGCTGCCAGAAAGGAAAAAGCCTTGATATTTTGACAGCTCATGGGGAGAGACTTGTGGGTCCACTGGTATTTTCAGGCCCGTAGCATTTACATTCCATGTTTCCCAGTTGAGCATTTTACCTTCTTTAAATTAAGATACTGTAGCACTCACCTTGAAAGATATACTTTCAAATGGAACATTCTAAGAAACCACAAGTATGTGGAGAGAATTCCCTTATAACCAAGTTCCAGATTTGATGAGAGAATTTGGAAGTGGTCATTAGTATGAAAGGCAGTCTGTGCAGCCTTAACGATGATTGGGTTTGTAGTAAATAACACCCAGGAGCTTCTGCTGTTGGTATGAGTATGAGACGGGCCCTGTGCTAAGTGTTTTGCTTTTGGTCCCTTCACTACTTGTATGCGTGCATGTGTGCTAAGTCGCTTCAATCCTGTCTGACTCACTGCAACCCCACGGGCTGCAGCTCGCCAGGCTCCTTTGTCCATGGGATTCTCCAGGCAAGAATACTGAACTTGCCACGCCTTCCACCAGGGGATCTTCCCAACCCAAGGATCGAACTCACATCTCTTATGTCTAAACTGCATTGGCAGGCAGATTCTTTACCACTAGCACCAGCTGGAGAAGTCCAATAGTCATAGGAGATAGGCTTTAATATCCCCTCTCAGCAGATGAGAAAAATAAGTTTCAGTGTGATCAGGGAACTTGCCCAAGGACACACAGCAAGAAATATGTGAAAGTAGAATCTCATTCAAACTTTTCTGATTTTAGAACCCAAGGTCTTAACGATTACAGGTTTTTGGAAAACACACACTTCACATTCACTGGATGGTTCTGTACATTTTGAGGTGTGCAGCCCACCTGGGGGCATTATGTGAAATAGATGTAAATGGAAAACACTTAAAAAAAAATTAACATCAGCAACTCAGTGGATAACAGAGTGGATAACAGAAGCACAGGTTACAGAGCTGTTAGCAGAGCCTGGCACTCAGCACAGCCTGAGTTCCCCTAATCCAGTGGAGCCTTCCAGAGAAAGCATTCAGGGCTGCACTTGACTTTGGGCACCCTCTGCAGCCCGCAGCTCATTGTGCTCAGCCTTTGCAGGAATGACATGCATGCAGAAGATAAGCAAAGATGGATTGTAAAAAGCATCCTCCCGCTTCTGCCCCCTCCCGCCTCCTTCCTCCTTCAAAGCAAATTGCAAAAGAACAGTTCTGTCCCGATCAGGCATTAAAATGTCATCACAGCACAGACTTCTGATCAACTTAATCCTGCAGCTTGCTGCCGAAGGCTGTGTGCATCATCATGTCAAACTCTGGGTTCTGAGAAAAAGCAATGATCTTCTGTGGCTACCAATTATTATTTTTTTTTAAGAAAACACATTCAAATTGAATAAACACATCCATGCCAGAAACAATGGTATCCATTACTTCAGGGAACTTTTAATTTCTGGGGGTCGATAGAAAGTAAATTCAGTGAAATGAGATTTTCCTGGTTGGTGGGAGACATGTTTTCTTTGGAATGGTTCGGGAGCCTAAGGAGGCCACTGTTTCCTTTGATTTTTTGATTTTTTATTTCTTTCAGTTGTTTTGGAGAACAATTTTCCCTGACATGTAGCTGGTTGTTTTATGGGTTTAAGAAATATATTGGTTTATTCATCTGTTGCAACTATAATAATATTGCCATTGGAGTCCAACTCGGTAATAAATCAGACCATTCCTTTCCACTCTATACAAATAATTAAAATAAAAATCGACTGTGCCAGTGAGTTTGTTCTACAAGCAGAATAGAATTGGGTACTATAAGTCTAGATATTTGAGTTGACACAGGACCGTATATCTTAAAAATAAGAAACCAAAAGGTGGGAAAATAAGACCTTATTTCATTACGTGCAATTTATAACATTTATCTTGAAGATAAAGTTGCCTTCCTCTGTTGCCTATTAACTAGGAGTCAGAATTGGAATACAGTGGAGGGCTTGTGGCATCACACCCTCTCCCCACTCCCTTGCCTCCATCCTCTCCCTGCTTTTTTCTTTCCTCTTTTCCTTCATCATTAAAAAAATGAGCTGAGGTTCGTTATTGGAGCTCTGGAAATAAGGGCCTGTTATTTATGCATGCAAGCTTACATGTCATCTACAGTTATATTCCTATACTACATTTTTTCCTGAAAAGAATTAAAGCAGCTTGCAAGAACACATAAATTCAAGATAAAATAAAAACGAGTGAGTCAGAAAAATTGGGGGGAAGGGAGAAATTGATTCAGAAGAATAAAATGAAGGTACGTGTTTGACCCACTCAAAGAATACTATGAAGGATGGGATATTTTGAGAGGAAGGCCATGCATTTGGCTTGGAGGCTTCTTTTGGATTAATGGTAATTCCCAGTAAACACAGATTGTGTCTGTGCTCGATCGCGTCTGACTCTTTGCAACACTATGGACTGTAGCCCGCCAGGCTCCTCTGTCCATAGGATTCTCCAGCCAATAATACTGGAGCAGGTTGCCATTTCCTACTCCAAGGAATCTTCCCAACTCAGGAACTGAACCCACATCTCTTGCATTTCCTCCATTGGCAGGCAGATTCTTTACCACTGGACCACCTAGGAAGATCAACCCCTAGATTAGAAACACATTAATGACTCAGGAGAAGCCAAAGTATACTTGTTATTGACATCAGAGAAGCTTTTCCAAGAGGACACTATATTTGAGGGGTTAGCGTCTTCCTTAAGAAACACAACCAACTAGCTGGGCTTTTTCTTGTACTTCCCCGAAGGCCAATGACACAGCACCAAACAGGAAAAACATTTCTGTGGGAGTCAGACATGAAGCCTAGACATGCAGTTTCCTCTTGCCCTTGCCTAGGCCAGGAAGAGATCATGACACACCCATGCAGTGGTGCTTAAACTTCATTGTGTATAAGATCCACCCAGCAAATTGTTAAACTTCCCATATACGATAGTAAGCAAGGTTATGCTACAGAAACAAACAGGCCCCAGATCTCATGAGCTTAAAACACCAAAGGTTAATTTCTTTCTCCTGCTACACAAACATGGCAAGTCCACTGGGGAAGTGGGTTGGAAGCGTGGGGTGGTGGGGGAGAGTGTCTGCTCTCTGGCTTTTGCACTCAGGAGTCCAGGCTATGGGAAGACCCATCTCCATGCTTCTTTCATGATCGTCTGGGCAGAAAATAAATCAGGGAACACTGCATACTGGCTCCAAAAGCTTCCATCTGGAAAATAGGCATGCTACTTCCCAAGTCCATTTCATTGGCCAAAATGATTCACCTGGTCATGGTAAACTTCAAAGCCGAGAGGAAAATGCAACCCAACCTTGGGCCTGAGAGAAGATAATCTCTATTACATATGAGAACCCCAGGTGCTTCTAGCACAGGGTCTTTGAATCATATTTTGAGAAGTAGTAGTCTAAAAAGTGGGGGTTTCCAAGGTGGCTGAGTGGTAGAGAACCTACCTTCCAGCACAGGAAACACATGTTTGACCCCTGGGTTGGGAAGATCCCCAGGAGTAGGAAATGGCAATGCACTCCAGTATTCTTGCCTGGGAAATTCCATGGACAGAGGAGCTTGGGCCACAGTCTATGGGGTCACAAAGAGTTGGTCACAACAGAGTAACTGAGTACACACAGATCTAGAAAGGAACAGTTTTTTTTTTTTTTTTTGAGCAGATAAAAGTTTATGTAGGGCCAAGCAAAGAGAAGTAGGAGATAGTCCTCAACAAGTGCAAACTCTAGTATGGTTTTGGGGGAAGAGCTTCTATAGGCAAAATCTGGGGGAGGAGGGCTGCAGGTCATTTGACTTTCTTCTGATTGATTGGTAGCATGGTAACGGTGTGGTGTTCTAGGAATCTCAGTCATCGACCTTCTGGCTCTGATCTCTCTGGAGCCCACAGGAGTCCATGTGTTTGTGCTCAGCCTGAAGTTATCATCTTCCACTCTGAGGAGGCAGTGTCTTACTTTCTGTAGAAGAACTCAGAGATTTGTATCAGATTGTTCCCTATATCTCCCCTGAGGGGGAATCAGGACCCTGCCCATCTGCTGCACTATTGTTTCTTGACTCCCTTGCCTTTGTTTCTGTATTACGGGCTATTATTTATCCTTCGGGAAATCTGCTATAAATATTTCCCTAAGTGGCCTTTAGATACCTGCAGATGTGGTGCATTTGTGGAAACATCCTGACAACACCTACCCTGAAGCTACTCTGTGGAAACACAGAGAGCTAGTCCTAAACCAGAAGATGTTTAACAGTCATTGTATTCTTGAGAGTGGAGAAGAAAATAGCAACCCACTCGAGTATTCTTGCCTGGGAAATCCCATGGACAGAGGAACCTAATGGGCTACAGTCCATGGGGTCAGAAAAGAGTTGAACATGACTTAGTGACTAAGCAACAATTCTTGAGAGAAGATTTGAAGAGTCTAATAAGGACACCTGTGATTTCAGGATAGCTCCCCTCCCAAAGGAAAGTAGACATGTTATCTATAGAATATCTATAGATTGGGTCAAGATTTTTCTCAATAAGTAGTTTTGGCTTTATTGTAATGCAATAAGGCCCCAGAGTTCCAGGGCATAAAGCAGAAGTTCTTAACTAGATATGAGAGAAGGAATCACCTTGGCTCTTTGGGGAAAAGTCACATGCTCATAAAATCTAGGCTGGTTCCTGGGCTTACATACTTTAAAAAAAAAAATAAAAGCTCCACAGGTGATTCTGAAGTACAGGCAATGATGGGAGTTCCCTAGTGGTCCAGTAGTCCCATGGATAAGACTCTGCTTTCTCAATGCAATGGGCTACATTTTAGACTCCACATTCTGCAAGTAAGAGTTTGAATGATGCAACTGAAAAAAAAAAAAAAAAAAGATTCCACATGCTGCAACTAAAGATTCTGAGTGCCACAACTAAGTCCTAGTGGAGCTAAAGAAATTAATTAATAAATTAAAAAAGAGAAGAGGTACAACCACTGAACTGAAACAAATGGAAACAGTTATAGATAAACAAACCCATTTTTAAAATGCTTCATTGTAATGCTAAAATGCTTAATTATTATTTTGCTTCTGCCTAGATTTTAAAAATGAAGGTGATGAACGAACACAGTTAAAGATAATTTGGAGGGTCCTGAAAAGGTAACATGAAAATTGTCATCCTGGTTTTCTAGAAGCACTCGCATTGAACTCTTCACCCATTTCTTCTGGTATTTACCACCAGAACTGTAACATACCATTTCTTTATCTGTCGTTTGTAGAGATGACTCAGAGTGGTGGATACAATTTCTATTGGATACATAGAAATATAACAAAGCCCACACATGGAATTTAAACTTTTCTAGTAGGTACATATTAAAAAGGTAAAAAGGAAACATGAAATTAATTTTAATAATACACAGTCTGCCTTCTATCATTGAAGGTTCCACCTCGACAGATTCAGCCAACCCCTGCTGGATTTCATGATTAAGATCTCTGATTGGTTGAATGGCAAATGTACACACAAATGAAGAGCCCACAAATACAAATGGTGGCTACACCACACCATTGAATCTGAGGGACTTGAACATTCCCGGAATTTGGTACTCAAGTGGGTTCTAGAATGAGCTCCCCACAGATACTGAGCGGGGAGGATAATTCTGACATGTTGTTAGTTTAATAATACATTGTGTTTAACCCTGTATATCCCCAAAACTCTCATTTCAAAATATATTTAATGTACAAATTATGAATGAGATCATTCACATTCTTTGATGCCATTATGTATTCTATACCTAGAGCAAAAAGCTGGGCATGGCCATAATTCTTTACATGTTGTTTAGTTTAATAATACAGGTTCTGGTACATACTTTAAAAAAAAAAATAAAAGCTCCACAGGTGATTCTGAAGTACAGGCAATGATGGGAGTTCCCTAGTGGTCCAGTAGTCCCATGGATAAGACTCTGCTTTCTCAATGCAATGGGCTACATTTTAGACTCCACATTCTGCAAGTAAGAGTTTGAATGATGCAACTGAAAAAAAAAAAAAAAAAGATTCCACATGCTGCAACTAAAGATTCTGAGTGCCACAACTAAGTCCTAGTGGAGCTAAAGAAATTAATTAATAAATTAAAAAAGAGAAGAGGTACAACCACTGAACTGAAACAAATGGAAACAGTTATAGATAAACAAACCCATTTTTAAAATGCTTCATTGTAATGCTAAAATGCTTAATTATTATTTTGCTTCTGCCTAGATTTTAAAAATGAAGGTGATGAACGAACACAGTTAAAGATAATTTGGAGGGTCCTGAAAAGGTAACATGAAAATTGTCATCCTGGTTTTCTAGAAGCACTCGCATTGAACTCTTCACCCATTTCTTCTGGTATTTACCACCAGAACTGTAACATACCATTTCTTTATCTGTCGTTTGTAGAGATGACTCAGAGTGGTGGATACAATTTCTATTGGATACATAGAAATATAACAAAGCCCACACATGGAATTTAAACTTTTCTAGTAGGTACATATTAAAAAGGTAAAAAGGAAACATGAAATTAATTTTAATAATACACAGTCTGCCTTCTATCATTGAAGGTTCCACCTCGACAGATTCAGCCAACCCCTGCTGGATTTCATGATTAAGATCTCTGATTGGTTGAATGGCAAATGTACACACAAATGAAGAGCCCACAAATACAAATGGTGGCTACACCACACCATTGAATCTGAGGGACTTGAACATTCCCGGAATTTGGTACTCAAGTGGGTTCTAGAATGAGCTCCCCACAGATACTGAGCGGGGAGGATAATTCTGACATGTTGTTAGTTTAATAATACATTGTGTTTAACCCTGTATATCCCCAAAACTCTCATTTCAAAATATATTTAATGTACAAATTATGAATGAGATCATTCACATTCTTTGATGCCATTATGTATTCTATACCTAGAGCATCTCTCCTTCTTCCCTAATCACTATTTCACTGATCTGTGTGGCTACTGGCCACTGTACAGACTTAGCTTTGATGCAGGTTAAGAATATAAGAACCAGTTATTCTGAAGAGTTTTCAAAGGCAGTGCTCAAATGTAGAATAACCCACAATAGGAAAATGGCTGTGTTGAAATCAGATGTTGCTTCCGTAGATTATAGGACTCTCTCTCGACATGTGCTTTGAAAGGTGTTCTGAGACTTAGCCCAGTTGAGAAGGAAATGGGTATAAAGTTGAATTTTTTTTCCCATTATTCTTTAGTTTTTTGGAATGGGGATTAACATTTAGAAGAAAAATGAGACAGGTGGTACTGCGGTGTCCAATTTATAAGACTAAAGCCACAAAAATGACAAAGGAAAACAAATCGCAAGGATCAAGGCTTACTAGCTGGCTGACGTTTTGAGCAAATCTGGGGACATGATCTCCTTGGCATCACTGACTCAATGGACATGAGTTTGGGCAAGCTCTGGAAGATGGTGAAGGACAGAGAAGCCTGGTGTACCACAGTCCATGTGGTCACAAAGAGTCAGACATGACTGAGCAACTGAACTGAGCTGATCTCCTCCTCTGGGGATGTGTTACCTTAGGATGTTTAATCAACTGTTAACATGTTAACATTACCCTCACCATCAGAGAGTCACATGCATTTTAGAAGTTCTGTGAAATTAATCTTCGGTTTGTCTTTCCAGCTCCTTACATCCATTTTTCCTTTCTTCTAGCAAATCATCCCATGGTGACTCACCCTGTTCTCCTCTCTCGACATGTGCTTTGAAAGGTGTTCTGAGTTGCAGTGCTGAAACACCTGATCTGGTCTGGCCACTCAGAGAATTTCAGTCCTCTGGTCACAGTCATCAGGTCAGGGTGAGTACTTTAAAGTCAAACTCATTATATTCATTTAGAGACATCTTATAGCTTCCCTGGTGGCTCAGACAATAAAGAGCATGCCTGCCCTGTAGGAGACCAAGTTCAATTCTTGGGTCAGGGAAGATCCCCTGAGAAGCAACCCACTCCAACATCTTGGGGTGTTTTCCTGAGCAAGTGATTTCCCTGGGCTTGAATCTAGAAGAATGTGGTTAAAAAAATCCAGTTAATTTAATTTAATTTTTGGCTGTGATGGTTCTTTGCTGCAGTGCATAGGCTTCTCACTGCAGTGGCTTCTTTTGCTATGAAGTATAGTGTTTAGGGCTGCAGGATCAGTCATGGCTGGCACATGGCCTTAATTTCTCCAAGGCATATGGGATCTTTTGAACCTGTGTCTGTGCCATTGGCAGACAGGTTCTTAACCACTGGATCACCAGGGAAGCTTCTCTCTCTCTCTTTTAATGTAATTTATTTGGTTGTGCCAGATCTTAATTGCAGCATGTGAACTCTTAGTTGTATGTGGGATCTAGCTCCATGACCAGGATTAGAATCTGGGCTCCTGCAATGGGAGCACAGAATCTTAACCACTGAACCACCAAGGAAGTCCCAGAAAGATTTATCTTGAAGTGACCAGGGTCAGCCTATGAAGCCTGGGAATGAGGCACACATAATGGGTAGAAGATGTTGACAGAGGTAAAATCGGAAAACAAATCGGGATCAAGGCTTACTAGCTGGCTGACGTTTTGAGCTCCTTTGGCATTACTGACTCAATGGACATGAGTTTGGGCAAGCTCTGGAAGATGGTGAAGGACAGAGAAGCCTGGTGTACCACAGTCCATGTGGTCACAAAGAGTCAGACATGACTGAGCAACTGAACTGAGCTGATCTCCTCCTCTGGGGATGTGTTACCTTAGGATGTTTAATCAACTGTTAACATGTTAACATTACCCTCACCATCAGAGAGTCACATGCATTTTAGAAGTTCTGTGAAATTAATCTTCGGTTTGTCTTTCCAGCTCCTTACATCCATTTTTCCTTTCTTCTAGCAAATCATCCCATGGTGACTCACCCTGTTCTCCTCTCTCGACATGTGCTTTGAAAGGTGTTCTGAGTTGCAGTGCTGAAACACCTGATCTGGTCTGGCCACTCAGAGAATTTCAGTCCTCTGGTCACAGTCATCAGGTCAGGGTGAGTACTTTAAAGTCAAACTCATTATATTCATTTAGAGACATCTTATAGCTTCCCTGGTGGCTCAGACAATAAAGAGCATGCCTGCCCTGTAGGAGACCAAGTTCAATTCTTGGGTCAGGGAAGATCCCCTGAGAAGCAACCCACTCCAACATCTTGGGGTGTTTTCCTGAGCAAGTGATTTCCCTGGGCTTGAATCTAGAAGAATGTGGTTAAAAAAATCCAGTTAATTTAATTTAATTTTTGGCTGTGATGGTTCTTTGCTGCAGTGCATAGGCTTCTCACTGCAGTGGCTTCTTTTGCTATGAAGTATAGTGTTTAGGGCTGCAGGATCAGTCATGGCTGGCACATGGCCTTAATTTCTCCAAGGCATATGGGATCTTTTGAACCTGTGTCTGTGCCATTGGCAGACAGGTTCTTAACCACTGGATCACCAGGGAAGCTTCTCTCTCTCTCTTTTAATGTAATTTATTTGGTTGTGCCAGATCTTAATTGCAGCATGTGAACTCTTAGTTGTATGTGGGATCTAGCTCCATGACCAGGATTAGAATCTGGGCTCCCTGCAATGGGAGCACAGAATCTTAACCACTGAACCACCAAGGAAGTCCCAGAAAGATTTATCTTGAAGTGACCAGGGTCAGCCTATGAAGCCTGGGAATGAGGCACACATAATGGGTAGAAGATGTTGACAGAGGTAGAGGAACTGAATCCTGCTCATCATGTTTGAACCCCCAAATCTAGCTGTGCTTGAAACCAGGACTTTGGTCTTCATAAAAGTAAGTCTCCCAGGTACCTCTCTTTGGCATTGACATTTTGTGTTCATAGGTTTTTAGTATCTTCCCCCATATAGATGCATTCATCTTCTTCTATAAAAACATTTCCCAGTGTGGATTTCTCAGGTTGATAGTCCTAGATTACTTTAAGAAAGTGCTTCTATGATCAAATGAATTTGATAAATTCTGTAGACTAAATTTCTCCACTTGGCCATTCTCAATGCACGTAGGCACATGAAAAGTCCTCAGAATTTCTGAAGTTAAGAAATTTGATTAGTTCTGTTTTTCTGAAACTTGCTTGACCACGGTACTGTGTTTTGGGCTAACCCCTATTCCTGTACTGTGGGACACATTTTACCAACTTCTAATTCTCACATATTTCAGGTGATTTCAGGAGCCACCTTCTTGAGTAATAGTCATTCAGTCGTGTCTGACTCTTTGCATTCCCATGGACTGTAGCCTGGCAGGCTCCTCTGTCCATGGAGTTCTCCAGGCAAGATTACAGGAGTAGGTTGCCATTTCCTCCTCCACCTAGAGATGTTTGTGTGCTTGATATTGTCAAGGACCATCCACAGAGGAGCCATCTGTCTAAATAAACATATGTATCTGACAGGGAAAATATAAGTTTTTTAGATATATATTTAGATTGCTAGGTAACCAAACAAGAATAGACCTGATATTTAAACCTGACAGGTTGACTTAGGTGTTTATTCATCCATCCTGTTATTTATTCTTGAATTCAACAAATGTTTATTGAGTGACTACTTTGTTACATACAGATCCTAACCTTAAGGAGGTAATAATCTAGAGATCCTTATTTGTGACTTCAACTTGTACTACTCCAATTATTGCTTGCACAGTCCTTTCCTTACCTTAATGACCATTTGTGGTAACCTGGCCTTGGCTGACATGAAATTGCATGCCAGATGGAGTTGAGTTACTCATCATGAAAAGTAGATAACATGATCATAGAATCTTACATTGAGGTAACATTTTAAATTTTGAGGTCTTTTAAAGATATAATTTACTTGTTTATTTATGCTTGAGCTGAGTCTTCATTGCTGTGTGCAGTGGGCTTTTTTCAGTTGCAGCAATCTATTCTCTAGTTGTGGTGTGCAGGTTTCCTATTGTGGTGGCTTCTCTTGTAGAGCACAGGTTCTAGGGCACAGGGGCTTCAGTATTTTGTGGTGCACGGGCTTGGTTGCCTGTGGAATCTTCATAGTTGCATATGGAATCTTCCAAGACCAGGAGGAGGATTGTTGGATCATTCCAAAATAGATTGTTGTATCTATCTTTTTTAAAAGAACCTCTATACTGTTCTCCATATTGGTTGTACCAATTTAGGTTTCAAACAACAGTTCCCTTTTCTCCGCACCCTTTCCAGCATCTGTTATCTGTATGTTGAGTTGCTTCAGTTGTGTCTGACTCTTTGCCACCCCATGGACTGTAGTCTACAGGAGTGGCTTGCCATACCCTCCTCCATGTTATCTGTAGAGTTTTTAATGATGGCCATCCTGACTGGTGGTGAGGTGGTAACTCATTGCAGTTTTTTTTTTTTGGCCACTTCTATTGGTCTTTCATTTATTTATTTTCATCCATCTTTGTTCTTTGGCTTGTGTGGGCCTCCCATCGCAGTGACCTCTCTTGCTGCAGAGCACCGGCTCTGTACGCATGGGCCCCAGAGCTCTGGCTTGGTAGTTGGACACATTGGTCCAGTCGTTCTGCTGCATGTGGAATCCTCCCAGGCCAGGGATCGAACTGGCACATGATTGTAGTTTTGATTTGCTATTTCTCTGGTAATTAGTTATGCTGAGCTATCTATATATCATCATTGGAGAAATATCTCTTTTGCCCATTTTTTATTGGGTTGCTTGCTTTTTTTTTTTTTTTTTTTTTGATGTTAGAAGTAGTTACTTTAATCTATGCTTTGCATAGGGGAAGAGACATCTGGAGAAGTTAAAAGGTCCACCCAAGGGCACACAATTTTGACTATTCAAAATCAAACTTGGGAATAGTCCCTGGATTCCTAATGCTTCCCTTTTCTACTCACCCCTGCCATTTGTCATCTGCTTAGTTTGCTCTAATACCTAGGATGTGAAATGTAGGATATGGATTTTTTTCTTGTCCATATGAAGTAGCCACTAGCCTCATGGAGCTAACAAGCACTTGAAATGTAGCCACTTCAGCAAGGGAGCTGAATTTTGAATTTATTTAATTTTAATGAATTTAAACTCAAATTTAAAGACTCAATAATTACTGGGGAACTTTTAAACATGCTCAGAATAGCAGGGATACAGAAGCATCTCAATAATAATTTGTTTAATAATTATTGTTCCTCAATTATTAATGATATTAATTATTGTTTGTTGAATTGAAGCCATTATGGCTATAGTGGGTTCAATAGGGCAGAAGCAGAGATGCAGATGTGGCGAGCAGGATGTGTGGAAACAGGGGCATGGAATGAATTGGGAGATTGGGATTGACATATACATACTACCAACTGTAAAACAGTAGGAGCCTGAGAGAACTCAGCTTACCACTCTATGATGACCTGCATGGAAGGGACAGAAAGAGGGTGTGGGAGGGATGTCCAAGAGGTAGGGGATATATATATATATACACATATGACTGATTTGCTTCATTATACAGCAGAGGTGAAAACAACATTGTAGAGCAAAAATACTCACAATTATAAACATATTTATATATGGGCTTCCCTGGTGGTCTGGTGGGTAAAGAGTCCACCTGGCAGTGCAGGGGGCACCGGTTTGATCCCTGGCCCGGGAAGATCCCATGTGCCGTGGAGCGGCTGGACCTTTGTTTCCAATTACGAGCCAGCGCCCTGGTAGCTCATGTGCCCAGAGCCGGTGCTCTGCAGCGAGTGAGACTGCTGCAATGGGAGGCCCACATAGGCCAAGGAATAAAGATGGATGAAAATAAATAAGTAAAAAATCAATAAAAGAGGCCAAAAATTAAACAAACAAACAAACATATGTATATAATTAAAGTTAGTTCCACTTATTTCTTTTCCCTGTCTTTGGTTTGTGGCTACATACAGAATGGGGCTTCTTCCCTGGTGGCTCAGTCAGTAAAGAATCTGCCTGCAATGGGTTCGATCCCTGGGTGGGGAAGATTCCCTGCGGTATGGAACAGCAACCCACTCCAGTAATTTTGCCTGGGAAATTCCATGGAGAGAGGAGCCTGGTGCCTGCCAGACCATGGGATCGCAAATAGTCAGACATGACTCAACGACTAAACCACCACCACCATCTACAGGATAGAAAGTCACACATATGGCTTGCAGTCTAATTCTTCTGGACAGTACTGATATAAACTGTATTGGAGGGCACTGAATATCTCGCTGCAAAATTTTAAATGCCAGTGTTATGGGTGGGGGTATAGCATAGAACTAGAATTCATAACATGGAAATTGCTCAGGTTTGGCTGTGTGTTCTGATCTTAGTACCTCCTAAATTACTTGCCTTCTCAAAAACTGTCTCCTTACCTGTAGATCAGGAATGATGTCACCACCTAATTTCACTGACATTTTCAGTGATTCAATAAGCTAATACACATATAACATAGAGTCTAGTATTAGACAATGTCTAAATGCTCATTACTTTGTTAGTAATAATAATAATTATAGTAATACTATTGATATAAAGTGCAAATAGAATCCTCAGGCTCAATAAATGATGGTATTTTGTCTGGACTTTTTTTTGAGGTGTCGTTGTGCTTTGTTGCAATTCATTGCGCTGGACTGCATTAATCATACCCTGTTTTGTTCTTACTGACAGTAATGAATAGTAACTGATAGAAACCAGCCTGCTAGGTCACTGATGAGGTGGCTACACATGCTCTTTTCCAAGGCAGTTCTTAATTACCTTTTGTATGTGAAATACCATGTGCTGTAATTCCTCTAGCTGGAAATCTGCTCTGGGTTAAAATGCCATGTTAGTTTTTAAACAATGTCTCTGGTTGACTTATCCTCTGTAAATCTCAGAAAGACGTTTGATTTAGTTGTTGTTCTTTACAATTTTATTTTTTTTAATTGGGAGACTCTCTCAGTCTCTTTTTTTCCCCAGCTCATTTTTCTATTATTATTTAAGTCAGGGACTCACGCTGTACTGTGAGGGTTGAACTAGTTGTGTGCTCAGTTACTTGCAGGCCTCAGAACTCTGAATGACAATGATGTTT
Source organism: Tragulus kanchil (assembly GCA_022376925.1). Lineage (NCBI taxonomy): Eukaryota > Metazoa > Chordata > Mammalia > Artiodactyla > Tragulidae > Tragulus > Tragulus kanchil. The sequence goes on along the minus strand of JAIOJX010000031.1, from coordinate 143,880,191 downwards.
ATACACCTGGCTTCAGGCTATAGATATAGTGCCGTGGTGTACAAACACTGTCTTTAGGTCACTGTAAACTACTATCAAACGTAATGGCATTTTATGACTTTTGAAAGTCTGAGAACTGCTCCCTTACTTGAAGGTCAGATTTTTAGCCTCTTCAACCATCCAGGAATTATCAGGAAGCATAGGTGTAAGTGAAAGGCTTTTAAAGTACTAAAGTCACAATGTTGCCAAGTACCAGTACTTTACCCAAAAGAGAGGGCAAGATTTTCCCATGAGTCTTAGCACAGACTTATTCATGAATCTAAAACAAGAGCTACTAAACTTTATCTCTAAAGAGCCAATAGTGAGGGACTTCCCCGGTGGTCCAGTGGTTAAGACTTTGCCTGACAATGCAGGAGACATGGGTTTGATCCCTGGTCCAGGTAAATCCCACATGCCTTGAAGCAACTAAGCCCTTGCACCACAACTACTGAAGCCTGTGCACAAGAGAAACAACCTCAGTGAGGAGCCCACAGACAGTAATGAAGACCCAGCTCAGCCAAAAACAAATAAAATATTTTTAAAAAGGAGCAGATAATGACTATTTTAAGCTTTACAGGACATTCAGTGCCATCTTGGTTGCCAATATTTAACTTGGGGCCAGTTGTAAGAGCAAAAGCAACCAGAAACATCATGGAAATAATGAGCATGATTGTGTTCCAATAAAACTTTATACAAAGCCAGCAGTAGGCTGGATCTGCACCCAGGCTAGAGTTTGCCCACCTCTGATCTCAAATACAGCGGCTAAAAAAAAAAAAGATCTTGGGCACCAGACTTAGAAGGCTTTTGTATGTGAAATACCATGTGCTGTAATTCCTCTAGCTGGAAATCTGCTCTGGGTTAAAATGCCATGTTAGTTTTTAAACAATGTCTCTGGTTGACTTATCCTCTGTAAATCTCAGAAAGACGTTTGATTTAGTTGTTGTTCTTTACAATTTTATTTTTTTTAATTGGGAGACTCTCTCAGTCTCTTTTTTTCCCCAGCTCATTTTTCTATTATTATTTAAGTCAGGGACTCACGCTGTACTGTGAGGGTTGAACTAGTTGTGTGCTCAGTTACTTGCAGGCCTCAGAACTCTGAATGACAATGATGTTTATACACCTGGCTTCAGGCTATAGATATAGTGCCGTGGTGTACAAACACTGTCTTTAGGTCACTGTAAACTACTATCAAACGTAATGGCATTTTATGACTTTTGAAAGTCTGAGAACTGCTCCCTTACTTGAAGGTCAGATTTTTAGCCTCTTCAACCATCCAGGAATTATCAGGAAGCATAGGTGTAAGTGAAAGGCTTTTAAAGTACTAAAGTCACAATGTTGCCAAGTACCAGTACTTTACCCAAAAGAGAGGGCAAGATTTTCCCATGAGTCTTAGCACAGACTTATTCATGAATCTAAAACAAGAGCTACTAAACTTTATCTCTAAAGAGCCAATAGTGAGGGACTTCCCCGGTGGTCCAGTGGTTAAGACTTTGCCTGACAATGCAGGAGACATGGGTTTGATCCCTGGTCCAGGTAAATCCCACATGCCTTGAAGCAACTAAGCCCTTGCACCACAACTACTGAAGCCTGTGCACAAGAGAAACAACCTCAGTGAGGAGCCCACAGACAGTAATGAAGACCCAGCTCAGCCAAAAACAAATAAAATATTTTTAAAAAGGAGCAGATAATGACTATTTTAAGCTTTACAGGACATTCAGTGCCATCTTGGTTGCCAATATTTAACTTGGGGCCAGTTGTAAGAGCAAAAGCAACCAGAAACATCATGGAAATAATGAGCATGATTGTGTTCCAATAAAACTTTATACAAAGCCAGCAGTAGGCTGGATCTGCACCCCCAGGCTAGAGTTTGCCCACCTCTGATCTCAAATACAGCGGCAGATTAGAAGGAGCAAGGCAGAGGGAAGACAAGCAAGAAAGAATAGCTGTTAAATAGAAGGAAGGATTAAACAACCTCTTCAAGGTAACCAGAACCTTAGAGAGAGTGCAACCTTCCATGTCCCCTCCATGTGCTCACAGGTTGTTCTGGGAACATGGGATGATTGATGGTATGATTTCAGCTGTATCCTCCAACCACTGCTTTTGTTATTATTGATTTGGTGGTGTTGGGTCTTAGTTGTGGCACACGCAGGCTTCTCTCTATTTGTGGCTTGGGCTCAGTAGTTGCAATGCATGGGCTTAGTTGCTCTGTAGCATGTGGAATCTTATTCTCTGACCAGGGATTGAACTCAGGTCCCTTGCATTGGAAGGTGGATTCTTAGACCAGGAAAGTCCTCTCCAGCAACTATTAAAATATATTCCATGTATTCTGATTACAAAGATAGAGAATTAGAAAACATATTTGTGAGAGTTAAACTCACACAGATTAGAAAAAAAAGAAAGGAATTTTTGTACTCACGATGGGAAGTGTTGTTTATCTGAAAAACGTATGAATTTCTCTATTTCTGAAATCTGTGGCTTTTGAAGTGGTCCTACATTTTTTATCTTTTGCTCTTTAAGCTTGAGACTAGTTAAGGAAACCAGCTTTCTGCACACATCTTTGGCCAGATTTTCTTTGGGGCTTAGAAAAACGTTCAAAGTCTACATTACTTCCCTTTTAAAAGCAGTGTATGCAGACTAATAAAATGTACTTTGTGTACTCACAGTTCAAGCTGACTGCTGAAAAACACTGTTCTCCTGGGACAGAGAGTATCTTGGACCATTCTTGCTAAACTTGGGAGGAAATTGATTGTTTCCAACTTGGGGCCCTGAGAATACATCACTCTCAGTAGTAGGGCTGATGTTGAGTTGATACCTTTGAGGATTTTTCCAATACATTTTCCAGGACTTTCTTTTAGAGGAAAGAAATTCTGTGACTCTCTATTCAACAGATTCTGGTTCTGTCTTCTGTTTGCTCTGAATCATTCTATATTTATCATTATTGATGAAGAGCATCGATAATGGCTGGGATTTATTCTCTTTCTCTCTTAGATATGGTTTAGGTTCATGTTATAAAATATGAATTTGTACAGACAGGTTAGAAATTTTCCTAGGCTATTTGTAAAACCTCTCAGGTTTTGACCATTAGGGCTTGACCATCAAGGAAAAGCTGAGATTAAAATGTTTTTAAAAGATATATTGACTTTATTCTTTGCAAAAGTATTTCCTTCCTGTCTACGAGTTTATTCAAACTTTGTAAAAATACTGCAGAGTCTTGCATGAGGTTCATACTGGGGGCCTCAGAGACAGATTCCACAGGTGTAAATGTTGTTTCATAGCTTATGGTTGTGTGATGTTGAGTAAATCACTTAATCTCTCTAGACCTATTTCTTTTTTTTTTTTTAATAATTATTTTTATTTTACTTTTACAGAGTTTTGATGTTTACAGATATGTATAATCCCGGATTAGACCTATTTCATTATTTGTCATATGGGACGTGTAATTCTGCAGAGTTGTTGGGGGAATTAAATGAGATAATACACATGGAATACTCAGTACAATGTAGGGCTGCCAAGTACAGCCGTGTATATTGTGAATTGAACAACTCCAGTGGGCACAAATCACATAGACTACAATGCAATGTGGTAGCTTGGATACAAAGTCAGTGCTTCATATATGAAGCCATTGTTATTATTGTAATTAATGAGAAATTAATATATGAGAAATTCAAGATATACAAAAGTAGTGAAACCTGTCTATAATTATGTACTTTCTGGCAAAAATCATTCCCATGTGACAGCAACTACTAGATATACATTGTTATCAATAGTTCTGGTGTATTTAATAGTAGATATCAATTGTTAGATTAAGATCACCAGCAGTTATCTAGTAAAAGCTTGAACTTGTCATTTTACTTAGTCACTTAGTCACATTCAACTCTTTGCGACCCTGTGGTCTGCAGCCTGCTAAGGTCCTCTGTCCATAGTATTCTCTAGGCAAGAACACTGGAGTGGGTTGACCCCAGTTATCTCAGTAATAACGAGGAAAGAAATTCTGTGACTCTCTATTCAACAGATTCTGGTTCTGTCTTCTGTTTGCTCTGAATCATTCTATATTTATCATTATTGATGAAGAGCATCGATAATGGCTGGGATTTATTCTCTTTCTCTCTTAGATATGGTTTAGGTTCATGTTATAAAATATGAATTTGTACAGACAGGTTAGAAATTTTCCTAGGCTATTTGTAAAACCTCTCAGGTTTTGACCATTAGGGCTTGACCATCAAGGAAAAGCTGAGATTAAAATGTTTTTAAAAGATATATTGACTTTATTCTTTGCAAAAGTATTTCCTTCCTGTCTACGAGTTTATTCAAACTTTGTAAAAATACTGCAGAGTCTTGCATGAGGTTCATACTGGGGGCCTCAGAGACAGATTCCACAGGTGTAAATGTTGTTTCATAGCTTATGGTTGTGTGATGTTGAGTAAATCACTTAATCTCTCTAGACCTATTTCTTTTTTTTTTTTTAATAATTATTTTTATTTTACTTTTACAGAGTTTTGATGTTTACAGATATGTATAATCCCGGATTAGACCTATTTCATTATTTGTCATATGGGACGTGTAATTCTGCAGAGTTGTTGGGGGAATTAAATGAGATAATACACATGGAATACTCAGTACAATGTAGGGCTGCCAAGTACAGCCGTGTATATTGTGAATTGAACAACTCCAGTGGGCACAAATCACATAGACTACAATGCAATGTGGTAGCTTGGATACAAAGTCAGTGCTTCATATATGAAGCCATTGTTATTATTGTAATTAATGAGAAATTAATATATGAGAAATTCAAGATATACAAAAGTAGTGAAACCTGTCTATAATTATGTACTTTCTGGCAAAAATCATTCCCATGTGACAGCAACTACTAGATATACATTGTTATCAATAGTTCTGGTGTATTTAATAGTAGATATCAATTGTTAGATTAAGATCACCAGCAGTTATCTAGTAAAAGCTTGAACTTGTCATTTTACTTAGTCACTTAGTCACATTCAACTCTTTGCGACCCTGTGGTCTGCAGCCTGCTAAGGTCCTCTGTCCATAGTATTCTCTAGGCAAGAACACTGGAGTGGGTTGCCATTTCCTACTCCAGGGCATCTTCCCAGCCCAACTCGTGTCTCTTGAGTCTCCTGCATTGGCAGGTGAATTCGTTACCACTGCACCACCAGGGAAGTGGATTTTGTTCATCTTTGACCTGGTTCCAGAGTTTTCTTCAAGATGACTCTTTAGCCCATTGATCCTATGCTTAGTGCCATCTTATTCTTAGGAAAGTGAAGTTCTGTCCATTCATTCATACCTTCATGAAATGCTATTAAGTACCAGTTGGTAAGTGACAGTGTTCCAGGCACAGAGATGTAAAGATAACTAACATTGTTCTCAAGGGACTTGCAGACTCACAGCAAGGCAGACTGATAAGGATGAGAAATGCCCTAAAAGAGTGAGTCATGAACTCATTCATTCACTGCATATTTTCCCCCATTTGTTTAAGGAACAGATGAGGTGATGATGACCTGGGTACTGATGTTGTGACTGTAACAGGGTGTCAAGAGTAATGCAACTTGGTCCCTTCTCTAAAAGAGCTCACTAGGTTCCCAGAGTCAAGAAGGCAGGACAAGTAGAAGAGAAGTGCTGCTGGGCAGACGAGGAAGGAAATGATGTTGTGGGAAGTCCAAGGAAAATCCAAGTGCACTGGCTGGGACAGAGGTCTTGATGTCATCCCTGCATTGGTGATGGTGTCCAAGCATACCACTGACAACCCTTGCCATCTCAACCAATTCTCTTTCCACTTCCAAATTATAATTTCCTCAACTTCCCAAGTGAGGAAGATAAATTTCTCTCTATTAACAACCATGAAAGCTTTTGAGAAGTCCAAAGTTGTGAAGTATGTGAATTTTCTTTGGAAACTGGAAGGAGCAAGTATTATATGAAATAGGAGAGATGATCATTTTAAATTGTGTCTATCAACTCTCACATATAGTGCCTTGATTAGATTAGCCTGGAAACCTGAGACAAAGACTTGGGGGTAGGGGTCACAGGAAGATCAGGGAGGAGGAACAGTCCACACAAGCTTGTCATTTTACTTAGTCACTTAGTCACATTCAACTCTTTGCGACCCTGTGGTCTGCAGCCTGCTAAGGTCCTCTGTCCATAGTATTCTCTAGGCAAGAACACTGGAGTGGGTTGCCATTTCCTACTCCAGGGCATCTTCCCAGCCCAACTCGTGTCTCTTGAGTCTCCTGCATTGGCAGGTGAATTCGTTACCACTGCACCACCAGGGAAGTGGATTTTGTTCATCTTTGACCTGGTTCCAGAGTTTTCTTCAAGATGACTCTTTAGCCCATTGATCCTATGCTTAGTGCCATCTTATTCTTAGGAAAGTGAAGTTCTGTCCATTCATTCATACCTTCATGAAATGCTATTAAGTACCAGTTGGTAAGTGACAGTGTTCCAGGCACAGAGATGTAAAGATAACTAACATTGTTCTCAAGGGACTTGCAGACTCACAGCAAGGCAGACTGATAAGGATGAGAAATGCCCTAAAAGAGTGAGTCATGAACTCATTCATTCACTGCATATTTTCCCCCATTTGTTTAAGGAACAGATGAGGTGATGATGACCTGGGTACTGATGTTGTGACTGTAACAGGGTGTCAAGAGTAATGCAACTTGGTCCCTTCTCTAAAAGAGCTCACTAGGTTCCCAGAGTCAAGAAGGCAGGACAAGTAGAAGAGAAGTGCTGCTGGGCAGACGAGGAAGGAAATGATGTTGTGGGAAGTCCAAGGAAAATCCAAGTGCACTGGCTGGGACAGAGGTCTTGATGTCATCCCTGCATTGGTGATGGTGTCCAAGCATACCACTGACAACCCTTGCCATCTCAACCAATTCTCTTTCCACTTCCAAATTATAATTTCCTCAACTTCCCAAGTGAGGAAGATAAATTTCTCTCTATTAACAACCATGAAAGCTTTTGAGAAGTCCAAAGTTGTGAAGTATGTGAATTTTCTTTGGAAACTGGAAGGAGCAAGTATTATATGAAATAGGAGAGATGATCATTTTAAATTGTGTCTATCAACTCTCACATATAGTGCCTTGATTAGATTAGCCTGGAAACCTGAGACAAAGACTTGGGGGTAGGGGTCACAGGAAGATCAGGGAGGAGGAACAGTCCACACAAGAGGGTGAAAGTGAAGTTTCTTCTTGACTAGGGGAGGTCTTATTTTTCCAAGACCTTCTGAGAAGCAAAGATAATCCCTCCTAGAAAAGTCCATCCAGTTGATGGAAGGTAGGTTTTTCCCTCACTGATTCTTCTCCTTCTACCTAATGCTCAGAGTCTGGTATATAACAGGCACAAGACACAGTTACCTAGAGGATGTCCACCGTGCTCAGACACCTAGTTCAGTTTCCAGCTTCCGGCTCTAATATGCCTCTGAGTTGTAGGGATATATTCCCCTGTTTCATTTTTCTCTCTTCTCACTTATTTTGATAGGATGCCTAATGGGTAAGACCCATGCATATTGGTGCTATGAATTTGTTAAAAGGTTTTCCCCTCTGGGTTTCAATGTTGCTTCCTTTGAGATCATCTTTCTCATCCCCAAACATTCCCATAGAGCTTGGGTCAGGCCAAGAATTACATTCGTAATCAAAGTTGAATCTTCTGTAGCCAAACAATGATTAGATCGCCAAATACGTTTTTGCATTCCAGTAATTCCCTTTTTAAATAGGAAACAATACAGTGGCTTTCTGTGGATGGTGCCTGGAATTCTAAATTCTGAAAGTCCTCTGAGGGTTTGATAACGGTGCACTTTGTCATAATAAAACATGCTAAAAGTCATGTCAAATTTTATAAATATATAGATGCCTCCTACTGGGCCTTGATCATCTGGCAAGCCAAACCTATGAAACAGATGCTAAAAATAGTCTCATCCACAAAGAGGTTCTGAAGTGTGACTTTTGATAAAGAAGAAAAACCCACTGTCATTAGACTCTGCTGTTTGGGAACTTCTCAGTCAATGAAATCTAATTTTCAAATTCTCTGATTAAGTTTGTTTCCTTAGCCTCAAGATAATATGTTTGAATTTTTGGAATTTAAATCAGAAGGTTTCCAGTCACGATTCTGTGCTAGATACCTTTTTAAAAATGAAGGTACTGCTGTTTTCAAGTTTAGTGTCTTTGAAGGTGACTATAGGAAGGCAGGAAATTTAGGCCAAATGTGTGACCTAATTATCTGAGTTTCTGGATGTGGCAGCTGTTCATGACTTTAGCTGCTTCAACTGAAACAATTAGCCACAAGTCCTTTCATGTCCCGTAGCGTTACTCCTAATTAGCAAATCCTTGCAACCACTTCATGCAGTGTCCCGGAGTAGGCAGTTATCTCCCTAACATGTTTCCTTTTGCAAGCCACTTTGCCTGTAGAGTCTGGTATATAACAGGCACAAGACACAGTTACCTAGAGGATGTCCACCGTGCTCAGACACCTAGTTCAGTTTCCAGCTTCCGGCTCTAATATGCCTCTGAGTTGTAGGGATATATTCCCCTGTTTCATTTTTCTCTCTTCTCACTTATTTTGATAGGATGCCTAATGGGTAAGACCCATGCATATTGGTGCTATGAATTTGTTAAAAGGTTTTCCCCTCTGGGTTTCAATGTTGCTTCCTTTGAGATCATCTTTCTCATCCCCAAACATTCCCATAGAGCTTGGGTCAGGCCAAGAATTACATTCGTAATCAAAGTTGAATCTTCTGTAGCCAAACAATGATTAGATCGCCAAATACGTTTTTGCATTCCAGTAATTCCCTTTTTAAATAGGAAACAATACAGTGGCTTTCTGTGGATGGTGCCTGGAATTCTAAATTCTGAAAGTCCTCTGAGGGTTTGATAACGGTGCACTTTGTCATAATAAAACATGCTAAAAGTCATGTCAAATTTTATAAATATATAGATGCCTCCTACTGGGCCTTGATCATCTGGCAAGCCAAACCTATGAAACAGATGCTAAAAATAGTCTCATCCACAAAGAGGTTCTGAAGTGTGACTTTTGATAAAGAAGAAAAACCCACTGTCATTAGACTCTGCTGTTTGGGAACTTCTCAGTCAATGAAATCTAATTTTCAAATTCTCTGATTAAGTTTGTTTCCTTAGCCTCAAGATAATATGTTTGAATTTTTGGAATTTAAATCAGAAGGTTTCCAGTCACGATTCTGTGCTAGATACCTTTTTAAAAATGAAGGTACTGCTGTTTTCAAGTTTAGTGTCTTTGAAGGTGACTATAGGAAGGCAGGAAATTTAGGCCAAATGTGTGACCTAATTATCTGAGTTTCTGGATGTGGCAGCTGTTCATGACTTTAGCTGCTTCAACTGAAACAATTAGCCACAAGTCCTCATTCCCAACTCTTCAGTGTCCCGGAGTAGGCAGTTATCTCCCCTAATTAGCTGAGTGATCTTTGGCAAGCCACTTTAGCGATGGAAAATTGAAGGTCAGAGTGGGAAATGTCGATAACCATGCTTTCCTTGTGTCTGCAAAGCACCTACCATGGTGCTTCGCCTGGAGGGTGCACTTGTTCAAGAGGTATTTTTGAGCATCTGCTGTGTGCTTGGCATTGCTCCAGAGGCTGAGGTCAGTGGGGTGCCCACAGCAGACAAAAGCATACATTCTGGTGTAGGAAGGTAGACAAAAGCAAGCAAAGAAAGGAGGGTTTCAGGTGGTATAATAGAGAGTGACTAGGTATCACTTTAGGGACTGAATATCCAGGGAACAGGGGACATTTGATGAGTGGAGATATGAACAACAGAGGGTCTGTCCTGGGAATATCTGTGAGCAGAGGCAATATCAACCCAGGACCCTAAGTGAGGCATGAGCGTGGCATCTCTGGATGAGGTCAAGGGGGGCTGGAGTGTCCTGATCAAGGAAGAGAGACTAGAGGCTAGATTGTGAAGGGTCTGGAAGACATTGGTTTAGGGTTTTTCCTCAAAGTTTGATGAGAACCAGTGCATGCTCAGTATGCAACCCCAAGGACTGTAGCCCCCGCCTGGCTCCTCTATCCATGGAATTTCCCAGGCAAGAATGCTGGAGTGGGTTGCCATTTCCTACTCCAGGAGATCTTCTCAACCTAGGGACTGAACCTGAGTCTCTTGCATCTCCTGCATTGGCAGGCAGATTCTTTAACAACTGCACCACCTGGAAAGTTATCATAATATTTTAAGCAAAGCAGTGACTTCATGTACACTATTGATACTATGTATAAAATAGATTAATTGTTAAAACCTACTGTCTAGCACAGGGAACTCTACTTGAGGCACTGTGGTGACCTGAATGGGAAAGAAATCCAAAAAAAGGGAGGAAAAAAGGGAAACATGTTATATGGGATGGCTGACTTGAAGGTGACTATAGGAAGGCAGGAAATTTAGGCCAAATGTGTGACCTAATTATCTGAGTTTCTGGATGTGGCAGCTGTTCATGACTTTAGCTGCTTCAACTGAAACAATTAGCCACAAGTCCTCATTCCCAACTCTTCAGTGTCCCGGAGTAGGCAGTTATCTCCCCTAATTAGCTGAGTGATCTTTGGCAAGCCACTTTAGCGATGGAAAATTGAAGGTCAGAGTGGGAAATGTCGATAACCATGCTTTCCTTGTGTCTGCAAAGCACCTACCATGGTGCTTCGCCTGGAGGGTGCACTTGTTCAAGAGGTATTTTTGAGCATCTGCTGTGTGCTTGGCATTGCTCCAGAGGCTGAGGTCAGTGGGGTGCCCACAGCAGACAAAAGCATACATTCTGGTGTAGGAAGGTAGACAAAAGCAAGCAAAGAAAGGAGGGTTTCAGGTGGTATAATAGAGAGTGACTAGGTATCACTTTAGGGACTGAATATCCAGGGAACAGGGGACATTTGATGAGTGGAGATATGAACAACAGAGGGTCTGTCCTGGGAATATCTGTGAGCAGAGGCAATATCAACCCAGGACCCTAAGTGAGGCATGAGCGTGGCATCTCTGGATGAGGTCAAGGGGGTCTGGAGTGTCCTGATCAAGGAAGAGAGACTAGAGGCTAGATTGTGAAGGGTCTGGAAGACATTGGTTTAGGGTTTTTCCTCAAAGTTTGATGAGAACCAGTGCATGCTCAGTATGCAACCCCAAGGACTGTAGCCCCCGCCTGGCTCCTCTATCCATGGAATTTCCCAGGCAAGAATGCTGGAGTGGGTTGCCATTTCCTACTCCAGGAGATCTTCTCAACCTAGGGACTGAACCTGAGTCTCTTGCATCTCCTGCATTGGCAGGCAGATTCTTTAACAACTGCACCACCTGGAAAGTTATCATAATATTTTAAGCAAAGCAGTGACTTCATGTACACTATTGATACTATGTATAAAATAGATTAATTGTTAAAACCTACTGTCTAGCACAGGGAACTCTACTTGAGGCACTGTGGTGACCTGAATGGGAAAGAAATCCAAAAGGGAGGAGGTAAATGTATATGTATGGCTGATTCATTTTGTTGTACAGAGCAAATTAACACAACATGGTAAAGCAACTTCACTATAGTAAAAATTGATTTAATAAAGGGAGTGACTTGGTCTGACTTAAATTTTTAGAGATGATTGGATGCTTTGTGGAGAATAGCATCTGGGTGGGGAGCAGATCTGGGGAAGCCAGATAGGAGGTTGTAGTTCAGTCCAAGGCAGATGGGTGATAAGACTAGACAAAGAAAGTGAAAGAACAAGGTAGATCAAGAGATAGGACTTGCTCATGAAAATGGAGGAAATGGAAAAAACAAGGACAGTTCCTAATTTTTTTGTTTTATTGGGGTTTGGTTGTTTTACAATGTTGCATTAATTTCAGGTGTACAGCGAAATTATTATTATATGTCTTTTACAGAGTTTTGGTGTTTACAGCTATACATAATCCCCACACAGTCATAGGCATATCCCTGACCCCTCCCATCCAAGCCCTCCTCCGTTTTCCCCCCATCCCATCCCCCAGGTTGATGCATAGCTCCCATGTAAGTTCTCTTAGTCTTATAGCTTAATCACAATGGTGATCTCTTTTACATATGATACTGTAGGTTTCCATGTTACTCTTTCCATACCTCTCACCTGATCTTCCCTCCCCACAATGTGCATAGGTTTGTTCTCTATGTCTCTTTCTCCATCGTTGCTCTGTGTGAGTATTTATTGGCACCATCTTACTAGATTCCATATATATGTGTTAGTATTCTGTATTTGTCCTTTTCTTTTTGACTTATTTCACTTTATATAACAGGTTCCAAGTTCATCCACCTCATTAGGGCTGATTCTTCTGCATTTCTTTTTATGACTGAGAAATATTCCATTGTATATATGTACCATAGCTTCTTTATCCGTTTATTCATTGATGGACATCCTGGTTGTTTCCATGTTCTAGCTGTTGTAGAGAGTGCTGCGATGAACATTGGTATTCAGGTGTCTCTTTCAATTTTGATTTCATCAAGATATATGCCTAATAGTGGGATTGCTGGGCCATATGGTGCTTCTATTTTTTGGCTTTTCAAGGTGTCTCCATACTGTCTTCCATAGTGGTTGTATCAAGTTACATTCCACCATATACAAAGATAAACTCAGAATGCATTAAACACCTAAATGTAAGAACAGTGACCATAAAACTCTTCGAGGAGAACATAGGCAAAACACTCAATGACATAAATCAAACCTAGATTTTCTAAGACACACCCTGATTGGATGCTTTGTGGAGAATAGCATCTGGGTGGGGAGCAGATCTGGGGAAGCCAGATAGGAGGTTGTAGTTCAGTCCAAGGCAGATGGGTGATAAGACTAGACAAAGAAAGTGAAAGAACAAGGTAGATCAAGAGATAGGACTTGCTCATGAAAATGGAGGAAATGGAAAAAACAAGGACAGTTCCTAATTTTTTTGTTTTATTGGGGTTTGGTTGTTTTACAATGTTGCATTAATTTCAGGTGTACAGCGAAATTATTATTATATGTCTTTTACAGAGTTTTGGTGTTTACAGCTATACATAATCCCCACACAGTCATAGGCATATCCCTGACCCCTCCCATCCAAGCCCTCCTCCGTTTTCCCCCCATCCCATCCCCCAGGTTGATGCATAGCTCCCATGTAAGTTCTCTTAGTCTTATAGCTTAATCACAATGGTGATCTCTTTTACATATGATACTGTAGGTTTCCATGTTACTCTTTCCATACCTCTCACCTGATCTTCCCTCCCCACAATGTGCATAGGTTTGTTCTCTATGTCTCTTTCTCCATCGTTGCTCTGTGTGAGTATTTATTGGCACCATCTTACTAGATTCCATATATATGTGTTAGTATTCTGTATTTGTCCTTTTCTTTTTGACTTATTTCACTTTATATAACAGGTTCCAAGTTCATCCACCTCATTAGGGCTGATTCTTCTGCATTTCTTTTTATGACTGAGAAATATTCCATTGTATATATGTACCATAGCTTCTTTATCCGTTTATTCATTGATGGACATCCTGGTTGTTTCCATGTTCTAGCTGTTGTAGAGAGTGCTGCGATGAACATTGGTATTCAGGTGTCTCTTTCATTTTTGATTTCATCAGGATACAAGCCTAACAGTGGGATTGCTGGGCCATATGGTGCTTCTATTCTTAGTTTTTTAAGGGATATCCATACTGTCTTCCATAGTGGTTGTATCAATTTACATTCCACCATATACAAAGATAAACTCAGAATGCATTAAACACCTAAATGTAAGAACAGTGACCATAAAACTCTTCGAGGAGAACATAGGCAAAACACTCAATGACATAAATCAAACCTAGATTTTCTAAGACACACCCTCTAGAATATCAGAAATAAAAACAGAAATAAACTTGTGGGACCGAATGAAACTTAAAAGCTTTTGCACAGCAAAAGAAACTAGAAACAAGGTGAACAGACAACCTACAGAATGGGAGAAAATCATAGCAAATGAAACAACTGACAAAGAATTAATTTCCAATGTATACAAGTAGCTCAGACAACTTAGCACTGAGAAAACAAACAATCCAATCAAAAAATGGAAAAAAGACCTAAAGAGACATCTCTCCATAGAAGACATACAGATGGCCAAAAAACACATGGAAAGATGCTCAACATCACTCATTATCAGAGAAATGCAAATTAAAACTATAATGAGATACCACCTCACACCAGTCAGAATGACCATCATCAAAAAATCTACAGATAATAAATGCTGGAGAGGGTGCAGAGAAAAGGGAACACTCCTGCATTGCTGGTGGGAATGTAAATTGATACAATCACTTTGGAAGTTCCTAATTTTTTGTTTGAGGAAGTGGGGAAATCATGGTTGTGTTTTCTCAGATGAGATACGGAGAGAAG